>JASDQU010104245.1:56559-121394 GCA_032191745.1 Picea mariana
CAAAAGAACCAAACTGCCAATTTTATCTACAGACAGTTGAGTTAAACTCTGTCAATTGCATTTCACTAACACCAGCTGCATTAATGAAGGTAAAGGGTTAGGCAAGCATGCACAAGGCATTGTTGAGCCTATTGTTGTTGAAGAGAGACCCAAGTATTGTGGTCTTGGATATGAATGAAGAGATGGAGCAAATTCCAAAGTTGAGGAGACAAGGGAAAAAGTTCCAAGAACAAATTTTGTTTCAAGTTCACCTCTTCAAGAAGGATATAAAGGTGAAAGTTTAAGAACTTTTGTTGCAAGTTCAACCCCTCCAACATGCAAAGCTTGTGTTCAAGATGAATGAAAATGTGTGAAACAAAAGAGTTGTGACAGTCATGAGGACAAGAAAAGATTTGTTGGTCTTCAAAGGAGAGCTTGTAACTCTTCAAATTCACCTCCTCAAAGAGGCAATAAAGGTGAATGTTCAAGGTATAACTCTTCTTATCATTTAGTTGCTTTTGATTAGGTTAAGCATGATAAATTTGCATGTAAAAATGGAAGAAAAAATCCATGTACATATTGTGGTTTATATAACCATCATGTTTCAAAATGTTGGAAAAGATTGGCCACTTTCAGGAAACTTTACAAGCAAAGACAACTTGAAAAGAGGATGCAAAAGATTTGCACTCATTGTCAGAAGAGGGGTCATCTCATTGACCAATGTTGGACATTGAATCCAACCACTCATCCACAACATAAGAAGCAAATGGATAAAGAGATTGGAAAGAATGGAAGAGGATATTCCATCATCGATGTGAGTCAAGATGATTCACAAGAGGATGATTTTCAGCAGAAGAATTCACCGTTGAGTTGGCTTGGTAAGAAATGGTTGGATTTCTTGAGCAAGTAAGGCTTGCATTTTTCTGTTGTAGATGCATATTTCAGTCTTATGTCTGCATTTATGGAGAGTATGATAAGTTTAGCAGTTTATCCCAACTTGTATGATGCAAGTTGCATGTGAATGCAATTCATTTGAAGGCATTCTTGTTTGTTGCACAACTTCGCCAAGAGGATGTAAAAGAGGGTATGATGTTCACTTGTTACAGCCATATATCTTTTTCATTTTCAGATCTTATGTACCCACATGTTTTGGGTTTATATACTTATGTTTGTACTTGAAGGAGAGTTGAAGAGCTATGCACAGACTTGTTTTTTTGTGTATGTATAAGCAGTGAACCTGGTGATAGTTTATCATGAATTATTCATGATTATAACATGATTGTGTATTATTAATGTCGACTTGTCATTTTGGGAAGGTCGATATGTTTCAAATGAGTTTCCACTTGTGTCGATGTTGTCTTGATGACTATGTTGTGTCGATCATGTTTTTTGACTTGTGTTTAGTCGATGGTGTTTGTTGGCTTGTAAGTTAATTTTGAGTACACCAAGATGCAGGAAAATGCCATGTACTTTGATGAAGTACAAGATGCGACCATTTGCTTGAAGAGAAAAGAGACTTTGTTGGCATCATTTTCAGTCTTGTATAAACTTGTTTTCAAGATTGATGGTTTTCTTGGTTTGTGACAAGATGTCGCAGGAAAGTTTTTGCAGCCATTGTAGAGAGGATTGTTTTGACGCCAAAGAGTTCACAAGAGGGACTTGATTCTTAGTGGGAAGGTTGGCAGTCTTCCAAGCACAAAGAGAATAGTGGGTTAGCAGTAGCCAGAGAACAGTGGTTGAGGCACATAGTCAGTTGCAATGCAAGGCATGTCAAAGTATCCAGGTGATTGTCAAAAAGACTTTTCAAGTAGAATAAGTTGATAGAACTTGAAAGAAGAAGATTATTGAAGTTCAGACAGATAATCATAAGATTTTGTGGGTCCAAAAGCCTTTCAGTGGGAAGGCGTGATCAAATCTGGACCAGGGGTCAAAATTTAGCTCAAAAATAAAAGTTCTCGAAATTGCCTCAAAAAGAATGGGTGCCTATCCCTCATCGTCACAAACCCAACACAACTCATTTGGGTTCAAACAGACATCGGATGAGAGAAATATCGCGTTCTGTTCGAATCGTCAAACATGCAAAAAAAATTACTAATTGTACAGTCTATACAACTGATGTGGCAGAGGCTGTACAGATGATGATGTGGCACGTATGTATGCTGAGGTGGTAGATGGTGACATGGAATTCATTTATTGGCCAATTTGGGTGAATCATGATGTGACATGTGGAATTATTTTAGTAAATGGTGTGGTGCCACGTGGCTCAGTCATGGGCTGCCACGTGGCACCGTTGTAATTGGTTGTTAGTTCAAAATATTATGGAGTCCGTGGGGATCAAACCTCGGACCTCCCCCAAGGACCAAGCGCTTTAGCAATGGCCTCCCAACCAACATACCACACGGTGTTTCTTATAATATATGTGGGTTAAAATATATTTGAATTTGAGTTATGGTTAAGTTGGCGCAGGGGGTCGGGCTAGGGCTTAGCCCCAGCCCATGGTTGTATTGTATTTCCATACGACCATACCTTCCAAAACTTTAGCGCGCATATTGTAAACGGAGTTAGCCCCCGGTCACACACTTCACTACATATGACCGACGGTTCATTTTCACGCGGGGTTGGATTTGTTAATGGTTACAACACCATAGCCCCAGCCATATTCAATACCACATGACCGTGTCATTTGGTACATGTTTTGAAAGGTCAGCCTCCGGTTTCACATGACCGCCGCCCATATGGCCCTTTGCCATAGCTTGTGCGTGTGGAAGTTTGGAGTTTGGTTTAAACGGTTACAACCAATCGTTCGTTGGACACTTGGTGCTTAACAGTTGGTTTAAAAGGTTAGCCCTTTTTGTATTTTGCACGTGGTCACATGGTGACCTTATGACCACGACCTTGGCGGTTAGGGTGCACCCATGTGGCCTTAAGATTCCCTGAGCTTCTTTGTGGAAAAAACACCTATAAAAGTCCTCAAATGGATTCAACCACTTGTCTACAACATTTGTGTCTATCTGACCTTCAAATATAGGAATATTGAAGTTTATTTGTACCTTGATGGGGGCGTCACCTCCGTTCGAAGAAGATGTGTCACTTGTTGGTAGCCACTAAAGGATTTGCACGAAACTATCCATCATCTCATTCCTCTGTTGCGTGAGGGATTCCTCAATCAACAGTTTGAAAGGATCTTCTGTCCTGTCATATTTCTTTTCTCCTGCCATGGGAGGTCACTTGGGCATGCGAGAGCTTCTTTCCTCAAGAGAAACAAGCTCGAGACCCAACTCTTTGTACTCCGACCTCGTTGGGGACATGCATTAAGACAACAAGGAGAAGACTACTCTGATACCACTGATCTGGATTTTATGAGTAGAGAAAAATGAATACAAATTGTTAACAGGTGCTTAACACAAAATAACAGAGATACAGTAAAATTGGTTTTCTATTCAATAACGAAATAAGTTGAAACTGTAAAATGAAGTGGAAACAAGCTTGCTGGAATGGTGGTAGCTTATCTCTGAGAAGAGATGTGACGGCAGTGCGCATTCGCAAGAAGAAGGTTACAATGAGGCTCTGAAGGAATTTTTAAAATAAGAAAGAATGCCAAAAACCCTAGACATCCAAAAACCTAACACTAGGAGATGAAGCGCCAAAAGTCATGTGGGCCCCGTTTGGGTAAGTTAGTACATCAACTTCCCGAGGTCATAACTTTTGCATACAATCTTCGTTTTAGGCGTGTGATAGCCCGTTGGAAAGGTATCATCGAGGAGATTCATTTTGGGGGCTCAATTATTCCTTCATCTATCATTTATGATATCAATCCTGAAAAAACTTCATTTAGGCCCTCAAAATGGCCTAGGAAGTTAAAACTGCTAAAAATAGTAAATTGCCAAAATTGTCAGAAAACTGTTATGAGCTAGTTGGAAAAGATGGGTGGCCATTGATATCCATCTAGATCAATCCTCCATCCTTAGGAAGAAATGGTATCCATTGCGTTGAGGTCCCCCATCAGATGGGGAAATTTCTGTTGAATTTGGCCGCGGGTGAGCCACTTGCCTTGGTGCAGGAGCTGCCCTGCTTTGACGACTCGATAAAGTTGGATCCTTTGTTGTCGAGTGCCCTTGATTTGTCTATCGACAATATGATCATTGGATGCCTTTTGTAGGTATTCGAGTTTGAGCTTTGTTGGCATCAGTTGTTATGCTACTTCTGAGGTGTCCAATAATGGTGGGAAACAAGGGCGCAGGAGATCCACGTTGAACACTGGGTGCAGACCAAGGAAAGGAGGAATGTTGAGTTCAAAAGAATTATCCCCCATGGCCTTGGTGATAGTGTATGGCCCATAATGGAGTGGGAGAAGCTTCCTATGGGGTCCTATAAGGCATTCTTTCTGCAACTGCAAAAAAACTTTGTTGCCCACCTGAAACTTATGCGGCACCCGATGTTGATCATGGCACTGTTTGTACTTTTCATTGGACTTCTATAGGATATCCTAAACCTATTGGCGGATCTGCTAGTTCTACTCAATGAACCGGGTGGCTTTGTCAGCTTCAGTTGGAGCAGGAGATGAGTCGGTCGAGGTGACCACAAGGGGAAGTGCAACATCTATGGGTCCCAATGGTTGGAATCCCAACCCCACTTGAAAGGGGCTTTGGCCGATTGAGCTATGTGAGGCTTGGTTGTAGCTATGCTCAACATATGGAAGGCTCTCATCCCATGTGTGAGGGTGCTTTGAATTATACATGTGAAGGATATGCACAATCATTCAATTTACAACCTTGGTTTGGCCACCTGTCTGGGGGTGGAAGGTCGTGGATTTGGTGAGCTTGGTGTCCAGCAGTGACCAGAGGATTGACCAGAATGTGCTGAAAAATTGACTATACCGATCCGAGACAATGGTTTGTGGGATTCCAAAATGTACCTAGACTCATTCAAGGAAGAGCTTGGCAGTGGCCTCTACTGCGATGCGCTTCTTGCAGGCAACTAGAATCGTCATCTTAGAAAAGTGATCAACAACCACAAAAACATAGTCATTTCCCCTCTTGGTGGATGGGAGGCTTGACATGTAGTTCATTGAGATGGATTCCCATGGCCTGTCAGGAATAGGAAGAGGGGTGTACAGGCCCTGTTTCTTAGGGGTCGGTTTGGTAATAGCACAGACAGTGCAAGACCTGATATACTTGCTGACCTCCTGTTGAATTTTCAGCCAGTAGAAATGTTTTTGTAGCATCACCACTATCTTTTCAACACTGAAGTGTCCTGCCACCTGACTGTAGTGGGCTTCCCAGATTAGCTTCGCTCGCTCACTTGATGGAACACCGATATGGCCCAGATGACACAACAACCCATCCCGAAGATGGAAATTATTGACAACTACGTTTGCACCCAACATTTGGTAGGTGGTGGCGAAGTCAGGGTCTATCTCATAGAGTTGGGGCCATCCATATGTCTCATGGCCACAAGAGTCTAGCACCGTGGTGAGTGTCACGACTGGCAGTCTGCTGAGGCAATCAGTGACGCACTTGGTGCTTCCTATTTTATACTTTATGTTGAGGTGGAATCGCTACAAGTATGTGGACCACTTTTGATGGCGTCCATTCTACAATTTTCCTTGTGTCTGCATGAATTGCAGTGGGTTGTGATCAGTGTGGATGACTGTCTCCTTCCCAAGAATGTAATGTCTCCACTGGAGGCATGCTTGCATAATGGAGTACATTTCTTTGTCATAAGTAGGGTACTTATGGACAGTAATTGACAATGTCTCTCTATGATAGGCCATGCGGTGGTCGTGCTGAGTGAGAATGGTGCCCATACCATAGTCTGAAGCATCTGTCTCAATCTCAAAAGGATGTTGCAGGTCTAGTAGTGAAAGTATCGAGGCTGAGCACAAGCGCTGATTCAAATCATCGAACTCTTGTTTTTGGGACCGGCCCTACAAAAAAATTTGCCTTACCACCAGCCCTGTTTATTTGGCTAAGGGCCCATGCAATATGGGAGAAACCCAACACGAACCTGCAGTAGAAATTGGCAAGGCCCAAGAAGCTCTGAAGCTCAGTGAGTGTTGTTGGTGTTGGCCAGTCACAGATGACTTGGATCTTGGTTGGATCCACATGTACGCCATGCTGATCAATGTTGTATCCCAGGTAATGGACCATATCCATGTCGAAGGAGCATTTTTCCAAGTTGGCGTATAGCTTGTGCTGCCGCAAAGTGTGCAGAACCTGCTGAATATGTTGCAAGTGTTTGGCCCAAGTCTTGTTGTAAATTAGAATGTCATCCAGATACACCACTACAAAAGTATTGGTGAATGGTCGCAGGATATCGTCCATTGTCCTCATGAAAGTGGCTGGAGCATTTGTCAAACCAAAGGGCATGACCAACCATTCAAAAAGGCCTTCCTTTGACTTGAAGGTGGTCTTCCATACATCTATTTGTTCTATCAGGACCTGGTGGTAGCCAAACTTCAGATCAATCTTACTGAAGTATTTGGCCCCCGTGAGTTGATCAAGGAGGTCATCGATTCGGGGAATTGGGTATTGGTTTCTGACTGTGATTTTATTTAGAGCCCAATAATCAATACAGAGTCGCCAGGTCCCATCTTTCTTCTGTACCAGCAAGATTGGGCTCTCACAAGGTGATGAGCTAGGGAAGATGTGTCCCTTGTGGAGCAGTTCTTGGATCTGTCGCTTGATCTCCTCATGCTCTAACAAAGAGCGATGATAGACTAGCCCATTCGGTAGTGATGCGCTGGGGGTCAGATCGATGGGGTGCTTGACCTGGAAGTGCAGAGGTACCCCTGTAGGTGAGGAGAATATATCCAAGCATTCTTCCACGACCTTATCTACCTGCTTTTGCTCTATGAAGAGGTCGACCGCAGAGACCATGGATGTGACTGTGATCTTTCTCTTATTCTGAGAGCGAATCATGAAGAAGAAAAACTTCCCCATCTGATAGATGATCTTCTTGCATTTCTTTGCAGAGATCAAGGAAATAGCACTAGGTGGGACTACCTCGGGTATCCTGTACAATTTCTTGTTCAAAGTAATAATAACACTACGAGGCCTAGACTCATATACAGCATGATGTTTCCATAAATAAGGTTGGCCCAAAAGGACATCACAAACTTCGAGAGGAGCAACATCACACAATACCTCATCTTTGAAGGGCTTGATGTCGTACGACAGTCAACACTATTGGCTGATGCGAAGATCACTTCCTTGGTGGAGCCATCCAATGGTGGACGGTTGTGGGTGTGGCATTGTTGGCAGGGCCAACCGCTTGATGACCTCTACTGAGATGAGGTTCTTTTGGCTACTGCTATTAATGATGAAGTGCAGTGGGGTTCCTTTTACCCACATCTGTGAATGGAAGAGGTGCTCTCCTTCTTCTATCTCATGTGGTTCACCAACCTAGAGCTTGGTGGTAGGAACGGTGGCACTGGGTTCTACGTCAATGATCCATCTTCCCCTTTCTGGTTCTAGCTCAGAGTCATAATCTACATCTGATTCAGAGGCTTTCACTTTGTCCACTAGGGACTGCTTTGAGCGGCAGTCAGCAGTGTTATGCTAAGGGCTCTTATGGAAGTCGCACCACTTCCCAGTATCTTTCTTTGTCTTTTCGATGTCCTTCTTTTCTTGTGGCTTGGACTGGTTGTCCTAATACTGTCCATATTTTCTCTGTCCTTTGTTCAGTGGGTTGGGGCCACCCTTTCCTGTCTTTTTTTGTGAAGGGTTCCCAGGCCCAAATTGCCGCGTCTTTTGTTTGAGCTTCTGCTTGATTTTGACGGCATATCGGTAGGCCGCGCCCAAGGATGAGATGTCCAGAAATTTCATTTTGGTATCGATGTATCTATGCAGAGTACTATGATACTTGAGCACCATATGTCACTCTGAATCTTTGATACCCAACTTGGTGCGCAAGGTATGGAAGATATTTGTGAAATCTGGCACAACTTGGTGTCTTTCTTACTGCAGTGTGGTCCATTTGGTATACAGGTTGTCATAACTTTTGATAGGGTAGTGTTGTTCCTTAATAGTATCCCTGAAGGATTCAAAGGTGTCGGTGACTAAAAACAATGAGGTTTCCTCTATTTCCTTTTGGTCACAGAAAGTTTCCCACCAATCTTTGACATGGGGAATGGCTTTGAGGAGCGCAATAGTAATCTTTTCTTTATTTGAAAAGTTATGGATAGAAAAATACCCTTCTAGTAGATTCATCCACTTGTCTACAACATCTGTGTCTATATGACCTTCAAATATAGGAATATCAAAGTTTATTTGTAACTTGAAGGGGGTAGTGCCTCCGTTCGAAGAAGATGCGTCGCCTGTTGGTAGCCGTAGAAGGATTTGCATGAAAATATCCATCATCTCGTTCCTCTGTTGCATGAGGGCTTCCTCAATCAACAGTTTGAAAGGATCTCCTATCCTGTCATCTTTCTTTTCTCCTACCATGGGAGGTCTCTTGGGTGTGTTAGAGCTTCTTTCGTCAAGAGAAACAAGCTTGAGACCCAACTCTTTGTACTCTGACCTTGTTGGGGACATGCATTAAGACGACAAGGAGCAAACCGCTATGATACCACTGATCTAGATTTTATGAGCAGAATGAAATGAATAGAGATTATTAATAGGTTCTTAACACAAAATAACAAACATACAGTAAAACTGGCTTTCTATTCAATAACGAAGTAAACTGAAACTGTAAAATGCAACGGAAATAAGCCTGCTGGAATGGTGGCAGCTTATCTCTGAGAAGAGATGTGATGGCAGCGTGCATTCACAAGAATAAGGTTACAATGAGTCTTTGCAGGCCTTTTTACAATAAGCAAGAATGAAAAAAACCCTAGACATCCAAAAACCTAACCCTAGGAGATGAAGCGCCAAAAGTCATGTGGGCCCCGTTTGTGTAAGTTAGTACATCAACTTCCCGAGGTCGTAACTTTTGCATACGATCTTTGTGTTAGGCATGTGATAGACCATTGGAAAGGTATCGTCGAGTAGATTCATTTTGGGGTACAAATAATTCCTTTGGATATCATTGAGGAGCTCAATCCCGAAAAACCTTCATTTAGGCCCTCAAAATGGCCTCGGAAGTTAAAACTGCTAAAAATAGTAAATTGTCAAAATTGTCAAAAACCTGTTTTGAGCCAGTTTGAAAAGGTGGGTGGCCACCGATATCCATCTGGATAAATCCTCCCTCCTTAGGAAGCAATGGTCTCCATTTCCTTGAGGTCCCCCATCAGATGAGGAAATTTCTGCTGAATTTGGCCCCGACTGAGCCACTTGCCTTGGTGTAGGAGTTTCCCTGCTTTGACGACTCGATAAAGCTGGATCCTTTGTTGTCGAGTGCCCTTGATCTGTCTATCCACAATTTAATCATTGGATGCCTATGGTAGGAAGTTGTGGTTGAGCTCTATTGGCGTCAGTTGTTCTGCTACTTCTAAGGTGTCCAATAATGGTGGGAAATAAGCATGAAGGAGATCCACGTTGAACACTGGGTTCAGACCAAGGAAAGGAGGAATGTTGAGCTCAAAAGAATTATCCCCCATGGCCTTGGTGATAGTGTACGACCCATAACGGAGTGGGTGAAGCTTCTGATGGGGTCCTATAAGGCATTCTTTCTGCAAGTGCAACCAAACTTTGTCGCCCACCTGAAACTTATGCGGCACCTGATGTTGATCATGGCGCTATTTGTACTTGTGATTGGACTTCTATAGGATATCCTGAACCTATTGGTGGATGTACTGGATTCTCTCAATGAACCAAGGGGCTTTGTCAGCTTCAATTGGAGCAGGAGATGAGTCGGTCGAGGTGATCGCAAGGGGAAGTGCAACATCTATGGGTCCCAATGGTTGGAATCCCAACCCCACTTGAAAGGGGTTGTGCCCAGTTGAGCTATGCAGAGCTCAGTTGTAGCTATGTTGGACATAGGGAAGGCTCTCATCCCATGTGTGAGGGTTCTTTGAATTATACATGCGAAGGATATGCACAATCATTCGATTTACAACCTCAGTTTGGCCATCTGTCTGGGGGTGGAAGGTCGTGGATTTGGTGAGCTTGGTGTCCAGCAATGACCAGAGGCTCGACCAGAATGTGATGAGAAATCAAATATCCTGATCTGAGACAATGGTTTATGGGATTCCAAAATGTACCGAGACTCATTCAAAGAAGATCTTGGCAATGGCCTCTACTGTGATGCTCTTCTTGCAAGCAACCAGAATCGCCTTCTTAGAAAAGTGATCAACAACCACGAAAACATAGTCATTTCCCCGCTTGGTGGACGGGAGGCATGACATGTGGTCCATTGAGATGGATTCCCATGGCCTATCAAGAGTAGGAAGAGGGGTGTACAGGCCCTGTTTCTTAGTGGTCGGTTTGGCAATAGTGTAGGCAGTGCAAGACCTGATATACTTGTTGACCTCCTGTCGAAGTTTTGGCCAGTAGAAATGTTTTTGTAGCATCACCACTATCTTTTCAATGCCGAAGTGTCCTGACACCCAACTGTAGTGGGCTTCCCAGATCAACTTCGCTCACTCACTTGATGGAACATAGATATGGCCCAGACGACACAGCAACCCATCCTAAATATGGAAATTATTGACAACTGTGTTTGTACCCAACATTTGGTAGGTGGTGGCAAAGTCAGGGCCTATTTCATAGAGTTGGGGCCATCTAGATGTCTCATGGCTGCAAGAGTCTAGCACCATGGTGAGTGCCATGACTGGTGGTCTGCTAAGGAAATCAGTGATGCGATTGGTGCTTCATGTTTTATACTTTATGTTGAGGTGGAATTGCTGCAAGTATGTGGACCACTTTTGATGGCGGTCATTCTGCAATTTTCCCTGTGTCTGCATGAATTGGAGTGGCTTGTGATCAGTGTGGATGACTGTCTCCTTCACAAGAATGTAATGTCTCCACTGGCGGCATGCTTGCACATTGGAGTACATTTATTTGTCATATGTAGGGTACTTACAGACAGTATCTGACAGTGTCTCACTATGATAGGCCACGCGGTGGCCATGCTGAGTGAGAACAATGCCCACAACATATTCTGAAGAATCTTTCTTGATCTCAAAAGGATGTTGCAGGTCTAGTAGTGAAAGTACCGAGGCTGAGCACAAGCGTTGCTTCAAATCATCGAACGCTTATTGTTGGGACCGGCCCCACACAAATTTTGCCTTACCACCACCCCTGTTTATTTGGCTGAGGGCCCATGGAATATGGGACAAACCCAACACGAACCTCCGGTAGAAATTGGCATGGCCCAAGAATATCTAAAGCTCAGTGAGTGTTGTTGGGGCTGGCCAGTTACGGATGACTTGGATCTCGACTGATCCACATGTACGCCCTGTTGATCAATGATGTACCCCAAGTAATGGACCATGTCCATGCTAAAGGAGCATTTTTCCAAGTTGGCGTATAGCTTTTGCTGTTGAAAGGTGTGCAAAACCTGTTGAATATGCTGCAAGTGTTCGACCCAAGTCTTGATGTAAATTAGAATGTCATCCAGATACACCACTACAAAACTATTGGTGAATGGTCGTAGGATATCATCCATTGTCCTCATGAAAGTGGCTGGACAATTTTTCAAACCAAAGGGCATGACCAACCATTCAAAAAGGCCTTCCTTTGACTTGAAGGCAGTCTTCCATACATCTATCTATTCTATCGAGACCTGGTGGTAGCCAGAATTCAGATCAATCTTACTAAAGTATTTGGCCCCCATGAGTTAATCAAGGAGGTCATYGATTCGAGGAATCAGGTACCGGTTTCTGACTATGATTTTATTCAAAGCCTGGTAATCAATACAAAGTCACCAGGTCCCATCTTTCTTCTGTACTAGCATGATTGGGCTCCCACAAGGTGATGAGCTGGGGATGATGTGCCCCTTGTGGAGCATTTCTTGGATTTGTCACTTGATCTCCTCATTCTCTAACAAAGAGCGATGGTATACTGGCCCATTGGGTAGTGGTGCATTGGGGGTCAGATCAATGGGGTGCTTGAACTGGCAGTGCAGAGGTACCCCTGTAGGTGAGGAGAAGATATCCGAGTATTCTTCCACGACCTTATCTACCTACTTCTATTGTGTGGAGAGGTTGGCCGCAGAGACCCTGGATGTGGTTGTGATCTTTCTCTTATTCTGAGAGCGAATCAAGAAGAAGACAAACTTGCCAGTTTGAGAGATGACCTTCCTACATTGCTTAGTAGATATCAAGGAAATAGCACTACGTGGGACTTCCTTGAGTATCCTATACAATTTCCTGTTCAAAGTAATAATAACACTGCGAGGCCTAGAATCATATACAACATGATGTTTCCATAAATAAGGTTGGCCCAAGAGAACATCACAAAATTCGAGAGGAGAAACATCACACAATACCTCGTCTTTGAAGGGCTTGATGCCATACGACAGTCAACACTGTTGGTTGATGCGAAGATCGCTTCCTTGGTTGAGCAATCCAATGGTGTACGGTTGTGGGTGTGGCATTCTTGGCAGGGCCAGCGGCTTGATGACCTCTATTGATATGAGGTTCTTATGGCTACTTCTATCAACGATGAAGTGCACTAGGGTGCCTTTTACCCACATCTGTGAATGGAAGAGGCACTCTCCTTCTTATGGCTTGTCTGGTTCACCAGGCTAGAGCTTGGTGGTAGCAACGGTGGCACTGGGTTCTGCATCAATGATCAGTCTTCCCCTTTCTAGTTCTAGCTCAGAGTCATAATTTGCATCTAATTCAGAGGCTTTCACTTCGACCACCAGCGATTGCTTTGAGCGGCAGTCAACAGTGTTATGCCAAGGGCTCTTATGGAAGTCGCACCACTTCCTAGTATCATTCTTTGCCTTTCCAGTGTCCTTCTTTGCTTATGGCTTGGATTGGTTGTCCTAATACTATCCATCTTTGCTCTATACTCTTTTCAATGGGTTGTGGCCGCCCTTTCTTGGCTTTTTTTGTGAGGGGTTCCCAGGCCCAAATTGTCACGTCTTTTGTTTGAGCTTCTGCTCGATTTTGACGGCATATCGATAGGCCGCACCCAAGGATGAGATGTCGAAAAATTTCATTTCGGTTTGGATGTATCTATGCAGAGCACCGTGATACTTGAGCACCATATGTTTCTTCGAATCTTTGATACTCAACTTGGTGCACAAGGTATGGAAGATATTTGTGAAATCTGGCACTGCTTGGTTTCTTTCTTGCCGCAGTGTGGTCCATTTGGTATATAGGTCATCATAACTTCTGATAGGGTAGTATTGTTCTTTAATAGCATCCTTGAAGGATTCCCAAGTGGCCATGACTAAAAATAATGAGGTTTCCTCTGTTTCCTTTTTCTCACAGAAAGTTTCCCACCAATCTTTGACATGGGGAACGACTTTGAGGAGCACAAAAGTAATCTTTTCTTTATTCGAAAAGTTATGGACAGAAAAATACCCTTCTAGTAGATTCAACCACTTGTCTACAACATCTGCATCTATATGACCTTAAAATATAGGAATATCGAAGTTTATTTGTACCTTGAAGGGGGCAGTGCCTCCGTTCGAAGAAGATGCGTCGCCTGTTGGTAGCCGCTGAAGGATTTGTGTGAAACTATCCACCATCTCGTTCCTCTATTGCGTGAGGGATTCCTCAATCAACATTATGAAAGGATCTCCTATCCTGTCATCTTTCTTTTCTCCTTCCATGGGAGGTCACTTGGGCATGTAAGAGCTTCTTTCCTCAAGAGAAACAAGCTCGAGACCCAACTCTTTGTACTCCGACCTCATTGGGGACATGCATTAAGATGACAAGGAGCAAACTGCTCTGATACCACTAATACGGATTTTATGAGTAGAAAAAAATGAATACATATTATTAACAGGTGCTTAACACAAAATAAAAATGATACAGTAAAACTATTTTTCTATTCAATAACGAAATAAGTTGAAACTGTAAAATGCAGCGGAAACAAGCTTGCTGGAATGGTGGCGTCTTATCTCTGAGAAGAGATGTGACAGCAGCATGCATTCGCAAGAAGAAGGTTACAATGAGGCTTTGAAGGCCTTTTTACAATAAGAAAGAATGCCAAAAACCCTATACATCCAAAAACCTAACCCTAGGAGATGAAGCGCCAAAAGTCATGTGGGCCCCATTTGGGTAAGTTAGTGCATCAACTTCCCGGGGTCGTAACTTTTGCATACGATCTCCATTTTAGGCATGTTATAGCATGNTGAAGGCATTTTTACAATAAGAAAGAATGCCAAAAACCCTATACATCCAAAAACCTAACCCTAGGAGATGAAGCGCCAAAAGTCATGTGGGCCCCATTTGGGTAAGTTAGTGCATCAACTTCCCGGGGTCGTAACTTTTGCATACGATCTCCATTTTAGGCATGTTATAGCATGTTGGAAAGGTATCTTCGAGGAGATTCATTTTGGGGGCTCAATCATGCCTTTGGATATCATTGAAGAGATCGATCCTGAAAAACCTTCATTTAGGCCCTCAAAATGGCCCCGGAAGTTAAAACTGCTAAAAATAGTAAATTGCCAAAATTGTTAGAAAACTGTTTTGAGCCAGTTGGAAAAGGTGGGTGGCCACTGATATCGATCTGGATCAGTGGGAAAAAAAGAAAAAGTGGAAGACATCTTCACAAAACCACTTCCATGGAAATACTTTGAATATCTTCTCTAGAGACTTGGAGTTATTTCTACTCCAAAATGAATTCTTTTTGAATGCTTATCTTATATGTCTTATATTTACACAAGGAAGCACCATAAGAGGACAGTTCAATCAGGGGGAGCAACCCCAGATGGAAACATACCTTTGCCATTGATGAAAAAGGGGGGGAGATTTATCAGATGCAGAGGACAGAGACAGAGGATAGAGGCATTGTTCCAGGGGGAGCATGAGTGATATGATTTTAGTATTGCATTAGAGTGTTTCCATCAATGCCAAAGGGGGATATGTTTTATTAAGGTTGGTTATCATTGATGTCAACCCTTGAAGAAAGCCCCGTAGCAAAAAGGTTGGGTAATGTACCCAAGATTGTTTGATGTAAATATGACTCATTATTGTCTTGTCATGGTTGATAATAAGTAGAAATTGATGAAATCCAAAGTGGTCCCTTATGGTGAAATCCCTCACGGGAAGACACTTTGCAGATTGAGTTATCCTAGAAGTGTGGTTAGAGAAACCATGCTTATTTGTTTAATAATGAGATGAATTCCAGTGAATTTATCAGTGAAACTATCCTATATGGATATTTCTTGTCATTCCATTTCCAGTGGTATGCGGAACATCACATAACTCCTCATGGTTAGAGAGTTATGGTCATGAGAAGTTGGAGAACCCAAGTTTGGGTAATGGACCCGAGTTTGTTTGATGGATAACGGTATGAGTTTTGATATATTTTTAGGAAATACTACTCTATATGGATATTAAATGTCATTACATTTCTGGTGGTATGTGGAACGTCACATAACTCCTCACGGTTTGAGAGTTATGGCCTTACGAAGTTGGAGGACCCTCATATGTAATCTAGAAGCCCCAAAAGGTCAAAGTAGTCAAAGTGGTTTAAGAGATTTTAAAAGGTAAATAATAAAGTGAAGTGATGAGTGTACTATAATTCAAAGTGAATACAAATTAATTAATTCAATAATAAATTTAATGGAGAAATTAGAAGTGGGTTAACCCTTAAATGAGGAAAGTGGGCAAAGTGACCTAGAAGATGTTTTTAAGGAAGCTACTTGGAGAGTATAAATAAGAGGTAGGGCTCTCTCATTTAAGAAACACTTGAGCATATTGAATACCTATAGGTTTCTAAGGTAACCAAAGAATATCTAAGCTCAATTTCTGAGGAAAGTGAAGAAAATAAGGCCGGAATTCAAGGAAGGATAAATTATTTTGATGATGCTTTCTAAGGTATGTTTTTTTCAGGTCATCTCACCATTTTCGCAATAAAAAAAATTCTAGAATTCTTCAGAACTTGAAATTTGTATTCCATTTAGGAAACATATTCAAGTATATTTGGTAAAAAATTCAGCATGTGGGTCATTGCATTTTTGGAGTTACACTCCGTGGAAAATAGGGTTTGTGGCTAGTCCTGAAACTAGTCAAAAATAGGTGTTTCTGGTAAAAATGTCATAAATTATTCATAACAGATCCAAATTCAATAAGACAAAATTTTTTGGTTATATTACAGTATTTAGTATTCTATGTAATAGTTTCAAATCATTTCAACAAATATTCCGTACAGGGCATGCTCTACAAGGTCGCTCTCTAGAATAAGCTAGAATTTAGAAAGGTGTGCCATTTTTTCGATAACTCCTTTTTTGAGAGGTTCCAAGTAGTGACACCTGGAGAAATTGCATAAAAAACGCTGAAGAACATTGTGTATCAGTTTCATATCTATATTCATTACAAGTACAAAGTTATGATAATTTCAAGTTAGGGTTGTTGACTAATCCAAAACTAGTCTTGTGAGACTAAATAAACGTTTGATGAAAATGCTAGTCTCTTGTTGTTAAAGTTAAGGAAGGTTTGTAGGTATGTGATAATATAAACTAGTTCTATTACAGAGTTACAAATCATATTTGGATGATGAAATTTTCGAGAGCTTTTGGTTGAGGTACAAGTTGGGTACATGGTTGAGACAAGTAGTTGATGAGTTGGCACATACATGAGGTGTATAGTTGATGATGTTGGTACATATTGATGAGTCATAGTTGATGAGTACTTGACACATGATTGGTACATACTTGGTACATGGTTGGTTTCAATTGCTTATGGTACAGGTTGATTATAGATTGTTTGGTACAGGTTGGTGCATGGTTGATGCACTTGTTTATGGTACATGTTGATTACAGATTGTTTGGTACAGGTTGGTGCATGGTTGATGCACTTGTTTATGGTATAGGTTGATTACAGGTTGAGGTACATGTTGATGCATGGTTGATGCATGGTTGATGCATGTTTTAGGTTTATTGGTAAATGTTTACAATTGTATATCTCGCAGTGATAGTGTGACAATGGTTCCATTATTCTACTTCTATTTCAGGGCAGGTGGACGGGGCAAGGATAGGTGGTTGTAGCCAACTTTCGGTTGTAGCCGAAGAACATAGGGGTTTGTAGCCTCCTTCTGGTTGTATCCATAGAATTGTGGAGTTGGATCTTCCCTTAGGTTGTAGCCTAAGAAACTAGGGCGGTGGAGCCTCCTTCCAGTTGTAGCTGGAAAACAAAGGAATTTGGTGCTTCCAATGAATGTAATTCTTCAAGACATATAAGATAAAGCATTCTGTGGTTTTATTATGATTTGGTTCTCCACGTAAAACACTGGTGTACTGTGTATGTGCATGGTTTTTCATTTCTTATTGCTCATTATTGGATAATAATTCTACATTGATATAACACTTGGGTTATTTGGAGAAAAAAGATTATAATTATGCTATTACTGATTCACCCCCCCTCTCAGTAATCCAACAATAACAATAAGAAAGAGAGAAAACCTCATCAAAATGGAAAGAGTGAAAATAATAAAAAATTCCATAAGCAAAAGAAAAGTATCCAATCCAAAGAGGAAGTATATCATCTGAAGAGAGCGATGAAAGTATCTCTGGTAGTGAAAGAAAATAAACTCTTTTCATGGCCATAAAAACAAATATTGATGAAGAAAAAGGGAAAGAAATGATGGTTCAAAAGAAGAAGAAAAATTTGAAACAAATGGGGAAGTGGATATTGAAGAAGAACTCATGTGTGCCTTAAGTAAAATAAAGGAGCTTACGAAGAAGAATTTGGAACAAAAGGAGCATCTGTCAAAATATGAAGAAGAGGACCATGATTCAAAATATAAAGTGTCATAAATCCTTGAAGAAACATAAATCATGAACCTAAAATTTCAATTAGAAGAAGCAATAAAGATGGAAGAAGTGGTGAGAATCCAACTCAAGAAAAGGAAGAAAATTCCAAAGTGCTAGAATCTAAAATTGTTTCCTTAATAAAGGAACTAGAGAAAACAACAATTAAGTTATATAGAACCTTGAATTTTGCAAAAAGTGATGAAACCTTAGAAAATATCATCAATTGTCAATTGTATTCATTCATTAGGACTAGTCTTGGATATAATGTTGTTGTTTCCTCCCGATCTACACCTATCCTTTCTACAACCAAGGAAGTTTTATTTGTTGCAGGAGGAATTCAAACTGGTTCTATAGAAGAAAAACCTATTGTTGATTGTATCCAATATATTGATGAGTTGCATGGTCCTTACATGCCATAATTTGATCATGTTGTTGTTGTTGATATGTCAGTTTTTTCTACTCCTATAAGTGAACATAACCCTGATCCTACTTCCTTTGATCATCCAACAAAAAAATATGTTCCCTATCATCATCCTCACCATAAAAATTGAAGGAATGTTAATCTTTCTTTTATATATTTCCAAAAGAGATGTGAAAGACAAAATTATGGACTGGTGCCGACTACCAGGAAAGATTTTTTTTTGGATTGATGTATGGTCATGGAATCATTTGACCATATGTTTGAGGATATCATATCGTTGTGTATCATTGGTTGTACATTTCTATAGAATTCCTCCTACTTACCAATGATTTCCTTGGAAATGGTCGATTGAGGATCGACCAGACATGATAGTTGACTAGAGTTTTGACTAAGTATTTGTCAATTGAGTTTCGACTAAGTTGTTTGTTGACTAGAATTTTTGACGAGAACTATTGCTACTACTTATTGATTCCTTAACGGGGGTAATACATGAATTTGTTGATATGTGAACCCAACTAATGTCTTTTTGTTGAGTCGATTGTTTCTTTTTGAGTCGACTTATATTTTTTGAGACCAATCAAATCATGTTTGAATATTGTTGTAGATGTACTATTGCTTATGTTGGATACAAAGATTGTCTGGATTGGTAGAGATTGATTATCTTGCGTTGTCGGCGACAATGTTGAGACTTCTTAAGGAGTGTTTCTTTACTGTGTTTGAGCATTTTTTGCAATCATAACAAATTAAGGGATGTGCAATTGGGAGTAATATCCATCTGATCAAGACACCAAGTAGTTAATGAGAAGCATACGTTTATGGGGAGCATCTCTTTTCCATTGATTTCAAAGGGGAATATTTGTAGATAAGGGAATCAATATTTCTATTCCTAGGAGAGTTGTAAACAAGGGGAGAGTTGTAGACAGGGGGGTAATTCTTTATATGCCTGGTGGACTATGTGTTTTGTTACAAGATTGTCATCAATGACAAAGGGGGATATATTTGGAATTATTTTCATTGATGACAAAAGATTAATGTTGTCATTAATTTCATATTATGGAATTACAATATACACATAATTTCCAAGATTTATATATATATATATATATATATATATATATATATATATATATATATATATATATATATATATATATATATATATATATATATATATATATATATATATATATATATATATATATATATATATATATATATATATATATATATATATATATATATGTATATATATATATATATATTTACAAGTATATTAAAAAAGGGGTGCATGTGAAAAAGTAAAAAATGAAATGGTGGTTTCAAATCCATGGGTTTGGGTATTTTCCCATGGTATTTGGAAAAATAAAGTAGAAAAGAAGAATTAATTACTTAATGAATGGACATTTACCTTCATGAAGGGTTATGAAAAAAGTATAAAAATAGAAAGTATTGTGAGAAAGTGTGTGTGTGTGTGTGTGTGTGTGAAAAATGGATGAGCAAAGACTGAATATCATTCCAAAAGGGAAGAGTTGTGAATTCATTTTTGGGTCATCTTGAAATTTTCACGATAACTTATGTTTTGGGATGTTCTATACCTTGAAATTGTGAACCGACAGAGAAGATATCTTGGTGTAAATATAATAAAAAATTCAGATGTTGGTTCACTATACATTTGAAGATATTCCCTATGAACATTAGGGTTCTTGAATTCTCCTAAAATCCATTTCAAACAGGTCATCTTGGAACCTTTTCTATAAATTATTTTCTAGGATGTTTCAGACCTTGAAAATTTTAAGATATTGAGTAGATATCTCTAGGTACATGTGGTCACATGTAACACCCCGCGTTTTGAGACCCCATTTTAAATAATATATTGTTACACTGTTGAGAGGCCAGAGTGCCCAAACAATTATTAAAAGGACGGTGTGCCCAAGAAATGTAATATTTTGATCATTACTGATAATAAATACATCACTAGCTGCTAGATGGACAAGGACTAGAGTTATAGGGGGCTATGATTCCACAAGAGAGGGGGCTTGAGGGGCTAAATGTTTATTTCCTATTTTAATTACCCTTTTTGTTGAAGAGAGTTGATCTATTACGTGAGCTTCTTGGGGGAGGCCAAGAGGTTCTTGATTCCCCACAAAAATAATTAAACCCGTCCTTGGTCTGATTGGGGGGTTGGCTCGTTCACTCATTCACTCATTCGCTCATTCACTGGTTCATTTGTTCACTCACTTACTCACTCGTTCTTTCATTCCATTCTTACCTATCACTCATTCATTTTTCCTCATTTGTATCTTGGCTTGGGGAAAGGGAAATGAACTTTTGAGGAGTAGCCATGGTATTGTTGGTTGTAGAGGTCACTGGTGTAATCCATCCATGACTTGAGGCCTGCATGTCTAAGATGCGTTGGCCTGTGTCCAATTTGGTTCACAGCTGCGAGTCCTAAGAGTTCCAGCATGGAGATTCTAGATCATTTGTGTTGGAGCCCTGGAAGGAGAAGGACTTCCTGAGGGACTGCATGGCAGAGAAGGGTGGGGGTCCAGTCTCCTATATGGCATAGGCTGGGTAAAAGAGAGTTGGGTACTTGGATTGTTGTGAGTGCTGGGAAATCCTGTGAGAGCTTGAGTGTTGATTGGTTTGGGAAGCCAATTAACACTCTGGAACTGTCCTTGTGGATTCATAACCCTGGCTCGGGGGTGGCACTGTTATTGAGATTTGGAACAGTAGTGTTTACAGTTGGGTAGAATGTCCTTGTTTTGCAACCAGTTGGTGTCTCCATTTATAAAGATAAGTGATCTCTGTTATGTTATTATTCACCTTTACATGAATGTATTATGTTATGTATCTATTTATCGTTTAATTGAATCTTTAGAATATGCATGCTTGTTGGTTATTGCTGTGCATGTCGTTAGATCTTTTCTTTTATGCATCCTTATTAATTTAAAAAGGTATCAGTAAGAGAAAGAAGTCCAAGGGTGGGCTTGAAGGTAGTGTACCTCAGCCTATGGGTGGTGGGGTATGTTACAGATTGGTATCAGATCTTCTGTTGGAAACACCGGGCCGGTATGGGTTGGGTATGTTGGTTAGAGTCTCGTGGTTGAGATTGAATTCAGACCGTGAAGTTGAAAAGATCAGGAGGAATGGCATTGCAGAATCTACACAGGAACTAGAACGTCAGAAATCCTTTGTAAGGGATCGAAGGATAATGATCATCCCTTTCGAATTCGGGAGCGATTACCACTGTGGGATCAATAGAGATCCAACATTGTTGGATTAGAGGGTAGGTGAACAAGGGTCATTCGATGACGGTGAAGAAAAAGGTTGAGTAGGTTCAAGTCTTAACCATTAGATCTGCATGCGAATGAATGTGCGTCATAGATCTCGTGGCGGTTTGGAGGATCGACACTCCGGGAGAAGTGATCCCTCATGTTGCATGTAGGAAAATATCCTGAAGCCCGAAGTCCGGAGTTAATCTGGACCATCCATTAAGGAAGACCCATGTAGGCAGATTATCCAGTTCAAGAATTCAGATTTTGGGAGGATTGGAGTGTGCTGATGTGAAAACTCCTGAAGTCTCGAAGTCCGGAGTTCATCCGAACCGTTCATCAAAGGGACATGTGTCGGCAGATCGACTAGTTTGGAAATTTAAAGTTCAGGAGAAATGGAATGTGCTGATGTGAAATCTCTCGAAGTCACAATGTCCATCGAACGTTTGATAGAGTGGTGGGTTTCAGGAGTTTTGAGGACTATCAAATATGCGGATGGGTGATTGTGATCCGTAGATCTCACAACGATTCGGGCATTCAAAGCTTGGGAGAATTGGAGTGTGATAGTATGGAAACTCCCAAAGCCTAAAGTTCTGAAGCCTGAAGAGTCAAAGTGATGGGGCATTATGATGTCACCTAGAGGTGATGTGGACCCTAGAAGGTTAAGCAGTTCAGTAATCCAGAGTTTGAGAGACTTGAGGAATGCAAGCATAAAATATTCTGAAGCTTGAAATTTCGAAGTGACATGGCTCGCGGACCTCACTTGGGATGATGTGGAAACATGGGATGTGTGTCTTATGTCAGCAAGTTTTGAACCTGTGGAGGATTGAAATGGTAGTTAGAACATGACACGTGTCACCTTCTTGATTGGGCCACATGTCCACTTCTAGTATTTCACCACGTGGCGATAGATTGTGCAGTCTAGATACTGGGCACTCTAGAGGGAAAATATGTGACAGTTTTCATTGGGTCGAGAAATGCCAAAGGACCGAAGGCTAGAGTACATATCGACCGTTGATCCCAGAAGACACATAGCATTAGATATCGTAGTCCATAGACTTGGTACTCTAGGGGTTTTCAAGTCTCTACAAGTGAAAAGTGTCGAAGCCCGAAGTCAGTAAGGCACACAGACCGTCAATTTAGGATCCCTTCGAGACCTTTCTCAACCATGGGATCAAGAAGTGAAAGGAAAAAGTAAGCACTTCGGCAAATTTTCATTCTGGGGGAGTTGAGCAGCGCGGGAACTGAATGTCTTGGACCCCCAGAGCACCGAATTAATAGAGGATCATCCATCCCAACACTTGATTAAGTCACAAACCGTCAATATCATGAAGACTCCATATAGGTGCGCAGTCGTCCAATTGATGGGATATTAAATCTCGATCATCCAATCCTTGTGGTGGAGCTAATGGATATTTCAGCAAAAGGTAACTCCGAGAGGAAACAAGAGTTTACAACAGAAAATAGATGAAGGTCGAAGTACAGAGGACTTGGTCTTGACCCCAGTCTCATGCACAGGTAAAAAGGGACTTTGGTGGTAACTTAGCCACGGGTCTGTGATTCGCACAAGCCCCATGTGAAAGAACGCAAAGCGAGTTGCTAAGGAAGGGATTAAGTCATGGATTCGAACCATGGTCACTTGAAACCTGTTTTGAGGGAAGCACCTACGTAGAATGAAATTTTGTATTATCCAAGGATAACATGACACTGTTATTTTTTGGAGAATGGGGATATATTCTTCACGAACTAAGAAGAAAAAAAAGTACTTGTAGGATTGTTTGGCAAGTTTCTTTATATGCACAATTCTAACAAAATGGTCACTTGCACTTTTTGCAAAATTAAGAGATTAAACATATCATCTCGGAATGAAGATTCAAGAGATGGAAGAAGGTGAGGGAGCCTCCAACCATGAAAGAGAGGCCGAAGTCCAGAAGACCAAAGTTGGTAATGTAGATACAGAGTTCAATGGATACAAAGGCAGAGAAGAGAAAGAAAAATTAATAGAAACTATAAGAAGCCTAAAAATAGAAGCGCAAAGCTACAAAGAATACAATGAGAGGCTGATGAGAGAAAAAATTTAGATAAATGCTTGAGTGTTGCAGAGATTAAATCAGTCGCAGAGGCAAATGAAGAGAGGATCAAATTCGAAATAAGAGGAAGAAGGTAGGTTTTGTGAAAGGAGAGATGATCATGGAAGATCTAGTTATACAAGAAGCGCTAGCAGAACTCATAGACACCACTCACTTCCTTACTCAGAAATAAATTTTTATGCATTGGATGATTCCATAAGCAGTCCAGATGTGTCTCCTGTTAGGAACCAAAGAAGGAGACATGAAGTGGACAGTTTGCAAGGAGAGATGAGGAAGCTTAATCCACCCTCTTTTGATGGTGAAAAATAAATGGAATATGATTCCGAAGAATGGTTTCTTGGACTCAGAAGGTATTTTCAATTGCATAACTATTCATCAAACCTAGAAGCCATAATTTCCACCTACCATCTACATGGGAAAGATGCAATGTGGTGGATCAACTGAAGAAACTTGAACATATTAATGAGAATAGGATCAATTGGAAGCAGTTCAATAAGTACTTCTAGAAAGAGTACCTCTCAGAGCATTTCTATGAAAAGAAAATGCAAGAGTTCTTTGAAATCGGGCTGGTAAGCATGACTATGGCAAAATATGAGAATAAATTCTTGGGGTTGTTAAAGTATGTCGGATTTATTAATGATGAGAAGGTGAAAATACATAGATTTCTAAGTGGACTGCCAACCTTTTATAAAGAAAAGATTAGGTATGATGAGCCCAAGACCTTGACTGAGGCCATCAGGAAGGATAAATACCTATATGAGCAAGGCCAAGGAAGAGAATCCTTGCAGAAATATTGGAAGGGTAAGAAGGAGGAGAAGTTTGATTAGAGGAGGAAAGGATTCAAACCTCCCTTCAATAAGAATTAGCCTAATATAAATCATCAATATCAATATGCTAAGGGTGAATCCAAGAAAGAAGACTCCTTGCAAAAAAGGGGAAGACTACCAATCCAATGTTGGGGATGCAAAGAAAATCACTTGTACAAGGATTTGCCACACAGAAAGGACAGAGTAAAGACTGTGCACAACGTCCAAGAGGCTACAACAGTCGAAGATATGGGAAGGATTTATGCATCCTTAGATGATAGACAAGAAGAATACCAATACAATATGATCAAGGTGGAAGGTAAGATCATAAATCAGCCTGTTTCTATTTTAATTGATTTGGGAGCAAGTCATTGTTACATTAATCCTAAAATAGTTGATAGATTACATTTGAAGAAAAGTAATCTTGGAAAATCAAGTTTGGTTCAATTAGCCACTAGAACCAAAAGGATAATCCATTATATGGTCAAAAGTTGTTCCATAAGTATTAATGGTATGAATACTAGTGTTGATATGAATATCATACCCTTGGGGTGTTATGATATTCTAATTGGAATGGATTGGTTGGACAAGCATCATGTTGTCCTAGATTTTCATAGCAAGACATTTACCTATCTTGATGAAGATGGAAAAAAAAACATTATGAAAGGAGTTCCAAGACCCATCTCTATAAGAGAGATTTCATCCTTACAGCTGAAGAGATGTTTTAGAAAATGATGTTGATTATATGTAGCTCATGTGGAAGAGCCAAAAAATACAAAGGGGCCAAACCTTGAATATTTCTCGGTACTATAGGAATTTGAAGATGTATTCCAAAAAATACTAGGGTTGCCACCAAGAAGGGAGATAGATTTCTTAATTGATTTAGTGCCAGGATCTGCCCTGGTGTCAAAAACACCTTATAGAATGAGCACACCAAAGTTGAAAGAATTACAAATGCAGTTGGAGGAATTGTTGAAGAAAGGGTGCATATGTCCAAGCGTTTCACCTTGGGGAGTGCCAGTACTTTTTGTCAAAAAGAAGGATGGAACCTTGAGTCTGTGTATTGACTTTTGACAACTGAATAATTATACTATAAAGAACAAGTATCCTCTACCCAGAATTGATGACCTCTTTGATCAGCTAAGAGGATCAAATATATTTTCGAAGATTGACCTAAGGTCAGGATACCATCTGGTAAGGATCAAGGAAGAAGACATTCATAAGACAACCTTTAGAACCATGTATGGGCATTATGAATTTGTAGTGGTTCCATTTGGACTGACCAATGCACCAACTGTATTTATGTTCTTAATGAATGGAATATTCAAAACTTATTTGGATAAGTTTTTCATATTATTCTTGGATGACATACTTGTCTATTCCAAGTCTGAAGAGGAGCATGAACATCACTTAAGACTGGCATTTCAAGTGTTGAGAGAGCATTAGTTGTATGAAAAGCTGAGTAATTGTTATTTTTATCAAAATCATATCGATTACTTGGGACACATTATTTTAGAGCAGGGCATAACAGTAGATCCAGAGAAGATTGAAGCCATTAGAGGATGGACAACACCCAGAAATGTGTCAGAAGTCAGATATTTTATGGGATTAGTTGGTTACTACAGAACATTCATAGTAGGGTTCTCTAAGATTTCTCATCCCATCACTTCTTTGCAAAAGAAGGGAGCTAAATTTGAATGGACACCTAAGTGTGAAGAGAATTTTAATTTGTTGAAGTAATTACTTACTAGTGCACCTGTGTTAAACATTGTTGACCCAAATGAAAGTTTTGTAGTATGTACAGATGTATGTAAGGAAGGACTTGGGGGAATCCTCATGCAAAATGGAAATGTCATTAGTTATGAGTCCAGAAAGCTTAAGGAACATGAGAGGAACTATGCCACACACGACTTGGAGATTGTTTCCATTGTCCACACCTTGAAGATGTGGAGGCATTATCTCATCGGAAAGAGATTTGAATTAAGGAAAGACCACATTGGCCTGAAGCATCTTTTTGAACAACCAACCTTGAATTCCAGGAAAACAAGATGGATGGAATTTTTAAGTGAATATGACCTCGATATCAAGCATATCAAAGGAAAAGAGAATAAAGTTGTTGATGCACTTAGTAGAAGAGTGCATATCATGCATGCTACTGCTGTCAGCATGCATCAGTCAAACTTGAAGAGCAGAGGTTTAGATGATATTCTTATAGATCAACATTACCTACAGGTAAAGGAAAGCTTACAGCAAGGAGATGTACAAAAAAAAATAAAGGAGTACGAGATAAAGGAAGATGGATTACTCATGCATAAAAATAGAATCTATGTTCCTAGTTCCGGAGAACCGAGGAATTTGGTATTGAAGGAAATGCATGATGTTCCTTATGCTAGACATCCCAGTTACCAGAACATGATTAAAACAGTAAGTAGCCAATTCTTTTGGCCGGAAATGAAAAATGATGTTGTTGATTACATCACTTGATGCATGGAATGTCAAAAGGTGAAGGTTGAGCATAGGCACCCAGCAGGTTTGCTGCAACCATTACCAATCCAAGAGAAGAAATGGGAAGTGATAACCATTGATTTCATAACTGAATTACCCAGGACAACAAGGAAACATGATTCAATCATGATAGTGGTTGACAAATTAACAAAGGTTGTTCATTTTTTTCCTGTAAAAACAACACATACACCGACTAATATTGTAGAAATTTACATGAGGGAGATTTCTAGTTTGCATGGGATACCTAGGGCAATTGTCTCAGATAGAGATACAAAGTTTACCTCAAATTTCTGGAGGGGATTGTTTAAAGGATTTTGTACAAATATAAACTTTAGCACAACATACCATCCATATTCAGATGGGAAAACAAAGAGAGTCAACCAAGCAATTGAATATATGTTTAGAATGTATGTGATGGATAATCCATGTAAGTGGGAAGACTACTTGCACTTGGTTGCATTTGCATATAATAATGGGTATCAAGCTTCATTGAGAATAAGCCCATTTGAGGCCTTGTATGGTAGGAAATGCAATAGTCCACTGAGCTAGGACAACCCAACAGATAGAGTGGTACTTGGGCCAGAGTTGCTCAAGGATATGGAAGACCAGATGGTTGAGATCAAGCATAATTTAAAGGCAACTCAGGTTACATAATAAGTTTATGCAGATAAGAATAGGACAACTAGAGAATTTAAAGTAGGGAAGCATGTACTTTTGAAAGTGAAGCCCAAGAAAATATCTTTTAAATTGGGTAGTTGTACAAAGCTAGCAGCCAAATTATGTGGTCCATTTGAAATATTGGACAGAATAGGGCAAGTTTCATACATGATTGCATTGCCTACTTCCATGAATGTGCATATTGTATTTCATGTCTTTTTACTAAAGAAATATATACATGATTCTAACCATGTTATTGATTGGCATATGATTCAGGTAGAGACAGAGGGAGACTTCCAGGTTCAACCAGTGCGGGTATTGGACATAAAGGTCAAAATGCTTTGGAATCGAGTTATAGAGCTGGTAAAAGTTCAGTGGCCTGCTACGGTCCTAAAGATGGTACCTGGGAGCATGAAGATGCCATGTGAGTAGAGTACCTGCAGCGTTTTGAATAAATTTTGATATTTTGATCTCTATTTTGTATATGCACTAAGGACAGTGCCAAAATAAGGGGGGGGGGGGGATGTAACACCCCATGTTTTGAGCCCCCATTTTAAATAATGTATTATTAAACTGTTAAGAGGCCAGAGTGCCCAAACAATTAATAAAATGCCGGTGTGCCCAAGAAATGTAATGTTTTGATCATTATTAATAATAAATACATCATTGGCTGCTAGACAAACAAGGATTAGAGTTATAGAGGGCTATGATTCCACAAGAGAGGGGGATTGAGAGGATAAATGTTTATTTCCTATTTTAATTACCCTTTTTTCCTAAGGGAGTGGATCAGTTATGTGAGCTTCTTGGGGGAGGCCAGGATGTTCTTGATTCCCCACGAAAAATACTTAAACTCGTCCCTGTTATGATAGGGGGGTTGGATCGTTCGTTCATTTTCTCATTCACTAGTTCATTCATTCACTCACTTACTCGCTCTTTCTTTCATTCCATTATTACCTATCACTCATTCATTTTTCCCCATCTGTATCTTGGCTCGGGGAAAGGGAAATGAACTGCTGAGGAGTATCCATGGTATTGTTGGTTGTGGAGGTTGTTGGTGCAATCCAACCATTACTTGAGGCCTTCATGTCTGAGATGCATTAGATTGTGTCCATATTTGTTCACAACTGCGAGTCCTGAGAGTTCCAGCATGGAGATTCTGGATCAGTTTTGCTAGAGCCCTGGAAGGAGAAGGAATTCCTGAGGGACTGTGTGGTAGAGAAGTGTGGGGGTCCATTCTCTTGGATGGTGTAGTCTGGGTAGAAGAGAGTTGGGTACTTGGATTGTTGTGAGTGTTAGGAAAGCATGTGAGAGATTGAGTGTTGACTGGTTTGGGAAGCCAAGTAACACTCTGGAACCGTCCTTGTGGATTCATAGCCCTGGTTCGGGGGTTACACTACTGTTGAGATTTGGAATAATAATGTCTATAGTTGGGTGGATTTTCCTTGGTATGCATCCAATCGGTGTCTCCTTTTCTAAAGATAAGTTCTCTCTGTTATGGTATTATTCACTTGTACATGAATGTATTCCACTGCGTATCTATTTAGTGTTTAATTGAATCTTTAGAATATGCATGGTTATTGGTTATTGTTGTGCATGTCATTAGATCTTTTCTTTTATGCATCCTTATTAATTTAAAAAGGTATCGGTAAGAGAAAGAAGTCCAAGGGTGGGCTTGAAGGTAGCGTACCTCGACCTGTGGGTGGCAGGGTATGTTACATCACAATATTAGATGTTTTTTCACTATAATTTAGGATATGCACCCTGTGGAATTTAGGGTTCCTGGATTCTCCTGAAATCCATTTCAAGCAAGTCAATTTGACATTTTCACTATAACGTCTTTTCTGGGACACTTCAGATTGTAAACATTTTACAAAAAATAGGCAACATACCAAAGTACCTCAGGTAAAAAAATTGGATGTTTTTTTTCTTCACTTTCTGAGATATGATTTGTGGAAGTTAGGGTTTCAGAATGGTCTCAAGATTAGTTTCAAATAGATCATTTTTTCATTTTCACTATAATGTATTTTATTGGACTCTTCATATTGTGCAATTTGTATGGAAATGAGGAGATATAAAAATGTGCCTCAGGTAAAAATTTCAGATATTGGTTCGTTGTATTTTTTAAGATATGCTTTGTGGAGTTTAGGGTTTTTGAATGGTCTTGAGATTAGTTTCAAACAATTTAGTTTGGTATTTTCACTATAACTTGTTTTTTGGGAGTATTCAAATTGTGAAATTTTTACATAACAAAGGAGACATATAGAAGTACCTTAGGTAAACATTTTCGATGTTGGTTCTCTATAATTTATGAGGCACGATCTATGGAATTTAGGGTTTTTTAATGGTCCCAAGATCAATTTCAAACAAGTTAGTTTGGAATTTTTACTATAACTTATTTTCTGGGACTCTTTAGAATGTGAAAACTTTAGAGAATATAGTAGACGTACAGAAGTACCTCAAGTAAAAAAATTAGAATTATATTTTCAAAATTGGATATGTGGCATGTTGTACAAGTTCGTTCTTGGGAAGAGGCCCAAAAAAACAATATTTTGAAAAGTTACCATTTGGAAATTCAAATTTTGGCCCGACCTGGTAAAGATGGAAGTAGTGAGCATACCTGTGAGTAGACCTAATGAAAGAAGAAGCAATGAGCAGAACTGGTGAAGGAATAAGTAGAAATAAAAATTGGTGAAGGTTCATGCATCTCACACAAAGAGGTTGGTGTCTCTTTCTTAGTTGGTGCCTAATGGTGGGGATTGGTGTCTCCAATATATTAGTGTCTACGAAGATATGTAAGAGTAGGTTGGTACCACTCAAACAAAGATATTGGTGTCTCTTGGTAATTTGGTTTTTAGTAGTGGGGATTGGTGTCTACAAAGATATGTAAGTGTTAGGGACCTAACATATCTAACCCCTCACATAGGTAGAATAATATAATTCCATGTAATAAAGGACAATATTAATAAGGCCTAGCAATAAGGAAGAATAAGTCAAATGTAAGAAGACCTAATAGAAGCTTCCACTTCTAGAAGGAACTTCCTCTAGATTGTTCTTTTGGATAGATAGATTTAGTATAAATATAAGTAGAGGGTATGAGAAATATTGTCTTGAATATTATTTTAATAGAGATATGCTTTGCTAGAGGTTGCCCCCTCGAAGAGGAAAGTGAACATTCCTATCAGTAATCAAAGTGTTCTTTCTAGTGTTATTCTAGTATTATTCTGGTATTGTTATGATCATATCATTGTTTCTCTTCCATTTCTAGCTAAAATATTTCTATTTTGAACACTATTTTATATCTGGAACACTACAAGTGGTATCAGAGCACCTTCCTCGGTAGAAAATTGTGGGTTAAATTATTTTTCAGCATAGAGACGTATTTCAGTGTCTTAAAGCTACAAATATTTTTCTTTACACGCATAAACCTGTAGTCGAGGAGTCATACACGCAAGAAATAAAAGTGGTACTTAAGCGCACATCTGTTGGCCACCCTTGTAACCCTTGTTGGTACCCCTTCGAGTGGTAGTGCATCAAACAACACATGTATATAGATCGACCTAGATCTCATGAATCCCTCCATAGATAAATCGATCGGTCGCCTGACTACTATAGTGCCATTGAGAACAACACTCGGGAAGATACTCTCTAGTACTTGGGTAGTCAGGTAGTATGGATAAGGGTACGATCTAGCCTCCTTAGTTGGTGCACTGAGATATTGGGCCGAGTGCTACTGTTGGACCCCGCACGTATATCAAAGAGATATATCACAGGGAAAACCCTTGTTTATAGAAACCCTAAATATCCTACCCCTATGGACGAAAAAAAAACCATACCAAACAAGATATATTTTCTCACAACTGTGCCTTCTGCATTCTGGTTGCGAAATTACTACACATTTCATCTTGTTAAATATTTGGGCATTTCATCATTACAATATTATTCAGGCCAGAGTATAACTCTACAAGAGTAAAAAAAAAAATGAGTATAGTGGTCTCGCTGACACACTTATTTGGGACCTATCCCACTGGGTTCCTCTCTTTTCCCTGATTTTAGTGATACCTATCATTTTTAACACAAGTTTTTTTTGTGGACCTGACCTGTCTCTAACACCCTTATTTGGATCCTCATGTTCTCCCTGATCATAGTGGTACCTATCATTTGATACCCTTTTTATCCATGGTCCCACCCACCCCTCCAGACCTATTTTGTTTCCCCTATACAATTTTCCTTCTCATTTGTCCAAATGAATACCACATGAGCCCAAGAACTCAATGCCTTGATTGTTGACAACCACCAAAAAAGGAAGACATCAAGACTATCTGTGCCAACATTATCTCAATCAATTCAACTATTGAGATCCTCAAGGAACAATGTTCCCACATCAAATACCTCAAAGAAAACTTCCTCAGTCATTCCCAAAACCCTTCCTCTTCTGAACAACCATATTATCAGGATGACCATGACTCTTCCCATTACCAATGCCCTCATATTACCCAATTTTCCTGAGACCTCGACCCTCCTAGAATTGAGGTGAATAAATTTGATGGATTAGATCCTACAGGATGGGTCACCCAAATGGAACATTATTTCTCTTTGTATGGAATTAATTATGATTTAGCCAAGCTTCACTATGGTGTCCTACATCTAGATATAGAATGATGGAAATGGTGGAAATGGAGAAAAAGGGCACGACAAGGTGTTATAAAAACAGGACCACGGAGCAATAAAATAAAACAAATGCGGAAAAAAAACACAAAAGATACACAATACAATAGAGACACAGATTTACGTGGTTCACCTAGTGTGGGCTACATCCACCAGAGAAATTGCTAGGTCCTTCCTTTATTATTATCCAACAAATGAAGGGATACAACCTACAACAAAACCCATTGTAACTTTCTCTTCTTTCTCTCATAGTCTCCTCTCTCATAATACAATACTCGCCATAATGCATAGCAGCAATACATTTCCCTCATAATAGAGGGTTGCCTTCTAGGGAGAAAAAACCTAACATAATTTTTACCGTTAGATCTGCGACCTTATAATGAACAGTCCAAATTTGCAATGAAATTACAATATACATTTACAAGGCAATTTTTCCTTCGGGTTCTTCACCCTCGAACCCCCATCGGGGGATGTTTCCCCCGAACCCCCGTCGGGGGCCTGCTTGCCCCCAAACCCCCCAACCAGGAGGATACTCCCCTAGACCCCGCAGAGGGGGTACCCCCCCTGCACTCCCCTACATGGAAGAGTGTACATACTTCTGGGGTGTAAAGTCTTAATGGGGTATAAACACGGATGAAAGCAAGGACCTCTAAATTAGGAAGATAATCAGGCTACGTCCACCAGAGAAATTGCCAAGTCCTTCCATTATTATTATCCAGCAAATGAAGGGATACAACCTACAACAAAACCCGTTGTAACTTCCTCTTATTTATCTCACAGTCTCCTCTCTCATAATACAATACTCGCCATGATGCATAGGTGCAATACATTTCCCTTATAATAGAGGGTTTCCTTCTAGGGAAAAAAACCCTAACATAATTTCTACCATTAGATCTACAACCTTATAATGAATGGTCCATATTTTCAATGAAATTACAATATACATTTACAAGGAAATTTTTCATTCAGGGGCTTCGCCCTTGAACCCCCAGCTAGGGGGATAGCCCCCCTAGACCTCGTAAAGGGGGTACCCCCCCTCTGCACTCCCCCACGTGGAAGAGTGTACATACTTCTGGGGTGTAAAGTCTTAATGGGGTATAAACATGGATGAAAGCAAGGACCTCTGAATCAAGAATATAATTAGGCTCCACAACCAACACAAGGGTATCTTACTTGGACACATTTTGTGGCCAAAATTTATGACCAATTTGACTCTGACACCCACCATTTAGGTTGTTTGACCAAGTTAAAGTGGTTTGGGATAGTGGAAGACTTTATTGTTGTATTTGAGCACATGGATTTAAGAACAGAGGACATGTCATATGCTTTCTTTAGGGAATTCTTTATCAATGGCCTCAAATATGAAATTTGTGCACATGTTCTCATGGCACACCCCCAGACTTGGATGGAAGCTACTCAACGAGCCAAGGATTCCCAATAGATTGTATCCTCTGAGACCCGTAAATCCTCCTTTTCACCTCGCCCTAAACCCACCAATTTCTCCCCTCCTACCACTCCCATCAAGATCTAGAAATTAACTAGGGCTGAAATGGTTGAACGTCAACTCAAGGGTCTTTATTATAATTGTGATGCCAAATATTTTTCTCGGGCACACGTGTAAGGAAAAAAATATTTTTATGGTTGTGACTGAGGATATTTCTGAAGAAGATGTTGTTGTTCCACCTATGGAGGAACTACCAACACCATATGACCTCACCCCACCCCATGACCCACCAGACATTGACCCTATGATTTCACTTAAGGCCCTCACTAGCTTCTCTGCTCCCCAAACTCTTAAATTAATTGGTTACATAAAAAATAGGAAAGTTATCATCCTTGTGGATAGTGGTAGCACCCATAACTTTATTCATCATTGCATTTCCCAAGAAGTCAATTGTTACATCTGTGTTGTCAATAATTTTCAAATCATCATTTCTAATGGCAGTTCCATGAAATGTGGGAGACTATGTGAAAATGTGCAACTCCAAAATGGTTAGTATCACCTGAAATATGACATGTTTTTTATAGACATGGGTGGTTGTGACATTATTCTTGGTGACAAATGGTTATGCACTCTAGGCCCCATTCTCATGGATTTTAAGGACTTAACCATGTAATTCCAAAAAGAGGGACACCAATATAATTTCCAAGGCATCACAACAACATCCCCTAAGGTCATCAGTTCCCGTCGCATGGAAAATCTCCTCAAAAAAGGTGATTCGGGAATTATATCCCAAATCCACTCCATTCATGCTTTTGAGACACATTTTGTGCATCCTGACTTCCAATCTATCCTCTCCTACCACCAAGTTATTTTTACCACCCCCAAAGAACTTCCCCCTTCCCATGGATTCCATGATCATTCCATCCCCCTCATCCCAGGTAGTCTTCCTCCCAATGTTCGGCATTATTGTCATCCCTTTGCCCAGACGAATGAAATTGAGAAAATTGTTCATCAATTATTAGAAGTCCGTGTTATCTGTCCCACTACTAGCCCCTATTCTTCCCCTGTGTTCATGGTACTCATGAAAGAAGGTACTTGGGGCATGTGTCTTGATTTCCACGCCCTCAACAAACTCACAATCAAATAAAAATTCCCCATTCATGTCATTGATGACCTCTCGGATGAATTGAGTGGTGCTCAATACTTCACCAAATTGGATCTACATTTTTTCTACCACCAAATCTGTATGAAAGAAGCAAACATTCCCAAGACTGCATTTCACACTCGTGAGGGTCATTATAAATTCTTGGTCATTCCCTTTGGATTGTGTAATGCTCCTTCCACTTTCCAAAGTCTTATGAATCATGTCTTTCGTCCTTTTCTCTGTCATTTTTTCTTAGTTTTCTTTGATGATATTCTCATCTATAGTAAAACTTGGCTATCCCATCTCTCCCATGTGAATCAAGCTCTCCATTTACTCTCTAAGCACCAACTTTTCCTCAAACAATTTAAATGTGTCTTTGGTGCCTCATAAGTGGAATACCTGGGTCATATTGTTGGCAAGGATAGTGTCCGAGTGGATCCTAAGAAAATTGAATCTATGCAAGATTGGTTTTCTGGGTTTCACAAGATATTATAGGAAGTTTGTTCAGAATTATGGAAAGATTGCAAATCCTCTCACTTCCTTCCTAAAAAAGAATTCTTTCACTTGTACTTCAGCTACGAATCATGCCTTTCAAGCCTTAAAATATGTTATGTGCTTGATCCCCGTCCTAGCCCTCCCAGACTTCACAAATACATTCATATTGGAATGTGATGTTGTAATGATCCCCCCGACCAACCTGAGGTCGAGGTATGTCACTCTAGAGAAACCAATCATGCTCTGATGTCAGCCGATAACATTCCCAGCCATCAGGTCGGGCCATGCTACTCTAGGGAACACTTTCGTTCCCATACTACAGAACATACAGACTGCATGCAACTAAAACATATAAATACAGCATGCTCGCGGAAGCTTTACACCTAAACATAACAAACAATTACTTTATGTAACATACGAATTTTATATTAAAATAACAATAATTACCGATATGCATCATTCACAGGAAATTACCCATAAGCACACAAGCAATCATAGTCACATATGTAACATAGGCATGTAAATAACAAAAAAACATATCCATATATCATACAATTGGTACTTATCTTAGAAATACTATCACCAACTGCTTATAGACTGTCCACGAACCTCCCAGCCATAGACTACACTGTTCATCACTCTCAACAGTGAATCACCCCCGAGCTGGGACTGAACTCCACCCAGGGTAAAGGGATTCCTATCTAGGCTAAGGCTCATGGAAAAAATGAAAGACTCTGTCTCAGGTGCTCACTCAAATAACAACCTACAACATCTCATTCCCCACATGCATGTCCCACCCAAGGAAGTGTGCCCCTTCTCTTCTCAACAGTCCCTTGGCTGCCCAACTTCCCTTCTAGGGCTTCAGCAACAAGTCAGACCGAAAGTCTTAGAGTGTTGTAGCTGCAGTTTAGCACCTACAAAAATCAATCCCCAACCATTCTCTCACTCAGAGAACTAATCACAGGCCTGACAACCCACTTCTTCAATCCCGCTCCAAGCTAACTAGGTAAACCAACCAAAAAGGATGGGAAAACAGGCTTCGGAAAGGTGAAATGGTTGTCTCAAGGATAATAGAATGTATGAGTGAAATGGTCATGGATTCAATGACTGGATAACTGAGTGTGTTTTGGAATCACCGTGAACTCTTGTTCAAAAGTGATGGTCAGCCTGATGGTTCCCCTCCCTGTTCGTAACGTATCTCCCAGAAAAAACCCCCCCTGAGCTAAGTTTCCCCACGATATGAATGCATGTCCCCAACTTGACACTTGTCATATCAGAAGTTACTTTTGTCCACTTGTCCCCAACTTTAGAACTTAGGATAAAATAATTATCCATACTTTATGTTTTAGGAAATATTAATATAATATTCCCTTGACTTTTGGCCCTCCCTTTCCCTAACTGGTGAAGTTCAGTCCCCCATCTCTTTTAACATGGTCGATATGCATGCAGTGATGTATTTTATATTAATCATGAGTCATGTACAAAGTAGGTGCTCTAGCCTTTAACATCTAGGTGCGCTATCCTAATTCCAAGACATAAGCATTCTGGCTTATAATATTGGCTCACCAGCCTATAATGCATATTATATACACAAAGGTTTGTTGACCTTAATATTGCGCGCACTTAGTTACTGTGTGTTTTATCCTCTGTCTTTAAGGTTGCGTGCACCTTAGTTATTGCATGCGCTATTTAGAAATGTGAACATTACATCCCTTTAATGCGCAGTATATGCACGCACCATGCCATGAAAGGTGTATTACAAAAATGATGTATAAACAACTCACTAGCCTAAATATACTTGGATTATATTTACATTTGGGTTCGGCCGAGGGATATTACAGATGCTTTCAGGAAAGGAATTGGGGCCATTCTCATGTAAGATGGTAAGCCCTTGGCCTTCACTAGCAAACAAATTTCAGAGCGAAATTTGGGCCAATCCATTTATGAAAAGGAAATGTTAGATATTTTTCATGGTGTAGATCTTTGGCGTCCTTATTTATTGGTTCAATGATTCCAAATCAAAACTGATCATCAGAGTCTCAGGTATTTCCTAGAACAACAGATTTCATCCCTGACACAACAAAAGTGGGTGACCAAGCTATTTGGCTATGATTATGAGATCATTTACAAGAAGAGAAAGGAAAATGTAGTGGCTGATGCTCTTTCCCAGAAATATAAAGAAGACGAGTCCCTTTTCTCACTCTCCTTCATTGTACCAAATTGGCTCCAAGTTGTTCGTCAGGAATGGTTGCAAGACCCCAAAATTTCTATCCTTCTCCACCAATTGCAACACAATTCTTCAGTTTCTCTAGGGTACTCTTGGCATAATGAAGAGATTTTCTACAAAGGCCATTTGTATTTATGCAAGTAATCCAAAATTAAATCCATAGTGCTTTCTGAACTTCATGCCTCACCCATAGTTAGACATTCAGGGTTTACGAAAACCTATGAACGTGTCAAACGTTATTTTTGGTAGGAGGGTATGAAACAGAATGTCCACACCTTTGTGGATGAATGTGAGGTCTGTCAATGCAACAAAAGAGAAAATATCAAAGATTCAGGCACACTCCAACCTCTTTCGATTCCCCCCACTATTTTGTGAGATATTTCTATGGATTTCATTGTAGAATTACCTAAATCAGGAAATAAGTCAGTCATCGTGGTGGTCGTAGATAGTCTCTCCAAATATGCTCATTTCTGTGCTCTTCAACACCCATTCACAGCTACCACAGTGGATCAAATCTTTATGGATAATATATTCAAGCTTCATGGCATTCCTACTTCTATTGTCTCTGACAGAGACCCCACTTTCATCAACCATTTTTGGAAAGAATTGTTCAAGCTACAGGGCACCTAATTGCATCTCATCATTATCTATCACCCCCATATGGATGGCAAGACTGAAGTTGTCAACAAGTGTTTGGAAACATATTTGAGGTGTTTTTCATCTGAGCGAAAAATTTGGTGGGCTCAATGGTTACCCCTAGATAAATGGTGGTACAACACATCTTACCATACAACTACTCGCATGACTCCTTTTGAAGCATTCTATGGCCAAAATCCCCCATCATTTCTCTCCTATATGTCAAAGGTATCAAAGGTTAAGGAGGTTGAAAAACATATTACAGTCCGCAAGGATATTCTTCATGCCCTCAAAGACAATTTGGTCATGGATCAAAATCGCATGAAGAAACAAATAGTTCAAGGTCGTTCTGAATGCCATTTTGTTGAAGGGGACCAGGCATTTCTTAGACTACAACCTTATAAGAAGACTTCACTCAAAGCTCAACACTTTCAGAAACTTGAGCCCAAATTTTATGGTCCTTATATAGTGCTCAGGAGTGTGGGATCGATGGCCTATCAGTTATTTCTACCTAGTCAGTCCAAGCTCCATCCTATTTTTTATGTTTCCTGCTTATAGAAGGTGATTTGAACTAAGTTCCAAACTCAAACTAGTCTCCCTAAGTTGGATGAAGAAGGTTCCATATGGTTGTAGCCACAAGCAATCTTGGCGTAGAGAGAGTGTCATCTCCATTAGCGCACCATCTAGGAAGTGTTAGTCCAATGGAAAGATACACCTCCAGAAGATGTCACCTAGGAGTCGACCACCATTCTATAACAATTCCCTCATCTGAAGCCTTGAGGAAAAGGTTGTTCTTCTAGGGGGAGGGCATGTTAGGGACCTAACCTCACTAACCCTTCACGTAGGTAGAATAATATAATTCCATGTAATAAATGTTAGTATTAATAAGGCCTAGCAATAAGGAAGAATAAGTCAAATGTAAGAAGACCTAGTAGAAGCTTTCGCTTCTATAAGGATCTTCCTCTAGATTGTTCTTTTGGATAGATATATTTAGTATAAATAGAAGTAGAGGGTGTGAGAAATATTGTCTTGGATATTATTGTAATAGAGCTCTTCTCTGCTGGAGGTTGATCCCTCGAAGAGAAAAGAGAACATTGCTATCAATAATCAAAGTGCTCTTTCTAGTGTTATTCTGGTATTATTCTACTATTGTTTTGATCATATCATTGCTTCTCCGCCATTTCTAGCTAAAATATTTTTGTTCTTCATACTATTTCTTATCTAGAATACTACAGTAAGAGTAGGTTTTTTCCTACTAGGATTTATACCATTTGGGATTGGTGTCTCTAGTAGGTTGGTTCCTAAAAATATTTGTAATAGTAGGTTGGTGCCTACAAAGAATTATTAAGAGAATTTTTGTGGTTTTCTCCCGAAAAGTTTTACACATAAATATTATGTTACATGTTCTGCGGTTAATATATATCATATGTGTTTGTTTTCTTATTGTTGATGAATGTTTGAAAAAACAAAAAAAATCTTATACTGATTCACCCCCCTCCCCTCTCAGTACAAATGTGTGCTCAACACTTGCATGCCTAAAAGGCAAAGGCTAATTGTATTTTATGTAATATGTAATGTTATACATTTCTATCTATTCTATGCACTTCCCTATGTATGGGATTTAGTGGTGAGATCCTTCATGATATCGACTTGCATAACTAGATGAGATTGGGATTTTTCTCTTGTATATGATTGGTAGTGTTTACTATTCTCATGAGTATTTTGTATTTCCTTATTATTTCCAATTATTTCTTAGCAAACATATTTCTATCATATTTTCTAAAACAATAAGAAATCTAACCTATTTACTAAGGGATTTCCCCCCCATGACCTTGGGTCAAGTCACAACAGAGAAATATTGAATTCATAAGACAAAACCAAAACCTATCTATAACAATGCATACAAGAAATAACTACTTTTAAAAGGAGAGAGAGAAATAAATAAGGGAAAGCCTCACACCTTAAATCCTTCATTCGATGTCAATCCTCGCTCTTTCTTCTTGAAGCACTCCTAATATCTGTTGAAACTAGCATGCAATTGGAAACCAATAATAGGTTGTTGCAAGGTAGTTATACATTCAAATAGGATATATCATGTGCATATATTCAAATACATATGAAATACATTAACATATATCATTACCATGAACCAATAAACACACAATAGGAGGGAAATATAACTCTTCTATTAACAACAATGTGAGAAAGGTAGTTACAACATGATTCAACCTTCGATACTAGTTAAGATCCAACTACCCTGGGCTCCTCCAAAGACCTTCAAGCATCAACTCAACCAGTCGGGATCTTCCTTCAATAACACAACAAGGATAGGAACACACCCTATAGTTATATAGAGAAAGGAAGGAACACTAGAAAAGGCTTTTCCAGGTATGGGATGCTACTTAGAGAATGAAGGGATATAAGTAAGCTTGCTAAATATTTCCAACCTGATATTGCACCTTAGTTCTTCCTCCTCATCTATGCCATCAATGGTGCATTTATACCATCCTTGAGAGTTGTAGTGTCATTAATGAATGGGGTGGACCCTATGGAAAATATGTGAACGATATGGATAAATACATAGTGAAGAAGAAAAGACACCTACTCCATATTCCAGTAAGGAACACAATACCCATTGAAGATTCAAAAAAGGTATTGACATAGGTGGCAACATACATTCAAGGGAGTCCCATAGGTAGTGGCCAGAAAATAATTGAGAAGAAGATATGCATCTTCAATGCAAAGTCATGGCAGGACTAAATAGGACTCCCAATCCTAATAGAAAACTTATAGCATGGACGCCAAAATGCAAAGGGGGTTGAATTTCATTTGGTACGGACGTAGGGAGGTTGGAAAACGAGCCCAACCGAAAACCCTACCAAAAATGTGGAATTATTTTATTTTTCACATTTTTTTAGGGAATCTATGGGTTGTAATCTAGCAAGGTGCAGATGTCAACATGTTGCACAAAGGAAACCTACAAATATAAGCAAAAGTTAAGTTTTTAATGTGACTTTGATGAGGGAAATTGGGATTTTGATTAGCAAGCTATGGAAAGGGTTGGGCCATGTCACAAATACATAGGTTGGGCAATTTGTGCTATAACACCTATGATAGAAAAATATAAAAATATTAGATAAATTAGAAATACAAAATTTATTTTACTCATTTGGAATTTTAAAGAATAATTATATTGAAAAATACCTCAAAGGGGCCATGAATAACAAAAAGAAGATTCTTTGAAAAATAGTTGTGTAAGTCTTGAATTTATTTCTAGATAAAATGTGTAATAAGAGACATGCATGCTATATTCTATGCAAAATAATTACAAATAAATTTAGTTGTGGAGTTGGAAATTGAGGAAGCAACTCTTTAAAACATTGGTACAAATAATAATTTGGTATGTTATCTAGTTTGGGGTTCATGCTCCTCTAAAGAATCTTGAAAAAAAGTTGAAAGAGTTCATAAATAGTTTTTATTAGAAAACTACAAGTTAAAATGAAAACATAGTACTTTATGATGTTACCATTAAAAAGAAAAAAAATATGTCAATATATAACATATATATTCAAAATAAAACATATGGACAATAATGAATTACCTCAGCAAGAAAATATTGTAACTCAAGATAAATGTTGCTATTGTGATGGAATGAAATATATTAAAAATAGGGAATTTAAGAAAAAATGTTTTCCCAATGAGCTTTGAGCAATTCGAGACTCAACAACAAAAAAAAAGTTATAGAGAAGTTGTGAAAATATCTTAGTGAGAAAATAAGATTTTATCAGATCAAAACAATGATTACTTACATTAAAGAGCATTATCTTCATGATAAAATATCTATGCACAAAAATAAACAACATATAATTTGTCAATTCAATTTAAATTTATCAGATCAAAACAATGATTACTTACATTAAAGAGCATTATCTTCATGATAAAATATCTATGCACAAAAATAAACAACATATAATTTGTCAATTCAATTTAAATTCTCATCACCTAGTAACCAAAATAGAAAGATGAAAAAATATAAATTAAAAAAATTCTATACTTATTTTCCAAACAAACAAAAAGAAATAAAAAATGAGATACATGTGATTCTACATTGTCTTGAACAAGTAAAACAAAAAAAACTCAATTTAATGTAAAAAATTGAGTACATAACATATCTTCTTGGATTTTCCAACAAAAACAAATAAATCCTTATATTAAAAAGGTTTTAGAAAACTACTAAAAACAAAACTTTATCATCGATTAAGACATCTTTAAGATAAATAAAATAAAAAATTTGAATAAAATAAAACATTCTTCATATTGTACCAAAAAATTCCTTTTACGTAAATATAAAATAATTTATAACTCTATTATATAATTCACATATATTACGTAACCTAACATGACTAAAATTGTTAAATTTCAATTTCACATGAATGTGTAATAAAGGTTATTTTTCTCCTATTTCATCTTCATAACTTTAAGATACTATTGCTTTTACGTAGTAAAAATGTCATAAATATCATGTGTATCGAAATAGGAGCCTCTGTTATTATTATTTTATTTATATTGAGTGAGCAAAATGTCACTATAATGCAATGCTCAAATTGCATGATTGAGAAATATGGGAATAACCACACATCTTCCTTCAACATTACTTCATCTAATATGATAGTGATAGTATAAAATATATTAATTGATATAAACGAAATATGTCAATCCTCGTTCGAAATCTCTTTTGAGATTTTATGCGAAATTAATATTTCACTCTTGTAATAATATTTTACTCACAATGTAAGACAACAATTGATATTTATGTAGTGCCTATCATATATAAAGATATGTCAAATTCCTATCAATATTCAAGTGTTAGGTGAGACCAAGAATGATTAAGAATATATCATAATGAATTTGTCTTACTTCTCATAATTTTGAGATAACATTGAGACTATCATATATAAAGATATGTCAAATTCCTATCAATATTCAAGTGTTAGGTGAGACCAAGAATGATTAAGAATATATCATAATGAATTTGTCTTACTCCTCATAATTTGAGATAACATTGAGACTATCATATCAAAATGGTGTGCTAATCTCTCAACCCTCATTTCTGTTATTGGTTGGTATAAGATGGTATAATAGTTTTCATTTTGTGAAGTGAAGTCTCAAGTGATGGCTTTGTCGTTCTTTAGTGTGGAATGAAACACACCTTCTTTCATCATGAAGCATGTCAACATTGATTTGGCTTTAAGGGGGCTTGCACTTAGTGGGTAGCCTCAATTTGTTGTAGTCTTTGTTGCTCTAGGTTTTGGCTCCCCCAAGTGTGGAGTTGGCCTTGGCAAGTTCTCTTTGATCAAAGTTCTTTTGGTTATTTATTTGATTGGTCTATTTCATTTCCATCTTCTGGTGTTTTGTTCTATTGAGGTTCTCGTAAAATTCCTCCTAACCAAGTCTCATTATTTGGAATTGTTCTCCCTTACATCGACCATGTTTGAGGAGTTCACTATTTTGGTCTCTTTTCTTGGCATCGTGTCTCAAGTGTCAACCTGGCCTCCTCTGGTATTTGTGGTTTTATGGTTGGTTTCAGGACCACCTTGGCCTCCATGGAACATTTGTTGCGTCCTAGTGTGGGCAATCAATGTCCATTTTTTATGGTTCTTCTTCTAGGTGGTCATAACTGCAAGTTTGTTCCTTCTCTCAGTTAGAATTATCGTGCTTGCACTTTCTCCCACATATCCTAATTTTGAATCTTGGTTTTGGTCGGCCTTTGCCTTGTCTCCTAGTCCAGTTAGTGGTACCCATGGGTGGCTTAAGCTTGTGATCCACTCTAGTCTCTCTAGATTTTCCACCATGAGATCAACTACTCTCATCCCTAAGACTTCCATCAATCATAGAATCTCCCACAAGTGCTCCCCTGCTACTCCCAATCCTCAACCTATGTGTAAACCACTCCACCAAACCACTCATGCTCGAAAGGATGTAATTTGAGCAGTTACTACATTCAATCTTCAATTTTCTGAGGGTATCAAGAGAGAAATTAAGGATATGGATAAAAAGGTCAAATGGAAACGAAAACAAATTCCCGAAGAGAAGATGGAAGGCGAAATCAAGGAGTGGATCTATGACCCTAGATTCTCTCAAACTAGGGACACTAAAATTGCCAAACTAATAGAACTCTACTAACTCAATAAGTTCCTCAGTGCTCAGATGATTGAGGAGAATGGTGCCCTCATTCTACCATCTAGGATAAGCTTCACTATTTGGAACAAAAGTTTGACATTCTTAGTAATAAGGTATTTAAATTGGATTTTTTTAGGCTTCTATAGCAAACTTTTGTAGGTCTCATATGCAATGTGTTGAATCAATCCACGTGTGTGGAGCTTCTCGATCTAATCCTATTTTGGTGGAAGATGAACAAGGACCAACAGGCCATAGAATGGGAAAATCCAAAGAAAAAAATAATATCTAGGGTTAGTATCCTCACCCTTTACACTACTATTGCTGAGAAAGAGCATCATTCCTCCTCTTGTTTTCTATTATTTTATTATTGGTTGATAGAATATTGTAGGAAAGAAAAATAGTTATTACAATGTCTTCAGTTTTTTCATTCAAACTATGATAGAACATATGATTTACTATGCTACTACCCCTATGGTCTTGGTTTCCACAATGGAAATCCACAAGGGACATTGATTGTACTCTTTTTTGTATTATATTAATAATAAAGACTAGCTAGCTTAGCAAAAGAAAAAAACATGTGTGCCTATGACCCTATATATAAGTTTAGTAGTTATTATATATAGACAGTATAAATATTTTCTTTAGATAATTTGTGATCCATGGAAAACTAAGATTTCCATTGAAAACCAAAGTACACAAAGAAATATCAAAACAACACTATATTAAACACAACGACATTGTCCTCTACTTCATTAAAAGACTACACAATATACACACTCATGGCATTTAACAACAACTCGCTATAATTACTCAATCAAATAGAACATTTATTGCAATATACACAAACACAAAAACAACATCCATTGAAATTACACACAAAATTTAAGTGGAAACCTAAAGGGAAAACCCATTATCTTAATATCAATCCCTTCTATTATCATCAATTCTACAAAATATGACATTAGTAAGCTATTGGCTTCTTTAACAATTTATAGACTATATTGGGCTACCAGGATGAAGGTCATGAAAACCTCCTCTATTTATTGTTTTGTTTGGAGCATTCTCTTTCTTCATTCTTCTTGTTATTTGTGTTTATTGTCTTCCTATGTTATCAATTGGTATGTCCACATTCTTCAATTTATCCCAAGTTTCTCATCAGTGGAGATGCTCATTCCTGTAATTTTTCCCATTAATGTATCCCTTATTGGACTAATTCTTCATGTTCAAGTATATTGGCTTTATTTTTCCTTTCCTATTTAGCCACCACATGTAATTCTTCTATTCATGCATGTCTTTGGCCAACTCCTCATGTGTATATTTTTTATTTCTCTTATTCCTTTATCTATACTAGATCGCCAAGCTTGAACCAAATATATCCTCATAGGCATGCTAGGGGTTTCCAGATGTCTCCCCATATAGGCCTTGTGTATACTCTATATATCCCCAATCTATTCACTAAACATGCAGTGTCATCGAACCTTTCTCAATGTCTCTTAGTACACTCATTAGAATAGTCAAGGTTTTATTAGCATTCTCCAATATGCTAGTGTGAAAACCCCAATAAATGCCTCATACAATAGGATTAGTACCACTATAACTATCTCCTCGAGCTTCCCAAGTAGACTAGTATATTTCTAATATGTTCTCAAGATATGACATTTCTAGAAGCATTTGAAATGTAGGGTGGGGTCCTATCAGGATATCCATATGACTATGGAAAGGTGGATTTATAGTGTCATCAATACTTTTGTGGGATACTCCCACCTACAAATTAGGAAACTCTCAAAAAAATCTTAGAAGATCAAACAAAATAGGATGTCACCATACATCCACTCTCTACTTATCATAATGAGCCACATAAGCATGTCATCGAACTCATTCTCACATCATCATTACTACAACATCTAGTCTTTGTCAAGTCATTGTTTTTACTTTCTCCTTCAATTTGCTAAAGTCTTTATCAACTGTTCTTTTACACTATATTTTTTATTTCCCTCATTTCATGTTGTTAACACTTCTAAGGAGTCTCTTTTATTTGGTGGTGATCCTCCTATGTAATACCCCGGTTTTGAGTGCCCATATTAATAATGTATTTTGTTTATCCATGAAAGGCCGAAGTTCCTATAAAGTTGAAAGCTTGGAGTTCCTAGAAATGTAATACAGTGAATATATTAATAAAATACAACGTTGGTTGCAAGATAGACAAGGATGAAGATAGGGGGCTAAGTATTTTTATTGTATTTTATTTGCCCATATTGGTTTTAGAAGGGGAAAAGTGGTTACATGATATTCTTGGGGAAGTCATGTGGTGCTTAATTGCATGTAATCATATACACCCCTCTTTTGGGTTGTTTGGGGGTTACTCATTTGTATTTCCTCATTCTTGATCACTCATTTTCATTGATACTTGTGCCTCATTCATTTGGTTAATCACTCATTTCATTAATACTCGTTGCCCATACATTCTTTCTCTTGGTTTGGGCATGGGGAATGACTTGTGTGGAGATAAGAGCCATTGTTTTTTGGATGTAAGTAATTATTGATTATTCCAGAAAGGAATGGATGCATGTGTTCGTGAGAATGATGGTATTTGTAAAAGAATTTTCCACAAATGAGAATCTATGGAGTTTCCAGCATTGATATTTTCTGACCAGTAACAATGGAGCCCTGGAAAAGAGGTGGAACAACATGAAGGACTGCATTGTAGTGAAATGGGTTCATTTATTTGGGTTTTGTAGGCTGAAGGGAAAGAGAGCTAGTAAACTAGGATTGTTGTGTGGTTGGGAAAATTGTGAGAGGTTGATAGTTGGTTTTGTGTGTTAGATGCATCATAGGACCCATCCTTGTGGATTCATAGCCCTAGCTCGAGGGTGACTTGATGTTGAGAGCTAGAACATCAATGTATATGGTTGGGTGGAACGTCCGACGTTTCCACCTAGTTGGTGAATGTTTATTTGAAAACATAACTATTCTTTGTGTTTTATATGTAATTTTTATTCCATTGTGTATTTATTATCTCTTTGATGTGTTTATATCATGCATGTTTGTTTCTAAAGTTATGCATAGCCTGTTATGGTTTTATTTTATAATTTGTCATGTCTTGTTAATTGCATGTGCATGCATTAGGCTTATTTTTTTTAAATAATGGTAACAAAAATTGGAAATATGTCAAGAACGTGAATTCTTGAGGTACCTGGGAAATGGGTACATTACATATTGGTATTAGAGAAAAATGTCTCGTTATCCTGATATTGTGTACATGATAGATTGGTATCAAAGTAAAGATTTTCGTTGTGTTGATACCAGGTATGTTACAGATTGGTATCAAAGCATTGGTTGCAGTGCTTGGGCCATATGGGCCGATTTGCAATTCATTTTATGTAGAGGCCACGCTGGAAGGTGCTTGGGAACCTGAATGTTGATCTTGAAATATGCGTTTTTTTTAAAAAGCTGGGAAAACATTTCAAGTTCCATGATGATTCTTCAAATTAATTGATGGCAGTAATATTTAGGGGTAAAGCATGGAAAAAATTGGTTTTTAGTATAATTTAAATTGGCCAAGGGAAGCTTAATTATCAAATTCCATGACGACCTTGACAAAAATGTCGAAATAAGGCATTCTTGAAAAATTTGAAAAATTATGAAATTTGGGAAATTTGGTGATTTTTCGTATATGAAATCAGTAGTGATGTGGATGCCATGTGTCATGTGATGTGGAAATCATGATTTGTACTTCCATGGTGGTAGGTTGGTGGCACGATGTTAGGCCAGGATGACAGGGTGGCGGGTCATGGTGGTGGGGTGGTAGACCATCATGGCAAGGCTACCGGTGGAGTGATGACCCAAAACCACGAGTGGTATTGGTAAGTGATTACACATGTCAGGGAGAGAAGTTTTGAAATATCTCTTGTAAATTTGAAACCAATAGGAATACGTCATGTAGCATGGGAGAAACCATTATCACATCGCGGGGAGGTTGTTAACTCCTAAGAACTTCAACGATGCGATATTAACCACGACTGTCAATCCTCTCCCAATCTATGCCATTAGATATGGAGTGGGGATGGGTTGCATGCTGGAGGTAAGGTGTGCAAGTGGACCCCATCAATGACATGGTACACTATGGTGGTTCCATGTGTCATCTGGTACGAAGGGGCCACCTATTTAATAATATTTTATTTATTTATACAATGAAGGTAAGATTATAAAGGTAAAGGAAGGATGACAGGAGGATGATGGGGTAGTCCAGGTGGTTGGAGAGGTCAAATTGAATCCTCTCAAGGTCCCATGTGGATCCATTGTTCCACATCATCATCCACGCCAACAGATTTCCACATAGGCAAAACTGTCCTATAGTCTCAAAAAATAAAAATAAAACTATGGATCCATTTTCTTATTTTGGCCATAACGGGAGAATACTAAGTCAAATTTAGATGAAAGGTTTGATTTTTTTCCATAGTAAGGAGGGATACAACATTTCTAGAGAAGGCCACTTTCCATTTCTACTTGGATTTGTCAGAAATTAAAAAATATTGTTTTTTAAAGATCCGGGTCCAAATCATTGGCAGGGATCCAGATTAAGTTGAAATTCTTGGAGAGAGTCTGTAAGGTATAAATGGAAATAACCTATGAAGTAATTGAATAAAACCTAAGGGTTTTGGAAAGGGGATGCTAAAATAGGACAAAATCCACTATTCCATGCCAAATTTTGGGGATTTTGGGATTTTCAGAGGAGGAAAACTGATCCGAGATGAAAAAAATGGAAAATTGTATTTAATCAACATTTTACATACTCATCAACATAGAAATATTTGGTTTAGTGAAGTTTTTCAATAAGTGCACATATCGAGAGAGTCAGTTTTGCTAAAAATTTAATCTGGAAAAAAAATGTTAAAAGGACAAAGTTGCATATTTCAGATTGTTGTATAATATTACTGGACTAACAAATGGATAATATGAATGTTGTTGTGTGTTCATCATTATGATTATTATAAATTCCCAATGAAAAAAATTTCTTGGTTCTTGATATATTTTCTTCTGTAGTTGACAGAAGTTTGCCTTCCGGTAAAATTGCACCCATGGGGAAAGTGTATAAATGGGGTGAAAATGGTTTTTGAAAGAAGCCATAGCTTTCATCTCAAATATCATATTGCAGCATACGAATAGTCATTGGAAAAATTATGCAAAGGATAATAACTTGAAATTATTATAATTTGGAGAATTATGATACAATTCTTCATAAATTGAGAAGAAGAAGAACCTATACATTAATTAACAATTTTTTTTATAATATGTATAATTCTAATAAAATGGTTGCTTGCACATTTTCTAGAATTATAGGAATAAGATGATCAATTCAATTCCAGGACTACATATGAGATTCATGGAGGATGCATAAAGATCCTACAATCATGAGAGAGAATCCAAAGGTCAAAATATCAGTGTGGGTAATGATGAGACAAAATATAATGTACATAGGAGCAGATTGGAACAAGTAGAATTGGTAGAGACCATAAGAAGTCTCAAAATGGAAGTAGGGATTTATAGAGAGGATAATGAGAGAACATGAGCATAATCAAATAAATTCTCAAATGATGCAAATCCTAAATCAGTTGCAAAGAAAAGAAAAGAATGAATCAAGCTCAATACATGAGGAATAAGGTAGACATTATGGAAAAAGAGATAACTATAGAAGACCCAGTCACTAAACAAGTGCTAGTAGAAATCATAGACACCAGTCACCTCCTTAATCAACTAGGAAGTTTTATGCATCTGAAGGTTCAAGGAGTAGTCCAAAAGTGTCTCTTGTTAGGCATCAAAGAAGAAGATATGAGTTGTAAAGTTTGCAAGGACATCTTTGGAAGCTTAAGACAACATCCTTTGATGGTGAAATAGAAAGGGAAGATGATGTTGAAGCTTGGTTTCTTGGAATCAAGAACTATTTTTTTTTTTTACAATTAGTCATTTAACCTAGAAGACAGGATTTCCACATACCTTTTACATTGAAAAGCTTCTATGTGGTGGAATTAGTTGAATCAAGTTGAGCACAATAATGAGAGAAGGATTAATTGGAAGCATTTCAAGAAATATTTTCAGAAGGAGTATCTTTCAGAGAACTATTATGAAAATAAGATGCAATAGTTATTTGCAATCAGGTTGGGGAGCATGACCATGGGAAAATATGAAAATAATTTCTTGGGATTGTTGAAGTATGTGGGGTTTATCAAGGATGAAAAGGTGAAGATACAGAGGTTTCTAAATGAAATTCCATCTTTCTATAAAGACAAAATTCAGTATGATGAGCCCAAAACTTTGAGAGGGACCATTAGAAAGGATAAGTAGTTGTATGGGAAAGGAAAGGGAAGATAATCCTTGTAGAAGTCTTGGAAGGATAATAATAAGGATAAATATTATCAGAGAAGGAAAGGATTCAAACCTCCTTTCAACAGAAATAGTCCTAATACAAATCAACAAGATTATTTTGCTAAGAAGGAATCCAAGAGGGAAGACTCCTTGGAAAAAGGGGAATACCACCAATAAAGTGTTGGGGATGTAAAGAATATCACATGTACAAGGATTTCCCTCACATAGAATATAGTATGAGGACATTACACAACATCCAATAGGCTACTATAGTAGAATACACGGGAAAAAATATTCCAAGAATATATGCATCCTTATAATATCATCAAGCAGAACACCAATCCCATATAATTGAGGTGGAAGGTAAGATCAGTAATCATCTTGTTGCTATTTTAATTGATTCAAGATAAATCCATAGTAACATTGATCCTAAAGTAGCGGGGGGATTTCATTTGAAGAAAATGAAGCTTGAAAAATCAAGTTTGGTTCATTTAACCACTAGAACCAAAAGAATGATCAATGAGACTATCAAAGATTGTCCAATAAATCTGCATGGAGTGAATACTAATGTTGATTTGAATATCATACCATTAGGATATTATGATATCCTAATTGGAATGGATTGGTTTGAAAACCATCATGATGTCCTATATTGTCATAACAAGACATTTACATGTCTTGATGAAGAAGGAAAACAAAGCATTGTAAAAGGAATTCCAAGACCCATTTCTATCATGGAGATTTTAACCTTAAAATTGAAGAGATGTTTCAGGAAAGGATGTCAATTATATGCAACTCATGTGGAGGAGCCAGAAAAGTCCAAATATCCAAGCCTTGAATATTTTTAAATATTGCAAGAGTTTGAGGATGTTTTCAAAGAAATACCAGGATTACCACTAAAGAGGGATATATATTTCTCTATTGATTTAGTACCAGGATATGCCCCAATATAAAATACACCTTACAAAATGAGTACACCAAAATTAAAAGAATTAGAAATGCAGTTGGAAGAATTTTTGAAGGGTACATATGCCCAAGTGTTTCACCTTGTGGAGCACTAGTAATATTTGTTAAAAAGACAAATGGAACATTGAGGTTATGTTTTGACTTTAGATAGTTGAATAAATCCACTGTTAAGAAAAAATACCCTCTACTGAGAATTGATGAACTTTTTGATAAACTAAGAGGAGAAAATATATTTTCAAGTATAGACTTGAGATCAGGATATCACCAGGTGAGAATAAAGGAAGAAGACATTAGTAAGAAATATTTTAGAACCATGTATGGGCATAATGAATTTGTATTGGTGCCATTTGGACTGACCAATGTAACATTTGTCTTTATGTGCTTAATGAATGACATATTTATAAATTATTTGGATAAGTTTGTCATTGTGTTCTTGGATGGCATACTTATCTATTCTAAGTCGGAGGAAGAGCATGAGAATCACTTGAGGTTGGTGGTGCAAGTTCTAAGGGAATATCAATTCTATGCCAATCTAAGTAATCGTTCTTTTTACCAAGATAATATCCATTATTTGGGGCACATTATTTCATAGGAAGGTATAGTAGTGGATCCACAGAAGATTGATTCCATTAGAGGATGGACAACAAAAAATAATGTTTCATAAGTTGGATGTTTTATGGGATTAACTGGATACTACAAGAGATTTATAGTAGGATTCTCTAAAATATCTCACCCCCTCACCTCTTTACAAAAGAAGAGAATTAATTTTGATTGGATAGCAGAGTGTGAAGAATATTTTAACTTATTGAAAGAGTCACTAGTGCATATTTTTAAAATATTGTTGACCCAAATGAGAATTTTGTGGTATGTACAAATGAATGCAATGAAGGAATTGGTGGATACCTCACTCATAATGGACGTGTCATTAGTTATGAGTCCAAAAAACTTAAAGAAAATGAGAGGAACTATTCCACACATGATTTGGAGCTTGCTACCATAGTTCATGCATTAAATATGTGGAGGCATTATCTCATGGGGAAGAAAGTTTAATTAAGGATATATCAAAGTGCTCCAAAATATCATTTTGAACAACCAACTTTAGATGCCAGGCAGACAAGATGGCTGGAATTTTTAAGTGAGTATGAATTTGAAATCGATCATATCAAAGGAAAAGAAAATAATGTTGGTGGTGCACTCAATATAAGGGTACATCTCATGCATGCTACAACCATTAGTATGCACATTTCATATTTAAAGAGAAGAATTTTTTATGTTGTTTTTACATACAAGAATAACCTACAAGTAAAAGAAAGATTACAACAGGAAAAGGTATTTTTATCCCCTATCCTAGGGATAACTAAGGAGATTATGTCTTGCGACCCATAGGTCCTAGACATGGAGTACCAAGACCCAGATGACTTGAGCTTGGCCCCAGAGGGCCCATCTTTTCTTCAATGCATCCCATCTATCAACATCAACAACATCCATCCCACTAGCATCGTCCTAAAGTAGAAGTGGGTCTTGCTCCATGAGGTAATGAGTTTGGGTATCATGGTATGTGTCACTCTGATTTTCAAAACATTCGAATATGTTTCAATGAAATCTCCTTCATTTCATAATGTTTTCTTGGAAATTATGCTCTTTAACTTGTTCATACCTGGGTGGGGGGCGAAAGAATTCCCTAGTAAGTTGGTTCCCTTTAGGATAAGTTGCCACTGGGTGGGTATATGAAATTTCATCGCCCATTCCTTCCATACTTACCATTTTTTGTCATTATCCCTCTCATCTTCCCCTACCTTGGTTCGAGCATTGGGTTTKCCACACTAGTAAGGGTTGTACCTTGCCTTCTGGGAATAAGGGGCTAAAGGCCCAAGGGGTAAAAGTAGTTGTAAAATGTTAAAATTCAAAATAAAACCTTTGAGATTCTTCACCCATGGATTCCCTAGAAAGCAATAAAATACTTCTGACTAAGAAAAGGGGACTCGTARGATAAAATAAAACTCTAGGCCTAGTTGGTGGATGGGAGGTCTCATCATGAGACGACCTATTAGCTCCATGGGCATGTAGCAGTATGACACTACCATATATCTATTCACCAAACAAGGGTAGTGGCTCTTGGTGGCATAGCCAAGAAAAAGGGGGTCTCATCACAAGCCAACCTTCTCATTTCTTTGAATTGCTTGTGGGTAACACTGTCATCACTTGTCACCATGCCAAGACAATGTCCTCCAACTATTCTCTTGAAAATAAAAAGAAATAAGACAAATAATAAAAGGCATTGAATGGGATAGGAAACGATGACATCCATGACAAGGTTCCACTTTCCCTCTACAAAGGCACCCACAAGTGAGACCTACTTTTCCCTATTATCACTGCACCCTTTGCCCAAACATTCCCCTTGCACCATTTCATACACTTACATGACCTAGATTGGTCTTCAAGTGGGAAACACTCCAAAATTGAGGAGGATTATCCCAATAGAACATCCTGAAACCCTCTCCAAACCTGACTTGTTAAACTGCATAACGTCTTTGAGAATTTGTTTGGGTAAAGGGGGGTTTGATGCACATGTTTGGGTAATTTGATTATTGGATGTGATTGACATTTCTATGATCCTTGTGACTTATAAGCCCATGGAGGGCGTACTTTTTTTTGTTGCAAGATCATGCCCAGTGGACAGGTACATATGGGGATATTATTAGCTCAAACCTCCATGGGGTTGAAATCCCAACAAATGGATGTTGTGACCCCAACTAGGGGCAGAGAGACACTAGAGGATGGGACCAGGAAGGAAGAAGGGTGTTTCCCCTGAGACACCCTGATAGGCCTAGATCCAGGGAGGTATTTCCATTCCACCATGAAATTGGACCTTGAAGGCCCCTGACATCATCATGTTGACCCTTGACGTCATCCATTTAGGGTTTGGCATTTATGAGGACGGTTTGGTGCTAGTTGGCACATGTGGCATCATTTAAGGCATCTGGAGGCCAAACATTTTTCATTTGAGGCCTATCATTCCATGTTTGGGATCTAACGTCACCCTAGATAGGCATGATGTCATCTCTAAAAGAGAAATTAGGGTTTTAATTATTGAATTAATGTAAAAACTAGATTTTTGATGTAATTTGGCCATGTCATCCTTTTATGACATAAAAAATAATTAAAGGTCATTGATATTGTATAAATAAGAGATAAAAATATCATATTTTTTCATCATTCACTCATCACACAAGTTGTGGTCTGAAATTGGCCTTCTTTAAGGTTTCTTGGCTGAAATTTAGTGGTGCGCACTTCTTGGAGGAGGCATTTCTTGGTGTACTTTGGCAATTTTCATGTGGAGGATCTTCAACTAGGGTTTTTGCTTGATTAATCTTCGTGAAGTAAGTGGAAAATCTGCATTTATTTATTGTCAATGAATGTGTATGGTTAATTTTACTTGTTTCATGTCTAAGATTATGAAATTTCTTGCTTGAAACCCTAGGGGAAAGACATGTGTTATTATCTTTTTCCGTATAGTTTTCAATGTGCTAAAATTTCTTGAAAGGAACCTACCTTGAAGTAGATACTATAGCCATACCATTGTATCACTCTAGTAACCCTACTTCCATGCCCAATTTCATATTTTATTATAATTTTCTCAAGGAAAGGAGAAATCGCTAGGGACTAACCTTTGTTACTTTCTAGGAATTATCTCTTGTAGGTGTATTTTTGAGGCCTTGGGATACCAACACCTTTATTATCCTCTCTATCCATTTGACATATCATTATCATTTCTATTTTTCCTCTAATATTTGCTTCTTCCATTAGTGACTCCATTTACCCTAGAAAGGCACTAATCTACCACTTGCGAGTGTTGATTGATCAAACAAACACTCACACTTGTATCCTTGAAGTTTTCACTAACATTTGATAACCCTAAACTAAACTAACTCCTTAGATAAATTTTTGTTGTAGAAAAACATTGCTACATCCATACAAACATACATTGATTTGATACATTTTCCTACATAACTTGCACTGAACGCATTAAAAACGCAATTGTGATAATTGCTAGTCAACCTGCTAGGTAAATTCTAACTTTGTATAGTGTTTTCTTGTACTTTTGACCATTAGAATTTTCTGTTGTTGCAAAAGATTGCTACATCCATCTAACGACAGAAAATTCTTTGAAAAAGTGATATTAAAAGCTAGCTAAACATTGCCAAATTTTCTTGTAAAAATTTATTATTAATTTGCCTACTCAAAGTTATTTTTTCTTGTCTTTTTCAAGCAATTTCAAGGCATAATTCTTGTGGCTGTTGTAAAATATTAATTGTTGTTATAAACTGTTGCATTGCTTCAAATTCATATCATCTAGCTTACTTTTTGAAGTTTCATTGTCTTATGAAGCACTAACAATCAATTTGGTACTTGGAAAGTGCCCCTTTTTGCCTTCTTTTCTTTTTCTGGGCAGGTACATAATATTATATATTTGCTTCATCTCTATAAGACATAAATAACCCTTTGAATTTAGTGATCTATGAGAGGGGAAGGGTTTCTTTGTGATTACTTGCCTTAGCCTTCTCAAACCCCCAGGTCACTGGGGACGTCTTCCCTAAGGTAGTCTTGACATACTCCTAAATAGAAATGGATCTCTTATTAAGGTGGCGGTGATAGGTTATTCCTAGTTAGGCCAATTTTGTAACCACTTGCCTTGGGATTTGGGGAAAGTACAAATTGCACGATAACAGGTACAACAAAAATGTAAAGAATATAATATGGAAGAAGATGGATTACTTATGCATAAGAATATAATTTATGTTCCCAGTTCGAAAGAACTTAGGAATTTGGTATTAAAATAAATGCACAATGTTCCATATGTTGTACATCCCGGTTATGAGAAAATAATTGCATAAATAAGAATCCAATACTTTTGGCCATGAATGAAGAAGGATGTTGTTGATTACATTTCGAGGTGTATGGAATGTCAAAGAGTGAAAGATGAGCGTAGACACCTAGCAGGTTTTCTACAACCATTTCCAATTCCAAAGAACAAATGTGAAGTGGTAACCATTGATTTTATTACTAAATTTCCTAGGACAGTAAAGAAACATGATTAAATAATGGTATTGGTGGATAAATTGACAAAGGTTTCTCATTTTGTTCCTGTAAAAAATACTCATACAACAACTAATATTGCATAAATTTACACGAGGGAAATTGCTAGGTTGCATGGAATACCTAAGGCAATTGTTTCAAACAGAGATACAAAGTTTACTTCAAAATTTTGGAGAGGATTGTTTAAAGGATACAGTACAAATATAAATTTTATCACAACATACCATCCAAACTCAGATGGGAAGACAGAGAGAGTCAACCAAGTAATTGAAGACATGTTGAGAATGTATGTGATGGATAAGCCATCTAAGTGAGAATATTATTTGCATTTGGTTGAGTTTCCTACAATAATGGGTATCAACCTTCATTGAAGATGAGCCCATTTTAAGCTTTTTATGGTAGAAAATGTGATACTCCAATGATTTTGTAAAACCTAGTAGACAAAGTAGTACTTGAGCCATAATTTCTCAAGGATATGTAAGACAAGATGGTTAAAATCAAACAAAATTTGAAAGCAACACAAGATAGACAAAGGAATTATGAAAATAAGAATATGACAACTAGAGAATTTAAAGTGGGAGAACATTTTCTTTTGAAAGTGAAGCCCAATAAGAGCTCATTGAAGTCAGACAGTTGTACAAGTTGTTACAGGAAAATCCCCCTACGAACAAGTGGATTTCCTCTTGGATACTAGACCCCTATAACCAAGACAGAACGGTGCTAATATGGACACTGACATTCCTTTTCATGAAGATAAACTATTCAAGGAAGAAGAAGAAAGAAAGGTAAATACCTTTACCGACGTTTGTCCTTGATCGATCCAGGCTGATATTGATCTCCAAGTTCTTCATAAGGTCCTGAAATACAATGAGTAGCAACAACAAAACATACTTCCTAATCTACCATGATTAACATCATAATAGATCTATCAAAATAAACAAGTTCATGAAACATACACAAACTTAAAGGAAACAGACCAAGAACATATTTATATTAATGAAAACAAAGCAAAGTTCTTACAACCATAGATGTATATGCAACAACTTCACCAAGCTCTCTTTGTCCATACCCTTTCTCAAAAGTTCCATGATCAGAATGACTGTAACTTTCACTGATAAATCTCCCTTATGATATCATAAGTTTGATGTCTCTAAACTGCCATATGCTTTTACCATGAGAAGGCCTCCTTATATAATCTTGGAGAGACCCTACCACCTTAGAGATTCTTGGGATAGGTTGAGGATATTTCTCCTTAAGTTGTGGATCCTCCCTAAGATCCAGCCTTGACCTCGGATTTGAATCCAATTGATTTCCAGGATGAAGGGAATTTTTCCATGATTTTCCTCAACAACCCAAAATTTTCTCAAACAGGCCAGCGCTCCCCCAAAAGGGTGTACAGAGCGTTGCAACGCTCCCCCCAAAGAAGGCTAGGGAGAGTTGGCATTCCCTGACAGTGGGTAGGGGAGCACTGCCCAAAATTCCTTCAGAAAATCCTAGCGCTCCCCCAGAAGGGTGTACAGGGTGCTACAACGCTCCCCCAAAGGAGGGTAGGGAGTGCTGGCACTCCCTGATAGTGGGTAGGGGAGCGTTGCCCTCCAAAACTCATTTTTAAGTAGTTTTCTTCATGTAAAAAGTTTTGTAATCCTCATCATATGATTTCTCCTTCTTAAACCAGCCTTTGAAGGTGTCTTAAGTGCCCCTGTGATGTTGTTAGAGACACGACATAGGCAAGATGATAGTATGATGTTTGCGACACTTGCGACACTTATGGTCAAAATGTGACACTTGCGACACTTGTAATGATGACACTTATGACACTATTGAAGTGAGTAATTTTGATGTGTAACCGTTTGCCCCCAAAAGTGCGAAGTTAGAAGACGTGATGACTGAAGTACTTTGTAGACTTTTTCAAGAAAGGGTATAGACATGGAGAACCTTGTAGAAGCTTCACACAACCATCAAACAAATATTATGACATGTTTCAAACCCAAGGCAGGCATACCTATGCTTGGGTGATAAAGAATTGCAAGGTATGGATGCCATAAGATAAACTACAGATCCATAATTATATTAACAAAGAGTATAGACACCAAAGATACAATGTGGATCTATACTTCCATGACATGAACTAATCGTAGCAACAAAAAATACACAGTGGATCTACGAGACGACAAGACATAGCCATGGACCAATACAAATTGGATCTATGGGACATTATATTTGTCAATATTCAAGATAAACTCTGTCACAACCTGGGTAAAGTATATATTAGAGTGATCACTCAACCCATGGTCTTCTTACCGATCCCGATGCAGTACAAATCTAACCATGTGAATAGATGTCCTAATGTTGAACATGGCAGAGACCACTTGACTACCAGTCAATGAGATAAACCGTTAACAAGTGCGAGGGAAATCACCATTGATGTCAATGATTTCCAAGGTACCCTAGTACATTCCAGCGAATGTGAATAGATGAGATGAATTTGAACATTCATGGAATCACCCAATCAGGGGTCAATGATGTAAACCCACTTTCGGAAGTGAGGAGGCCTGTCATTGAGGCATGCGGGTCCCAAGGTACTAACTGGTTTCTAAGTCTAGTTCCCGTATAATGTGTTGAGGTCGACATGAATATACTTGTTGCAAGAGGGCCTTGATGTATCCCCCATCAATGACACAAAATTGACATAGAGATGTAAATTGGTAGATCAAATGAACATGGACTGACACAAGAATTGAAACAGGATATTTGTGATGGCTGACTCTTGAGGCAGATACTTCCCTTGAACACTAAGGCACAACAGTAGAAACATGACATGGACCAAAACATGATGATGCAATGGAAACTGTGACTTTCGTCGGGTGACCCAAAGGAGTAAGAAAACTCAGAGGATTGGTTCAGTGCAGAGGTTCAATGGATTTAAAATGCGTTCAAAGACAAAGTGTCGTGTTAAAGGGCGATTGCAAGAGTTACTGGTAATGTTCTAAAAAACTGCTTGGATTTCTTCCTTCAATTTTTTACCCCATCCAGATAGACGAGTACCTCTTTTTAATTTAACGAGCTTGAGGAGGGTAACACATGCTCCATATAACTCACCTTTGGTAAGTCCCTCTTCCTTTATTTAATGAACCAGAAGAAGTAAGGGTTCGGTCTCATATGAAGTAAGGGTTCGGTCTCGTATGGGCCCTTTAGTGTATGATTTTTTTTAACGATTCCAGAGAAGGTAAACTCGGTGATTTTTCATGTTTAGAGAGTCTGAAAAGAACTTAAAGAAGACTCCAATGTTGTCCTTTTTCATAATTTTAGTCTCGCGAGGCCGAAAAAGAGATAAACTACCACTCACAAGATTCCCTTTCAAACCTTTTAACGAGTGTGAAAGGAAGCAGGATCACTCGACAATATTTTCATGTTTAGAGAGTCTAAAAAGAGCTTAATGATGACTCTAGGGGGTTCCTTTTTCATATATCCATGCAAGCTCGAAAAAGAGATAAAAGGTTTCTCGATTACATTCTCATGTTTTTATGAGCATGAGAAAGAACAAAGACTAAGCTCAGTACTCTGCCCCCATCTTGATATCTAGTGGCTTAACTCTAGAATGATCATCAAAGGCTGGAGATATGCCCCCCAAGCTTCAACTCATTCACCAACTTTGAGGTGGTCACCAATTTATGTACTAGATGGAGAAAAAGGATAAGGGTGGATGAAATGAAGGTTCGAATATGAGACCTAACGAAAGAATCGACTTGACATCTACGAGATCTGGCGAAAGACTCGACCTGATAGGAGAGGTGACTATTTCATTTTTTAAGGAGCTTGACACAAGAAAAGAACTATGCTCAAGGTGTTGGGTTGAATCCCTAGATTTTTGTTTCATTTTTTAACGAGCTTGCTACAGAGAGAAAAACTACACTCATAACCTCTATTTCATTTTTTAATGAACTTGCCATAGAGAAGAGAAACTATGCTCGTAGACTCTTCTTGATCATGGCTTCCAAGAAGATAACACTCTGGAAGGACACCATGTCAAGGGAAAAAACTCGGTCATGGCTTCTAAGATATCTTCACTAGATGGAAGAAGAATGCTCCGGAAGCAACACATGTTGAGGGTCTCGTCAAGGGTAAGGATATCAGGCTCCAATAGGCCTACCGAAGAGATCACCATGTCAACTACCGGATCTAAGTAATTGTAAGTTGAAGTCATGGGAGACAACGCCACATAATTGACTTGTGGCAGGGGTGATACTGACTGCATATAAGACCTGTTTAGGGAGGTCATTGGGTTGATGGTCAAGTCAGGGCCAACGAATGAAGTTGATCAATAGTCACCATTCTTCCATCGCGTAGGAAATATATCACACGAAAAAGAGTGGACACAATAGGTTTCATGGCATAGACATAATCTCGCCCAAGGAGTAAATCGAAATCCAAGGGGTCATGGACTACCATAACATCAATAAAGACATTTTTCCCTCCCAAAGTTACGGGAAACTATGGAATGATCCCTAAAGGGTGACTGGTTCATTTGTTAAAAGAGAATAGAGTCTGGATAACTGACACAAGCTGAGGATAAACCAAATATTGCCAAGCAATAGAGGATAAAAAACTAACGGACGAACCTTCATCTAGAAACGCATGAGGAACTTCCCAACCACAAACCTGTACTGTAATATTGAAAGGAAGGTGAGAGGGAAGACGAGGTCGAGTTATCACACCCCAATAAAAAAGGATGGCCTCATTTATTGGAGGGGGTTTTGCGGGAGAAGGAGGAATGCCCCCCAACACGGTAGATTCTGTATCAACGAGAAAAACATGGGCAGTATCGGGTTTAATCTCTAGAGGGAGAGTAGGATCGATTGATAATGACATCAAATCGACCACTTGGGTTTCATTCTCCAAGGGGAGAATGGTATTGACAGGTAGAAATAGATCGACCGCTTGGGTTTCAATCTCTAACGGGAGAGCGAGATCGACCGAAGATGGGATCAGATCAACTACTTTATCAACTGGTTCAACTAAGGATGTGACCAAATTGATGACATGATCAACCAGACTAACCGATGAAGGGACCGGATCAAACACTTTGGTACTCTTTATAGGAGGAGTAGGATTGACCACGTTAGCACTCTTCAGATGAAGGGTGGGACTGACCAATGATGGGACTGGATCAATCACTTGGGTTTCACTTTTCAGACAAAAAGTGGGGCCGGTCGATGACGAAACTGGATCAGCTACTTTGGTTAGTGGTTCAATCAAGGATGAAACTAGATTGACCACCTGATCAACTGGACTGATCGGCGATGGAACCACATTGACCATTCCATCAACTAATGAAGGGTGGAAGGAAATATTACGATAACCAGTTGGAAGATGAAACTTTTCCAAAATAGAAGAAGCCTCGTCCATTTGAGGACAAAGGTGAGATTAATGGTCACCTTCACATAAATATTGGGCCCGATATATGATCATTTTTATGACGAATATTATACACTTTTTCCACATGTACATATTCATTTTTCATCTTTTAAATGAGCTTTTTGAAGAATTTCATGATAAAACAGTATGATCACCATAAGGTACGTGTAATTCATGTTTAATGATTGTATCAAGTATAATTCATCATTTTTTATGATGTCCAAGAGCTAATTCACGTTTTTTTGGTGTTACAGGGAAAAACGCACTACGTTTCTAGTTTCGGCACTTGATCCGACACTCGTTCCGGCACTCAATCTAGCACTCTGTCCAGCACTGCGTATTGCACAAAAACATAAGGTGACTTGGAGGTTAAGGTATTGGTGGCCAGTGACAGGAAAATAGGGCATGTGGGTTTTGGTTATCCTTATCCCCTCTAGCTATTGAGCTCCAGACAACTCAGTTTCAAATGTCCAAAGAGGGCGATTATTGGCTGGCTCCGTTTGATCAGTTAGGGCATCATTTATTTTAATTTGCCGAATTTAGAAGTGGTTCGACCCTCATGTGGTTGACCACTTGGTATGTAATCTTATAAATACCACTAGGATGGTCAAATGTTATTTAACCAAGTAGCATCAACATTAGAATTGTTAGAAAAATGATTTCACTCTGTTTTGAGTTTTTACATTGCCAGAATTATGCCAGAATTGCGTTTTCAAGTTTTAATGGTGAATTCATCTTGTTAAGCTCATGGTGTGCTTTTAGAGAGTGACCACGACTTTCTGGGGGGGCGACCAACAGTCTGGTAACTGTCTTCATGTTTATTTATTCATTTCTTAATTTAATTGCTCTTTTTATTTTCTTTACATGCATGTTTTTTTTTTATTATTGTGCTAACTAGTTTGTTGTAGCTTAGTTGTTTTAATTGTTTTGTAGGTTAGAATGATGATATGCATTAGCATGCACTGATATTGTAGACTAGGAACAAACTTGCAAGTCTGTATACTAACCCCGTGTGCAATTAGACATTAGATTGTGCTTTATTTTATGATTTTATAGTCTAGTTTAAAACAGAGTTTAATTAGAATAGAACATAGTTTAATTTGGGTTTTCTTTGACAAGGATTTGATGGATGGATAGAATTAATTCCAGTTTTTAGTTATAGGTTGCTTACTTAAGTTTTATATAGATTTCATTTAATTAGTTGTTGGTTAATATAGATTGTTAATTTACTTATTAATATCATAGTTTAATTTTTGTTTTTAATTATTTCCTTATTGCAGTTTGAATGGTTAGAGTAGACAAAGCATAGTTTTATTTTACACAATTTCCTTTCCTAGAATTAAAATGAAATTAAAATTCTTAGTTAAATAATGATGATCTCGTTATGTTGTTTATGGTTTATACATGAATATGTGGGGTATTTAACATTATTTTTGTCATGGCTAAGTTCTCATTGGATTGTTTAATCCATACCTTTCATTTTTCCATTGAGATTAGTGTTGAGCTTATACCATTGGAATTGTCCTTTGTTGTCAAGTGCCATCGAGATATTATCCAACACTGAAGACATTCACACAACCACCAACATTATATTTGAATTGTCATAGGTTAAAGAATATCTTTCCTTCTTTCATAGATATAGTTTCTTGCTTTCATAGCTTAGGAAATAGTCTTATTTGCTATTGTAGGATAGATAGACTTTGTTTTGATAGATTAGATAGTAGTTTTCTTATCATAGATTAAGAATTAGTTGTTAGTCTTTCTTGCTTTCAATAGAATAGATTTCCTTTCATGCACTAGAAATAGTTTTGCATTAAGCATTTAGTCCACTTGCCTCTTAGGCTAGATAGTTGTTCAATGAGAAGTTTTACTTCGATTACTTGCAGTAGTTAGTTGCATTTGCTTACTTGTCTTTTTCTTTAGTAATTTAGTTAGGTGCCTTTAGTTACTTGTCTTTTTCTTTAGTAGGTTAGTTAGGTGTCTTTGCTTACTTGTTTATTTTCATTAGTAGGTTAGTTAGGTGTCTTTGCTTGCTTGTTTATTTATTTGCATTCATAGGGTAGTTATTCATTGAATGTAGGTTGGCAAGTTAAAATAGTTTTCTTTTGTCATTTGCTTATTGATATGCTTAGATAGTTGCTTATTTCTTATTGTTGAATTAGTTTGATTTACATAGGGTTTTACTTGCTTTCTTAGGAACTATCCATCGATCCTTGGCCCAAAAGTACTTAGGTTACATAGTTTCAATTTGCTTAGTAGGGTTTGTTCATTAGATAGATTTGTCTAAGTAGATTAGCCTTAGATAGCTACCTTCCTTAGTTACACTATACTCCTACCATCCCTTCTACCTTTGGCATATATTTTTCTACAACTCTAAGTTTACTTACCCTGGGTTGACAATTTAATTAAGGTTTTTAGTGTGTTTTTAGTGCATATATAATACCCATCATTTTTGGCACCGTTGTCGGGGAGTTGTCTCAAGGTAAGAAGTAGTTAGGAATTAGATCATTTCTATACCTTAGCATTAGTTTGGTGGCAGGGGAACTTTAAGATGAGAGGTAAGAACCTGCGCATCTGCTATAGCAGGTTCCCCCAAACCCAATGCTAGTTTTTCTTTTTGTTTTTATTTGTCATGAATAGACCTAGGAATCAAACG
>JASDQU010104245.1:121435-140186 GCA_032191745.1 Picea mariana
TTCATGAATAGGCCTAGAGACCCACAATGTAGATACATTAACTCAAAATCAGACCTTTCAACCAAGGTTCCTTCCAATCTTTTTGGGGGAAGGAACGTTCCGCTTATAAAATCCGCAGACCAATACCGAAAAATAGAAGCTAGCTCGAATCAAAGAGCTAAAATAGTCTCTGAAGGGACTAACACAGAGAGCACTATAGAAAAATAAATTAAAGCATCAATCATATTAGGACAGGAGGCAAGACCACTCGAGTCTTCCACAGAACCAAACAATACAACCTTTTCTTTTACACCACCACCAGGGGACCCTAAGTTTAAGGACATCATAGACCCTGAACAGGTGAATCTTTTGTTGGGTAGTTCAACCAATGTGATTATCTCTCAAATTGACACAGAAATGTTGGCACCAATAGTCTCAACTATCTTGAGTAGAGTCCCAAACATCCAATCCATAGGAAGACCTTTCCATCAAAGGGAAACCTTGTTTTCTTCAAAGATAAAACCACCTAGGTACTCTCTTTTTGGAAACCAAGCCAATATGGATGATCAGGAGGACCATAACAATGTAAGACATGGGGAGGAAGAAGAAACTGAAAGCCAAACCAAAACTACCTTCGGGTTTTCGATTTTAGACACCACTCTGAATGTCAACATGAAGAATATTCCTCTCTCCGCACTGCCTACCTTTTATGGTAAAAATAGTGAAGATCCAAACACCTTCCTATTTGAATTTGACATCTTGTGTAGGAGCTACAACTACATACAAGATGCCCAGAAATTAAAACTCTTTCTTCCCACTATCAAAGAATCTGCACTAAGATGGTTCATGGGGTTGGGAGAATCCAGTATTAGGTCTTGGGAAGCCATGAAAGACATATTTCTCAAGAAGTACCAAGACTACTGCAAGACCAAAGAGTCTCATAAAGACATATTTAAAATCCAACAGTTAGAAGATGAGCCCCTTGAAGACTATATGGAAAGATTTGGTTATATCTCCGAGAAGTCAAAATACCATGACTTCCCAGAGGATGCAATTAGGGCTCTTTTCCTTAAGGGAATTTCATAAGAATATTTAGAGATGCTTAACCTGATGGCATCAGGTGACATCTCTCATAAACCATTTCCTAAAATATGTGAAATGTGTAAAAATACTCAAGGAGTAGAGCCAAAATAGGGAAGAATGTTCTAGACCCTTACAATAGAAGCTTAAAACTAGTTAGTTCAGGTGGTATTACAAGAGAAGAGATAGGGAACCTTTTAGAAAACTTTAATACTGGTATCTTAAGAACAATAGGTTCCCATTTGGATAGCCTTATACTCAAAAAGAAACAGGAGGAGGAAAATGCAACAATGAGCATATATTGCCCAAGGTGCAGGAGGAAGTATGAGCATATATTGCCCAAGGTGGAGGAGGAATAATTCCTCAAGGGAATTCCCATTAGATAACATTTCATTTTGTGGCTTCTGTACAAAAGACCATTCAACTGAGAAATGTCCATCCTTGCCCAGTTTATTAGCCATCTATAGGAGTGGAGATCCTAGGGAGTCTTCTTATGCACCTAGGAGGCCATGGCAGCCTAGGAAGCAACCCACATACTTGGATCTACAGTCTCAAGTTCCACCCTATTATCAACAACAACAGAGGAACTCACCAGGTTGGAAAAACTGGTCTACTCAGTACCAACATCCTTGGATTCAAGGATGGAAGGGAGGAAACAACCATGGAAACCCTCAAGCTCCACCTATCCCTATGTCCAATCATCTTTATCCTCAGTTCTCATCAAATACTCCACAAAATTTGCCAGGTTTTGTTCCACCACCTTTACTTCCTATTCCACAACAACAACTGCTACAATATCAAAATGCAAGCTCCCCGAGACTGACACTATTACCGGCACAACCAGTGATGAACCCCAATAATAAGCCCCCTCAACCTCTTAACAACGTTGAGATGCAGGCCTTCCTGACATATGTTATTACTCCTATTCCATTATAGGAAATTCAAATAAGATCAGGAAAATTTTTGAAGAGGCAGAGACCCTCAGTAGTCATCTAGGAAGAAGAAGAAGAAGAAACCACCAAACAACCCATGGATGACACTAGGTGGGAATATGTTATTATCTTGAAGAATAAAGAACCCAAGCTTCCCCAAAATGAACCTTCACAAATTACGAAGGTCCCTCCTTATCCAGACCGATTGGTAATTAACAAACCTACCACCCGACCAGAATTTGACATTTTGAATGAACTGAAAAATATTTGTGTCAAAATTCCCCTACTTCAAGCCATTAAAGACATTCCAATCTATAGTAAGGTAGTCAAATAATTGTGTATCAAGAAGCCAGGTAGGAAGAAAAAATATCCCCTTACAGTACACTTGGTAGGAGGACTCTCTGAGTACATATCAGAGCAGCCAAAACTAGCAAAATACGGGAATCTAGGAAACCCCGTAGTGACCATAACCATTAATGTGGTCTCCATTGGAAACACTCTCATATACCTAGGAGCAACCATCAATGTTATGACCGCTACTACCTTGGAACAATTATAGTTGCAACCTCTTCTTTGGCCAACCCCAACCATTTTGGAATTAGCAGATAAAACTAGGGTTATACTTGAAGGAATTTTAGATGATATCATGGTTACTTTAGCCTCATGGGAGTACCCTGTAGATTTTCTTGTCATTCACTCAAAGGATCATGCCAAAGGCCACCTCATTATTTTGGGAAGACCTTGGCTAGCCATAGCCAATGCATTTATTGGCTGTAGAGAAGGAGAAATGACCATCTCAAATTGTCTCTCTATCCAGAAGCTCACCATTTACCCTCCAACTCAACCTATTATGGAGAATCTATGGTGGCTTGAATGTCCATATGAGAATGAATATTGGGAAGAACCCATATTTCCTAGTGACCATGCAAGGGAACTTCAGGAGCACACAACAAAAAATGTGCTAAACCAGTTCATTTATGCTATCACATGTGTGGATTTTCCATAGTCTTTTCCCCAATTTCAGCACATGTTTGGGGAAGAATTTCAAGAACAATTGGATACATCCATTTTGTCTTCGACATCTTTTATTTTCAAAATAGATGATTCTGCCATGTTTTATACTATGCCCTACGAGATTAGTCCAGGGAAATTTTTACATATAAACTCTGGGCTAGATACAGACCAACATAAACAGTTAGTAGATATTTTTAAAAAACAAATAGGAGAATTTGTCTGGGAATACACTGACATGAAGGGTATACACCCTGACACATGCATCCATCATATATATACCCAGGGGGAAGTAACACCTATTAGGCAACCCCAGAGAAGGATGAACCCAACACTCAAAGATATAGTCAAGGAGGAGATCCAAAAGTTGTTAAATGTCAAATTTATCTATCCCATCTCCGATAGTAAGTGGGTTTCCCCACTTGTAGTGGTTCCAAAGAAAGTGACTGGGAAATGGAGAATTTGTGTTGATTTCTGGGAACTCAACAAGGCCACTCTGAAAGACTACTTTCCTCTCCCTTTCATTGACCAATTTCTAGATACCTTGTCTGGAAAGAAATATTTCTCCTTTCTATATGGGTACAACGAGTACAACTAGACTCTTATAACACCCAAGGAATAGGAAAAGACTACCTTTACTTGTCCTTGGGGCACCTATGCCTATAGGGTCTTACCATTTTGATTGTGTAATTCTCCTGCCACTTTTCAACGAGTAATATTAGGGATATTTGCTGATCTTATTCATGATTGTGTGGAGGTATACATGGATGAATTCAAAGTATATGGAAACACTTATCAGGAAGCCTTAGACAACTTAGAAAAAGTCCTCATCAGATGCCAGGAAATGAACCTATCTCTAAGTCATGAAAAATGCAAAATGTTGTTAACTGAAGGAGTGGTTCTAAGACATCATGTTTCATCTAAAGGGATAAAAGTCAATCCTGCAAAGATTGAGGTCATTGAGGCAATAGGAGGGGTATTAGGGAAGAAAGAGGACCAACATCCTTATGCCATTTATTTTGTAAGAAAGAACTTGTCCCTTGTCGAGTTAAACTACACAGTCACCAAGAAGGAATTCTTGGTAGTTGTTCATGCTATCAACAAATTTCGTCATTACATTACAGGTTATGAAGTATTTGTACACACAAACCATTCCTCCATTAGGTTCCTCATGAATAAGACTATAACTAATGGCCGAGTGACCAAGTGGCTCTTGTTATTGCAAGAATTTAATATTATTGTGCTTGACCGACCTAGAAAGGATAATGTAGTAGCTGACTTTCTTTCCCGAATAAAAAATGAGGATGATGATATCCCTGTAGATGATAGTTTCCTAGATGAGAACCTCTTTTCCCTTTCTGTCAATACCCCATGGTTTGAAAATATGGAAAACTATCTGGCCACTAGGAAGTTACCGTCTCATTTGTCACCTCATGAAAAGCGGAAAATTATTACACAGAGTGCTAATTACGCTTGGGTTGGTCATGATTTTTTTCACACAAGTCTTGATTTGATTATTCATAGATGTGTCCGAGAGGACAAGGTACCTGATATACTATGAAGTTGTCATCATGGACCATGTGGTGGCCATTTTTCTGACAAACATAAAACATATAAGGTGTTACATTCGGGTTACTATTGGCCTAGCATTTTCAAAGATGCTGCCAAGTATGTGAGAAGTTGTGATAGTTACCAAAGGATAGGAAGACCTACGTCATCTAACGAAATGCCTTTGCAGGCCCAAGTTATGATAGAACCCTTTGAAAAATGGGCCCTCAACTTCGTAGGACCAATTTCACCCATGTCCCATAGGAAGAACTATATTTTGGTTTGTACGGACTATGTCACCAAATGGGTAGAGGAAAAATCCCTATTCAGGGCTACAAAGAAGTTTGTTGTCGAATATATCTATGAAGACATATTTACCCTCTTCGGTGTCCCTCGTGAAATTTTTACCGACCAAGGCACTCAATTTACTTCCAAGATGATGAAAGATCTAATAGAGAAATATGGGATTAAACACCGTAAATCTTCTCCATACCACTCGCAAGTCAATGGTCAGGTAGAATCCACAAACAAAGTTCTGGAATCCATATTGACCAAGATTGTTCAGTTACATCATCAGGATTAGGATGATAGGCTCCTAGAGGCTTTGTGGGCATATCAGACTACTTGGAGAAATGCCACTGGGCATACCCCTTATGATCTAGTGTACGGGAAACAAGTACTTTTACCTATAGAATTCCAAGTAAGGACCTTCTGTATTGCCACAGAATTAGGATTGAACCTGGATGAGGCTCAAAAGAAATGAGCCCTACAACTAAATAAGTTGGATGAAATCAGACAAGATGCCATCCAATGAACGATATTAGTCCAAAGCCAAAGGAGCAAGTGGCATGACAAGTTTATTAAGAAGAAGCACTTCCAGCCTAGCGATTGGGCCCTGTTGTTTGATTCCTGATTCAAAACCTTCAAAGGAAAACTCACCACTCGGTGGTTGGGCCCTTACGAGGTAGACACTGTATATGACAATGGAGCTGTAAAAATTAAAACAATTGATGATGGACAAGTCTCCTTTGTGGTAAATTGACATCGACTTAAATTTTATCATAAGCCCATTTCCAAAGAGGATTTTCTATAGGTCATGTTAGCTGACAAGGCATTGGCCTTAGTAAATGGGGAATTCCCCCCTTGTTCTTGATTTTTTTTTTTTATTTCCTACCATACATATGTAAATAGTTTTTGAATTTTGTTAATAAGGCAATTCTAGATATTTCTGTAAGTATTTATTTCACCAGGAGTACACAGTTTCAAGGATCCTTCTTCAAAACATTATTACACTTGAATTTTGTTTTTGCTAAAGCATAAAATAAATATTGAATTACTGTAGTTAACCATATTTTTGCAAACATTCTCATTTTTTTTAAGGCATTCTAAAGAAGTTGCTCTTGAAACTCTTCACCACTGTATAAAGAAGTGATACCATAACTATCAAGCCTATAGGTCTCTTGTACAATTTTTCCAAGAAACCTCAGTAAGTGAGTCAAGCGTCTTTATCAAGGAGTAACAAGGAAGTCTAATGAGTGGTTAGTCATGGAAACATCACAATAACTACAAAGGAAGAAAGTAAGTTGAGCCTAGAGATACCTTTATGTTCTTTCTCAATGGTACCATCCACTACACACTAAATAGCCTGATTATATCATATATTTAGATAGGTCACATCTGCTTAAGTACCCCTTACATCGGGACAATCAATAAGCAATATAACGAAAGGTCATCCTCTAACATAAATACCATCACAATTGAAAAAAAAACAAAAAGTTGTTTTCAAAGCTATTCCCCCATCTTCTTGCATAAGCAATCTTATACTAAAATCTTAAAGGATGGAGGGCCAGTCTATGAGGGTTTAAGAGGCTAACCCACCGGGATACTAAACAGGTCTGCTGGCAGTGGGTATCGGCCTGTGGTATGACTAGGTAAACCCACTGGAGTACTAAACAGACTTGCTGGTAGCGGGGCATTCTACCTAGCGAGGATGATAATCTGACAAAAATAAATCATAAATTTAAACTTGTCCTGATGTATGACATTACTTGCAGACAAAGATGACATGGAGTATGTGTGGTTAAGCTAGGGTTAATGAATCTCATAAACTTGCCATTGGGAAATGACTCTAAGACTATCTTGAAACTCTCTTTCCTACCTCTTCTTATATATATATATGATATCTTATCCTATAAGTGGGGCCATATTCTAATTGTCTTGTCAGACCAAGCTGTGAAATTTTATCTTTACACTTGACATACTATAAATCTTTGGCTATTGGGGGATACTGACTAGTTTCCTATACTTTTGATTGTGAGGTGTCACAATACTTAGGTGTGGGGGAGGGGTTCATGAGCTAACAAATGATCATTGCCTAGAGAAATAAGTCTTTGAAAGAATTTTTGTATTATTTCTATGATATAGGTTATTACAGTGATAGTCATGTTATTTTTGAAATGCTTAAACTCTTGTGTGCTATAAATTACTGAACACATACTTAATAGACCACTCTTTATCGATTTATCATTTCATTACAAACTGCATATTGTAGGTTTGACAATACATGTTTTATGCTTGCTATAACTTGGTCATTATAGGTTTTTGACATTATATGTCATATGCAAGAAGATTGAGTGAGCATGGAGCATCGTGCCTCTGCTCATTAACTATTATGATTGTCAAAAACACTTCAAATTTGCAGGCTATCCATTATAAGAGGTGAAAATGCACTTAACATAGAAGTACCAGATGAAGTAATGTATGAGGTTCTGTATGAGATGTCATTTGAGGTACCGTATGAGATGTCGTTTGAGATGCCGAACGAAGTGCCATACACACCAGTAATTGTCCTAGATTCCAGGTAACCAGAACTCAATCATTCAATTGAATTGGTTGCTGGCATTGATTAAATATGCTTCATACGTTAATGATCAAATGTCCAAGTCAAAAGACTTGGACATTGATCTAACCACGCACTACTACATTGGCCCAAAGCTTTCCATCGAATTCGAATTTCCCACACATGGCATCTCACGCGCACATGTGTGCAACGTATTCCACCTTAAGTGCATCCAAAATCGGGTTGGGCACTCTATTATCTCATTTTTCCTTGCCATTTTCTTTGCCCTACATTAAGGAATCGCGCCCAACCTCTGCCAATTCGTTCCCTGTTCAAATCATTCTCAGACTGTGCCTAATTCATGCCATCTCTTAGCTTGTTCGCACCCTTTCTTGGTTAAATTCGCCTCTGTCACAATGCCAAGGAGATACGAACCCTCCTCCTATGCAGACTTGTTTTCCATTCTCGAATTTACACAGTGTCAAGAAGTGTTTCTATGCACAGGCTGGGGGCCATTTTTGTCTAGCTTGTAGGGCCACGTTGATGACCTCTCTATGCAATTTGCAGTTGGTTTTGATGGTAGGACAACACATGTAGGTTATCTTACCTTTTGAAGTCACAAAAGAGTCCATTGTTGCTGCAACAAAGCTCCCAAGAATGGGAGATAGATGGTTCAAAAACCACCAATTTCCGCGCTCAAGTTACAATAGGGTGTTTAAGCCCGAATTCGAGAGCATTTTAGGAGCAAAAGGGTATGCTAAGGAGTGGATAAAGGAATAATTGGTCAATCCCCTCATTGTCATCACAAGGTTAATTACATGTGAAGGTATATACTCTACTTTCAAAGCTTGTCATTTTAGATTGTTGGCTCATTTTATGTTCAACAAACCCTTGAACTTTCCCTTTTATTTTCTCAAAAGCTTGGAGAAGATGTCTTCTCAAGCAAGGAAAAATGTGACTAACCCCCACAATAGTCTCTTACACCATGGCTTCATCAAACTCCTTGTTCTTGCCGAACTAGATAAACAGGGGAAAAATTGGGATGCCTTTATCTACCAATTTGCAAACCCTCACTTAACAGTTAAGACCGACAAAAAGCCACTTAGCCTAAAAACTATCTCTCCATCCAAGCCTCTCTCTCCAAGAACTCCAAACACCTTTGCACAAACCCTCTCTTTGTCGGAACAATACCAAAAGCTTGTTGATATCCCTACTTCTTCATTAGGTAAAAAGACCAAGAGCAATGAACAAAAGAAGAGCATTGTTGACCCCCTAATGCCTTCACTCTCTCTTGATCCTACACCTAAAAAGCTTCAAGAAGTAATGCAGCAAGACTTTCCCATCATTCCCACAAACAAGAGGGGGGGCAATCGATTTGGTAAAGGACCCTTTCGGAAGAGTACCCGAAGCATAAGAGCCAAGCCTTATGAAAAAACTCCACCTACTTCGGACCCTATCCAAGTGTCCTTTGACCTTGAGATCTCTCATAAGAAACCTAGGGAAGTCTCTGTGGATGGATTAGAGCCACTAAAGAAAAAAAGATCACAACCTACCTCACCTTACCAATCTCCCATCACACCTACTTCACCCATGCCCATTTTAGATCCTAAAACTGATAGATTGTCCACATCCCTCTAAGGATCTAAGCATTCTTCAGAGATCACCGATTCTGTCCTAACCATAGAGCAACTACAAAAAGAAAACCATCATCTTCTCCAATAGTTGGAAGAGAGGAAGACAATAGATAAACACCTTCATCATGACAATGCAGTCCTTCAAACAAAAGTTAACTCTCTTCAACAATTGGTCAATGAGATGACCAAATCTAACCGCAGCCTCAGAGCACAGCTAAAGAAACACAAGAGGCACAAGTCTAAGTCTACACAGCAAGAAGGAGAGGCTTCCAAAGTTGATCCTCCTCAGCAAGACTAGTCACGAGGGGTAACTTCTTTTTGTTTGTAGTGGGACCTGCAAAATCGTAAGTGTGGGGGTAATGTTGGGCCCAAGATATGATCATTTTATGACGAATATTATACACTTTTTCCACATGTACATATGTGTTTTTCATCTTTTAAAGGAGATTTTTGAAGAATTTCATGATAAAATGGTATGATCGCCATAAGGTACGTGTAATTCATGTTTAATGGTTGTATCAAGTATAATTCATCATGTTTTATGATTTCCAAGAGCTAATTCACTTTTCTTTGGTGTTACAGGGCAAAAACACACTTCGTTTCTAGTTTTGGCACTTGATCTGGCACTTGATCCGACACTYGATCCAACACTCGATCCAACACTGTGTATTACACAAAAACGCAGGGTGACTTGGAAGTTAAGGTATTGGCGGCCAGTGACGGGAAAATTGGGCACGTGGGTTTTGTTTATCCTTATCCCCTCCAGCTACTAAGCTCCAAACAACTTAGTTTCAGTTCTCCAAAGACGRCGATTATTGGCTCGCTCCATTTTATCAGTTAGGGCATCATTTATTGTAATTTGCCGAATTTAGAAGTTGTTCGACCCTCCTGTGGTTGACCAATTGGTATGTAAGATTATAAATACCACTATGATGKTCAGATGATAGTTAACCAAGTATCATCAGCATTAGAATTGTCAGAAAAAATATTTCACTCTGTTTTGAGTTTTTACATTGTCAAAATTATGCCATAACTGTGTTTTCAAGTTTTAATGGTGAATTCATCTTGTTAATCTCGTGGTGTGATTTTAGAGAGTGACCAAGACTTGATGGGGGGCCCACCAATAGTCTGGTAATTGTCTTCATGTTTATTTATGCATTTCTTAAATTAATTGCTCTTTTTATTTTTTGTACATGCATGTTTTTTTTTTATTATTGTGCTAACTAGTTTGTTGTAGCTTAGTTGTTTTAATTGTTTTGTAGGTTAGAAGGATGAGATGTATTAGCATGCACTGATATTGTAGACTAGGAACAGACTTGCAAGTCTCTATACTAACCCCGTGTGCAATTAGATGTTAGATTGTGCTTTATTTTATGATTTTATAGTCTAGTTTAAAACAGAGTTTAATTTGGGTTTTCTTTGACAGGGATTTGATGGATGGATAGAATTAATTCCATTTTTTAGTTACAGCTTGCTTACTTCAGTTTTATATAGATTTCATTTAATTAGTTGTTGGTTAATATAGATTGTTAATTTACTTCTTAATATCATAGTTTAATTTATGTTTTTAATTATTTCCTTATTGCAGTTTGAATGGTTAGAGTAGACATAGCATAGTTTTATTTTATGCAATTTCCTTTCCTAGAATTAAAATGCAATTAAAATTCTTAGTTAAATAACGATGATCTTGTTATGTTGTTGATGGTTTATACATGAATATGCAGGGTATTTAACATTATTTTTGTCATGGCTAAGTTCTCATTGGATTGTTTAATCCATACCTTTCATTTTGCCATTAAGATTAGTGTTGAGCTTATACCATTGGAATTGTCCTTTGTTGTCAAGTTCCATCAATATATTATCCGACACCGAAGACATTCAAACAACCACCAACATTATATTTGAATTTTCATAGGTTAAAGAATAGTTTTCCTACTTTCATAGATATAGTTTCTTGCTTTCATAGCTTAGGAAATAGTCTTATTTGTTGTAGGATAGATAGACTTTGCTTTGATAGATGAGATAGTAGTTTTCTTATCATAGATTAAGAATTGGTTGTTAGTCTTTCTTTATTTAAATAGAATAGATTTCCTTTCATGCATTTCATTGAGCATTTAGTACAGTTGCCTCTTAGATTTCCTTTCATGCATTAGAAATAGTTTTTCATTAAGCATTTAGTCCACTTGCCTCTTAGGCTAGATAGTTGTTCAATGAGAAGTTTTACTTTGATTACTTGTAGTAGTTAGTTGCCTTTGCTTACTTGTATTTCGATTTAGTAGGTCAGTTAGGTGCATTTTCTTACTTGTCTTTTTCTTTAGTAGGTTAGTTAGGTTTCTTTGCTTACTTGTTTATTTTCTTTAGTAGGTTAGTTAGGTGTTTTTGCTTGCTTGTTTATTTATTTTCTTTCATAGGGTAGTTACTCATTGAATGTAGGTTGGCAAGTTAAAATAGTTTGCTTTTGTCATTTTCTTATTGATATGCTTAGATAGTTGCTTATTGCTTATTGTTGAATTAGTTTTCTTTACATAGGGTTTTACTTGCTTTCTTAGGAACTATCCATCGATCCTTGGCCCAAAAGTACTTAGGTTACATAATTTCAATTTGCTTAGTAGGGTTTGTTCATTAGATATCTTTGTTTGAGTAGATTAGCTTTAGATAGCTACCTTCCTTAGTTAGACTATACTCCTACTAGCCCTTCTACCTTTGACATATATTTTTCTACAACTCTAAGTTTACTTACCCCGGGTTGACAATTTAATTGAGGGTTTTTAGTGTGTTTTTAGTTCATATATAATACCCATCAATAACATACAAGGAAATTTGACAGTTGTCTTCTTCTTACCAACCTTAATGTCACTAGTTGACGTGGTGTCACCAACATGTACATCACGGGCCGATGACATGGAAGACCACATTTCTAAGACCTTGGGAAGACCAGGGCAATCCCTCAGAAAGTGGTCACCCTTACAAAGACTGCAAGGGAATTTGGGTTTTAGATTCTCTATTTTAATCTTGTTGACCTCATCAACACTCCCGGTATGATCAACAGTAGTTGGCTTTTTAGATCCAACATCTTATGTAGTTGGAGGCTTGGTCCCTTTTTGTTTCTTCTTCTTCTCTTTTTGTTTCTTCTTCTTCTTATCAACTTGTCTACTCGCTTTAGAGCTTTCACTAGGAGAAGAAGGAGAAATGGAAGGAGACTTGACGAGAGAAGAAGGAGAAAGGTCGACATGAGGTTGATGTGTGGGTGGTGTGCTTACATCTTAAGCACCTACATTTGAGATCACCGGAGTGAAAAACAACCATACCTGTAACCCAATTGTGAGACTTGGAAGGCTCAAAGTAGCGATGTAAGGAGGACCAACGTTTCCGTAAGAAGGAAAAACAAAGGTTTCCCCTGGCAAAGGGGTTACTTCATTGGTCATTTTGGGAACTGACGCCATAAAAAATAAAGATCCAACCTAGATTCTTCTAGGGAGAATAAACAACACACGCTAAAAATCTAGTAAGCAAACAGGAAAACAAAACCTTCTCACAATGAGCACACTAGTTGGTGATGAAATACAACATCGCGAGAACAAAGTAAGAAGGGGATGAGATAGAGTGAAAAGTTACGTTGGTGACCTGCTTAACAGACTTACGCCTTGGTGCAAGCTCCCACACATAAACGTGGGTATACCCTCCAAGGAGCCTGAGTGATTTTGGCCAACGTCGATTCCAGGTACCATGAAGACTTGCCCCTCCACAGTCACCTTGTGTAAAGACCCTAAAGAGATAGGCCACTAAGGTTACCAACTACAACAATAATGCCTGGGGAAACAGTGGACAATCCGATCCACGTCGAAGGGCAGGGTATCTGGCCCAAAATCAACTTGAAAGGATTCCACTCATCATTGTGGGTATACCTTCAAGTGACCCTCATAATATGTGAAATATCTACATCAAGACCGATAAAGCAGGGTGAGTAACTCTGCCAGTCTTAATGCAAACTTAGGTTTGACCCTTGTGTGATAATGAATTCCCAGGACAAAATGTAGGAATTGGATTTCACCGCAACCTAACACAAGATTCTATGTTTGTTTGCAGCTTTGGAAATTTATATTTCACACCTATTCCAAATCCCTACAACTAATTTGATGTAGGTTTGCTACCAAAAAATATAAAAATGTCTTATCAATTTTTAGTTTAGCGCTTTATTTTTAAGGTTGTTGTTACTCAAAAGGAAAATGGCGTGGACAATATGGTGTTTTGATTGACTCAAAATTTATGCAAATAGATGAAGATGCAATATTTTCATTTCGATGAAAGCTATGCTACGAGAAGGAGAAAACATTCATCGTTACAGATGCACAATGTCCCAAAGAAGCCAAAAACCATGCAATTCGGCTACTTCAAATGCAAGCTAGTTTCACTACCCAAAATAAAAAATGAATTTATCTTCTTTGTTTTATTATGACGTATACAAAAATTAAATACAAAACCTTCAATGCTCCACTTATTTCAATCGGGAGAAAGAGTCCTATGCAGATGCAAAAGACACGAAGCAAAAGGGCTACAAACAAAGCATGCACTCAAGACAGTGAGGTATGAAAGAAACAAGTAGAAACCTGTTCTAACAATAAATAACACCATCAAGGATTATACAACCAATAAATAATTCAAGTAATACAATAAAATGCAAAGAGGAATCCAAGAAATGATAGGGAGAAAGAGAAACCACTCAAAACTGTCCCGACAAAAATGCAACTAGAAAAGGGAATTTCACATTTCTGAAAAAAGGTTTCAAGATACAATCAAGACAATAGGGATTGATAATCATCAAAAACCATAAAAAAACAATCCAAACAACTTCACAAACCAACCACAGACTCTGGGTAAAGATATCTGCAAAACACGTTGCAAAAGACTGAGCAAAAGAAGGCAAAAACTCTCAAAAAAGAGACCAGCGCTCCCCCAGAAGGGTGCACAGAGTGTTGCAATGCTTCCTAAGACACTATAGGGGAGATATGGAACTCTAGTATGGCCTACATGGGGGCGTTGGTCCTCCCAGAAACTCATAAAAAGAGCCAAAAACCATGCAAAAACTCACCCAGAATGCATGAAAATTGGTGAAATTGCTAGTGAAGGTAGGAGAAGGTTAATGGATGATGATCAAATAGTAAAATTGATATGAAAGGAGGGTAAATGGAAGGTGAAAACCAAGGAAATACAAATATATGTTGATCCCCGATGGATTCACCAATTTTTGTTACAGGAAAATCCCCTTGCAAACAAGTGGATTTCCTCTTGGATACTAGACCCCTATAACCAAGACAGAAAGGTGCTAATGTGGACACTGACATTCCTTTTCATGAATCTAAACTATTCAAGGAATAAGAATAAATAAAGGTAAATACCTTTACCGACGTTTGTCCTTTCTCGATCCAGGATAATCTTGATCTCCAAGTTCTTCAGAAGTCTTGCAATACAATCAGTAGCAACAACAAAACATACTTCCTACTCTACCATGATTAGCTTCATAATAGATCTATCAAAAGAAACAATTTCATGAAACATACACAAACTTAAAGGAAACAGGCCAAGCACATATTTATATTAATGAAAACAAAGCAAAGTGCTTACAACCATAGATGTAGATGCAACAGCTTCACCAAGCTCTCTTTGTCCAGACCCTTGCTCAAAAGTTCCATGATCATAATGACTGTAAATTTCACTGATAAGCTTGGAGAGACCCTACCACCTTAGAGATTCTTGGGCTGGGTTGAGGATATTTCTCCTTCAGTTGTGGATCCTCCCTAAGATCCATCCTTGAACTCAGATTCGAATCAAACTAATTTCCAAGATGAAGGGTATTTTTCCCTGATTTTCCTCAACAAACCAAAATTTTCTCAAACAGGCCAGTGCTCCCCCAAAAGGGTGTACAGAGCATTGCAATGCTCCCCCAAAGAAGGATAAGGAGCATTGGCACTCCCTGATAGTGGATAGAGGAGTGCTTCCCAAAATTCCTTCAGAAAATCCTAGTGCTCCCCCATAAGGGTGTACAGGCTGCTACAATGCTCCCCCAAAGGAGAGTAGGGAGCATTGGAACTCCCTGGTAGTGGGTAGGGGAGCACTGCCCTCCAAAATTCATTTTTAAGTAGTTTTCTTCATGGAAAAAGTTTTGTACTCCTCATTAGATGATTTCTCCTTCTTAAACCAATCTTTGAAGGTGTCTTAAGTGTCCATGTGATGTTGTTAGAGACATGACATAGGAAATATGGAAGTATGATGTTTGCGAAACTTGCAACACTTATGGTCAAAATGCGACACTTGTGACACTTGTAATGACAACACTTGCGACACTATTGAAGTGAGTAATTTTGATGTGTAACACAAATCTATCAGCCAGATTCTGTGACCCATTTGAGATATTTGACAAAATAGGGCTAGTTGCATACATGCTTTCATTACTTGCTTCCATGAATGTGCATAATGTGTTTCGTGTGTCTTTGCTGAAAAAAGTATGTATGTGATCCTAACCATTGTATTGATTTGAATTTGATTCAAGTAGAACCATAAGGATACTTTCAAGTGTAGCCAATATGCATATTTGAAAACAAGGTCAAAGTTCTCTGGAATAGAGCCATAGGATTGGTAAAGGTTCAATAGAATTTCTACAGTCCCAAAGATGCTACTTGGGAGAATGAGGATGCCATGCAGGAAGAGTACCCATGAATTTTTAAATACTTTTGAATTTTTGATATCTCTCTTTTATATATGCACTAAGGAAAGTCGAAAAATAAGGTGGAGGGGAATGTAATGCATCGGTTTTGAGTCCCCATATTAATAATGTATTTTGTTTGTTCATGAAAGGACAAAGTGCCTATAAAGTTGAAAGGTTGGAGATCCTAGAAATGTAATCCTTTGAATATATTAATAAAATTCATAAATGGCTACAAGATAAACAAAGATGGAGATAGGGGGGTATGATTCCACAAGAGAGGGGGCTAAAGGGGATAATTATTATTTTATTTTTTTTATTCACCCATCTTGGTTTTAGAAGGGGAAAATTGGTTATGTGAGATTTTTGGGGAAGCCACGTGGTACTTAATTGCATGTAATTATATAAACACCTCTTTTGTGATGTTTGGGGATTTAATCATTCATTGTTCCTCATTCATTTGGTTAATCACTCATTTTCATTGATATGCATTCCTCATTCATTTGGTTAATCATTCATTTTCATTGATACTCATTCCTCATTTATTCTCTCTTAGTATCAGCATGGGAAATGAATTATGTGAAGAGAAGAGCCATTGTTGGTTAGTTGTAAGTAATTATTGATTATTCCATAAATTAATGGATGCATGTGTGCATGAGAATGATGGAATTTGTGAAATAACTACCCATAGATGAGAATACTTGGATTTTGTAGCATTGATATTTCCTGACTAGTACCAATGGAGCCCTGGAAAAGAAGTGGAACATCTCGAGGGAGTGAATTGCGGAGAAAGGGGTTCATTTCTTTGGGTTGTGTAGGATGAAGGGGAAGATAGTTGGTAAGCTAGGATTGTTGTGTAGTTTGGAAAACTATGAGATCTTGATAGTTGGTTGTGTGTGTTAGAGGAGACCTAGGACCCATCCGAGTGGATGTTGGTCATGTAATCTAATTATCTTCCTAAGTCAGAGGCCTTTGTTTTCAGCCATCTTTATACCCCATGAAGTATTTACACCCTGAAAGAATGTACACTCCTCCACGCAAGGGAGTGCAAGGGGGGTTAACCCCCTACAGAGTCTGGGGGAAAGCAGCCCCTGATGGGGGTTTGGGGGACAATGTTCCCTGATGGAGGTTCATGGGAGAATCCCCCGAAGGAATAATTTCCTTGTAAATGCATATTGTAATTTCATAGTGAATATGTACCGATCATTATAAGGTCATAGATCTGGTGGTAGAAGTTATGTTAGGGTTTTTTTCCCTAGAAGGAACCCCTCTTTTATGAGGAAATGTATTGTAGCTATGTATCATTGCGACTATTGTGTTTTGAGTGAGGAGAATGTGAGAGAAATAAGAGGAATTTACAATGGGTGTGTTGTAGGTTGTATCCCATCATTTGTTGGATAATAATAAAGGAAGGACCTGACAATTTCTCTGGTGGACATAGCCCACACTGGGTGAAACACTTATATCTGTGTCTCTATTGTATTGTGTATCTTCTATGTTTTATTTCCACATTTGTTTTATTTTATTGCTCCGCGATCCTATTTTTCTAACAATGGATTCATATCCCTGGATCAGGGGTGAACTAGTGTTGATATCTAGAACAACAATGTCTATTGTTGGGTGGAATGTCTAATCTATACAGATAGTTGGTGAATGTTTATTTGAAAATATATGTTCTCTCTATTCTTTCTGTGTAATTTATATCTAATTGTGTATTTATTATCTCCGAGATATTTTTATATCATGCATGTTTGTTGTTAGTTCTATACATAGTTTGTTATGGATTTATTTCACAGTTTATAATGTTCTTGTTAATTGCATGTGCATGTATCAGGATTCTTGTTTTAAAAGAATAGTAACATAAATTGGAAATCTATCAAGAACTTGAATTCTTGAGGTACTCGGGCAATGGGTACATTACAAATTGGTATCAGAGAAAAACTCTACATTTTCCTAATACTAGTGTTGGATAGGAATTTTGGACAAGTTTTGGGATTTACACCAGAATAATTCAAAGAATATAAGGTAGTTAGAAGATGGACCAGAGCATGTTACATGAGCGAACTTTAAGAAGTCAAAGCATGCGATAGAAATAAGAACGACAAAGAAATTCACAAAAGATAGGAAGTAGTTAGGATTTTGGGTCAATGTGTCCACTTTGTAACGAGATTAGCCCTATTTTGATGTATAAATATGTAAATGGTTTTTGGGTAGAAAGGTTCTGAAAGTTTGAATGTTCAAGTAGTGAATGAATGATGGGAAAGCTGATTTTTTGGCTAAGGTTCAAATGTTATGACTGAGGTTTTAGGGATTAGGCTCGCACTCCAACAAAATGGCTAGGTAGGTTTGGGTAATGTTGTTGTTGCATATTTTGTAGTGTAGTGTGAAATTGTAATAAGATTATAAATGAATAATATAAGAAGATAGCCATTGTGGATGTAGCCTAATCTGGGTGAACCACGTTAAATCCAGTGTCATGATCTGTTGGTTGCATGTTTTGATGTTTTATATTATTATGTAATGATGATAAATGTTTAAGTATGTTATATGCATTATTTATATATGTTGTTAGAATGTCATGCAATGAATTAATTAGCGAATGAATAAATATCAAGTAAAGGAATGTTGCACGCAGGTTATGTCGCATGATAAGTAATTGTCAAGTAATGGAAACTGCGCACATGAGTAGATGGTCAGTAAAGACATGTTAAATGCCTCACTTCCCCTCATCACTACAGAACCTTGGTTCCTACAGCCCCTCTAGATGCCTCAGGTGAGACTTCACTTGCTTTGCAGGTGATGCCTAAAGGGCCAATGTCTAAGGGTTCTGTTGGTATATTGATGATTAACCCCAGGTCTTCCCACTACGTGCCAAAATATGGTTTTGTTGCTGGGACTTGGAACTGTAATTGATGAGAATGTTTTAGAGGCCGAATAAGGAAGAGATAACAGAATGGATAGAGAGAAATAAGCAATTCTTTTCCATAGAACAAAATATAAACCCACGGCTCACTGACGAACAATGGTT
>JASDQU010104245.1:140236-152910 GCA_032191745.1 Picea mariana
GCCTAAAGGGCCAATGTCTAAGGGTTCTGTTGGTATATTGATGATTAACCCAAGGTCTTCCCACTACGTGCCAAAATATGGTTTTGTTGCTGGGACTTGGAACTGTAATTGATGAGAATGTTTTAGAGGCCGAATAAGGAAGAGATAACAGAATGGATAGAGAGAAATAAGCAATACTTTTCCATAGAACAAAATATAAACCCACGGCTCACTGACGAACAATGGTTGCAAAGGTATGTTTTCATCGATCTTCATGAAATTTTATTTGTTGAATTTTTTATAATGTTGATTGAATGGTTAGAAAGGCTAGTTGAGAACATTGGGATATATCGAGCTGAAGCTTCAAGAAACTAGACCCCTGAACTGATCAGACAGTTGAATTTTTGGTTGAATAGTGTACAGGGGGGTTACATTATAGAATTTGCAATAGATTGTGCCCAGTCATATAGTGTCACAGAGAGGGAATTCTTCAAGGGTCTGCGTGGAATAAATTTGAGTGCACTAACTACTTGGATAAATATGTTATTGTGAGAAATGAATGTCATGAAGATGAAATCTGACTACTAGGCGCCTTCAAGCACATAGGGGGAATGGGGGATGATCATAGGATGGTATGAGAATGGAAAGAGATGAAGAGGATGAATTAGAAAAAAATGGACTAAGGATGTTGAGAGAGAAAGATACCGACTTAGAAGGAGAGATTAGAGTATTTCATTGTGGGAAAAGGTTTAGGTATTGTTGGATCATGTTGTCATTGATGCCAATGGTTTGATTGATTGATGTCAAGTGATCGATTGATGCCAAAGGATTGATTGATTGATGATTGATGTCAAATGTAATATGTATTTTCCTTGATGAGATTATAGATATGTCAATTATATGCTTCATATGATGTCATGCATAGATGAAGATGGATCAATGAGTTTTCATTGATACATGATGCAAAGATGAAGATGGTTCAATCTGGTTTCTTTGATATATGATGCATATTTAGATTGATAATTATAGTCTTATCATGGTTGATAAGGTGCACACATGGATGAACTCCAAAGTGGTCCCCTTATGGTGAAATCCCTCACGGGAAGACACTTTACGGTTGAGTTATCGCTAGAAGAATGGTTGGAGGACCCATGCTTGAGTGTGGAATAATAAGATGAAGATCAATGAATTTTCTATTGAAACTATCCTAGATGGATAGTTCTTTTCATTCCATTTCTGGTGGTATGTGGAATGTCACATAACTCCTCACGGTTAGAGAGTTATGGCCATGAGAAGTTGGAGAACCCAGGTTTGGGTAATGGACCCAAATTTGTTTGATGGATAATGGTATGAATTTTGATATATTTTCTAGTAATACTATTCTATATGGATATTACATTTCATTCCATTTCTGGTGGTATGTGGAACGTCACATAACTCCTCACGGTTTGAGAGTTATGGCCTTACGAAGTTGGATGACCCTCATATGTTGGCTTGAAGCCCCAAAAGGTCAAAGAAGTCAAAGAGATTGCAAAGAATAAATTATTATTTAAATGATAAATTAAAGTGACAAAGTCAAGAAGGATTATTTAAATAATAAATTGAAGTGATAAAATCAAAGAATATTATTTAAATGATAAAGTGAGGTGACAAAGTCAAGGAGGAATATTTAAATGATAGAGTAATGAGTTAATGGTGATTGTTAACTAAGGATTTTTGTGTAAGAGGGAAGTTTTTGGAAAAAGAGCCCTACACTCCTCACCCCCGCCCCCTCTCAGTGTAGTCGGTGTGTCCAACAATTGGAATTGGAGTGGGCCTTCATTATAAGCCTTAACAATCTTGGAGGAGATCCATGGACACACAAATGGATTATGAAGTTCCAATCCTTGATGAGGAAAACTATTCTACTTGGAGAATAGAGATGAGAGTACATTTGAAGGAAATGGGAGTAGGTATTTGGAAGGTAGCCATTGGTGGATCAGTTTCCATGAAGAACAAGTCAAAGTTTGCATCTCAAAGGGAAGGAAAGAAGAATGATGCATTGTCTCTCAAGACCATTCTTAGTGGACTCTCAAGCCCTATCAAAGAGAGCATGGGACAATGCACTTCCGCCAAGGATCTATGGCTAAAGCTAGAGAAGACATATCAAAGCAAGAAAGAAGATATTGAAGACCAATCCATCAAGATCATCATAGGTAAAGAATCTCCAAAAATTCTTTATTGCATTATTTCTAAACGTAAGCTTGAAAACATTTCAAATGAAGACAAAGAATCAAGTGATGATAGCATAAAGGAAAATCTTGAGGACATTTCAAATTAAGGCAAATAATCATGTGATGATGTTGGAAAAAAGGAAGATCTTGAAGATATTTCAAATGGAGCTAAAGAATTATCAAAAACCCTTGATTTCAATATTTCAAAAGATGATGATGTTGAATTTTTCTCTACAAGTGAAGAAGAAAATCTAGATATAGTTTATGTAGAGTTTGATGGTAGTTATCCCATGGAGATAATAGAAGAAAAACTATTATAACTTCAAAATAAGGTTGAAGATGGTTTATATGAATATATCAATGACCATTATTATATATACTATATCTATCTTTTGTATAACAGTAAAAAGTTTCTTAAGAAGAGTCAAAGGCACATATTGAAGTTAATGGAAATGCTCAAGGAACAAGAAGAGAGTAATAAGACTCAATTAGAAGAAAAGGAAGAAGAGATCACAAGACTAAAGAATGAAAAGGATGATAAGAAGTTAGATGATGAGATTAGAAAAAGTCTTGAAACTATTGTCCATCTCAAGACCCAAATTGAAGAAGCCAAAAGGATAGAGGAACTATTGAAGAATCAAATAAATGAAAAGGAAGAGTCATGTCATAAGTTATAAGCTGAAGTTGTTGATCTTAGAAATAAAGTAGATAAGTCAAATAAATTATTCAATAGCTCACAAATATTGAATGAGATCTTGGAAATCCAAAGATCACCAAATGATAAATCAGGTCTTGGATACAAGAAAGAAGCTACACATGTTGAAGAAAGAACCTCAAAGAATCATGAGGTAAGTCCATCAAAGGATGAAGAAAATGTTGCAAATAAACCATATACACAAGGCAAATAAAATTTCAAAAGAAAAAAGTAAGGAAGACATCAATAAGATATCTTTGGGATACCAAAGCAAAGGTATGAAAGTATTTTTCATGGGAATTGTTATTCATGTAGTGAATATGGTCACAAACATTTTGAATGTAGAGCTTATGAAAGGAGATATAATGGAAGATTTTATAACACCATAAGGTGTTGGAGATGTGATCAAGTAGGACACATTGTTGTTCACTGTAACACTATGAGATGCTACACCTATAGTGGATTTGGCCACAAATCCCAGGATTGCTGGAACACAAGAAAAAGGTCCATGATGAGGACTTCACATAGCATGGCTAGAAGAAGGAATGAAGTAAAGAAGGGAGACATCTTTGAAAATATGGATGCTTAGAGCTCAAGTTCTGAGAAGCATGGATAGCTTCAGAAGTGGGTGAAGAAGACTGAGCAAACATAAAAGAATGGAAGCCTTAAGGGAATCTCTAGTAAGTCATGTACTGAAGCATATGTGGGTGACAGTGGTATCAGTCGCGTACATACGCATGGTGACCTTGAATCAATCGCATACATACGTGAGCTATTGTGCAGCAGATCAGATATATGTGGTAAATCCTTGGGAAAAAGGTAATGCACTTGGGTTGTAGCTTGATGTGATGGTATAAATATGTGTTGCACGGTTTGACATGGTTTGTTGTAGGTTCTGACATTGTTTGCTACAGGTTTTCATGATCCTATATTGATTTATGCAAAGTGATGACAAAAATTAATGAAAGGCCAGCTTGGATGCATGGCACTAATCCATGAGTGTGAATTGAGGAATTTTCAGTTAAAGAACAATGTTGGTTATTGCAATGAAGTTATGGCACCTTGGTTATATGATGATGATGCTAGCTAGAGATGTCATTGATCTATTGAAGCATACTATTAGTACATTGGTAGAGGCACCTACTAGAATTTTTGATTGGCACATATTTTATGGTGGACTTGGCATACATGTATGAGGATTCATCTTGTTATGGTATTGGTGTACGGTTGGAAAACTTGCTTGGTACAAGTAGTGATACATGTTGATGTACATGTTTGGTATATGTTTGGATGATGACTACTTGGCTAAAAGTACATCATTGGTATTACTTGATTAACATATATTTTGGTACATGAGGCACTTGATGATTGAGGCACTTGGTTCATGGTAGGGACATATCATGAGTGATATGACACTTGTTTGGCATGTTGGTAGATGCACATGGTTGGCATATTGGTGGATGCACATGGTTGGCATATTGGTAGATTCACATATTGACATGTTGATAGAGGCATATGGTTGATACATTCCATGGATGATATATTTTGGCACATTGTATGATGTTGATGTACATGGGTGTTGTGCATGGTGGGCACATTTTGGTACATGATGTACTTTGTTGATATTGTGTTAATGATTCTCTATTTTATTGCATATCTTTTGTTTCATGATTTATGGTATGGCACAAGTTTGATGCATGGATAGGTCCAAGGATCATCATTGAAAGAGAAGTTGATCTATGATCCAGTTGATCAGTAGCAATTGCATGTTGATCATATTGTAGAGGATAAAGGGGGAGACATACTCATAGGGGGAGTCATTCTTCTTCCCATGATTCTAGTAGGATATATTTATCAAATGCATACCTAGAAAAGAGCCATATATTTGAAGAAAGAGCACAAAGGCATAATTTGAAGGGGAGCGATGGTCACATGGGGAGTATGAGAGATGTATCTTCAGCATTACATCAGAGTGATATCCCTTGTTCAAAAGGGGAGATATTATTTAGAGGAATATCAAAGGCATTCAGACAGGGGGAGCAACCCCAAGGAGAGTTCAAGCAAGGGGAGCTTCCCCAAGAGGAGAATGACCCTTTGTCATTGATGTCAAAGGGGGAGAGATAGTCACATTGATGTGATTGATGGGGGGAGATAGTCATATTGATATGATTGATGACTATTGATGTAGAGCATGCCTTGTCTACATGTTGACATCAATGCCAAAGGGGAATATTGTTGGATCATGTTGTCATTGATTCCAAAGGATTGATTGATTCATGATTTATGTCAAATGTAATATGTATTGTCCTTTATGAGATTAGATAGATGTCAATTATATGATGCATATGATGTCATGCATATATGAATATGGATCAATGAGTTGTCATTGATACATGATGCAAAGATGAAGATGGTTCAATGTGGTTTCTTTGATATATGATGCATAGTTAGGTTGATCATTATAGTATTATCATGGTTGATAAGGTGCACAAATGGATGAAATCCAAAGTGGTCCCCTTATGGTGAAATCCCTCACGGGAAGATGCTTTATGATTGAGTTATCCTAGAAGAATGGTTGGAGGACCCATGCTTGAGTGTGGAATAATAAGATGAAGATCAGTGAATTTTTTAGTGAAACTATCCTATATGGATAATGCTTTTCATTCCATTTCTGGTGGTTTGTGGAACGTCACATAAATCCTCACGGTTAGAGAGCTATGGCCATGAGAAGTTGGAGAACCCAGGTTTGGGTAATGGACCCAAATTTGTTTGATGGATAATGGTATGAGTTTTGATATATTTTCAGGTAAGACTATTCTATATGGATAGTACATGTCATGCCATTTCTGGTGGTATGTGGAACGTCACATAAATCCTCACTGTTTGAGAGTTATGGCCTTACGAAGTTGGAGGACCCTCATATGTTGCCTTGAAGCCCCAAAAGGTCAAAGAAGTCAAAGAGATTGCAAAGAAGAAATTATTATTTAAATGATAAAGTAAAGTGACAAAGTCAAGAAGGATTATTTAAATAATAAAGTGAACTGATAAAATCAAAGAATATTATTTAAATGATAAAGCGAGGTGGAAAAGTCAAGGAGGAATATTTAAATGATAGAGTAATGAGTTAATGGTGATTGTTAACTAAGGATTTTTGTGTAAGAGGGAAGTTTTGGGGAAAATATACCTATGTTGTTCACCCCCCCTCTCAATGTGGTCGGTGTGTCCAACAGGTATAGTAATAAGGAGACTATGGTTGAGAAACAAGAGTAGCACATAGTGTTTGAGAAAAAAGACCCACGTGCAGTACTTCACATCACACCGTATAGAGAAAGGAAAGAGAAAGAAAAATATCCTTGGTATAGTCCAACAGAAGAAGGAAGTCCATCTCAGATTGGAATCTACGTCAAATCCACAACCCCATGTGTGTCACCTATATCTGAAGCAAAAACCAGAACCATGTCAAGAGAAATTGTAGTTAGTGGAGGAAATCAAAATAGTGGAAGTAACTCAGTGAACTAGAGTCATTCAACATCACTAAAGGTAAGAGCTATGTAGAATACAATGGCTAGAATAGATCATACATTAAGAATAACTGATTTCTAGGAAGTGGGGTCAAACGACCTAGAGAAACATCTATCTGTGTGCAACATGATATGGACAATGAAGAATTTTCAAGATGAGGAAACAAATATTGTGTAGTTAGCTAAGAATTTCAGAGGTCATGCATTGTTATGGTATATGAAGTATCAGACAACTACAAAAATGGGACAATCAAGAACTTTGGCAAATATTGGACAAGCCTTGTTAAAGGAATTTCAGAAGCTGAAATCTAAGTCGCATTATATCACATAGCTGAAGGAAATTAAGCAAGTACAGAATGATACATTTTTGGATTACAGCCAGATATTTAAATATGTGATGAATGGATTAAAATTTTAGATTCTTGATGAACAACATTGAGAATGGTTTATTGCAGGTCTGTTTCCACACATTCTTTGTCAGTTGAAATAACATAAGGTCACGCCACAACCAGAAGCATTAGAAATTGTGATGAAGTTAGACACATCTCCTGTAGGAGATGGCACATGAATGGAACAGGTATAGCCATAGTTGGCTGTGCTCATGATTCATTTGTTGGATATAACCAAGGAAAAGGAAAATCGTGAAAACATTTGGTGTATTACATGTAAGATAGAAGACCATTGTAAGGAAGAATTTCCAACATTTGTATAGTATATGGCTACAGGATCACCAAACCCATTGGAAGGAGGAGTAGGATATTGTGAAATATGAAAGAATTTGGGACATCATCTGACTGATTGTCCCTTATTGTAGAAGTACAAAATTACACCAAGGAATTTTTTCTATAATTTTTGTGAGTCTATAGGACATGATGAAAATATGGTCACTCATTTGATTTAATGAGTGAGTGCACTTCAGATGCGTACATAATCCAAGAAGAAAATGTTGCAATAGAAGGTGGAGTTCCACAGTTAAAACACTCCAAGGGGATTTAATCAGGGTGGAAGTGGAGGATTTGATAGGGGTCGAGGTCGAGGTGGATTTGGTAGAGGAGGTAGAGGACCAATCATATGTTATAATTGAAATCAATCGAGACATTTAGCAAGAGACTTCCTGAATCCTTGTATGACGTGCATGTACTACAAAGCATTATATCATGCGACAAAATATTTTCCTAAACTAATAGAAAAATGGTAGGAAAGAGGGACTCAGAACTAGAACCAGAATCAAAATATACAGATGATAGAAACTTAGGAATGCAATGATCAGCCCAAAGTAGAAACCATTACATGCAGAGGAATGAGAACTGGACCAGATGCAACAAAAAAAGGAAAGGGGGTCGAGCAATGGATAAGGAAAGGAGCTGAGCCATGCCAACATTTAATCCATAGAAAGAGAAGTATGTTATCAAGAAGTGAAGAAAGAGATACTAGGACCATATTGGATATCATCAATGTTAAAAGTTCCACTAGTGTATGATATGACGTCCGTTTATGATTGTACCATTCCATAAAGGTCATTCAAAAAGCTAAATACTTTGAAATATTTTCTAAAGATTTGTTTAGATTTGATGAAGGATGAAGCAACGTTGATTTCACTGTGTGGGATGATCGATCAATGTACTCAAGATAGAGAAATACCTATGACCTAGAGAGCAGTGAACCAAGTATTGTGCAAGAAGAGGACAAACAGAGAATTCAGATTGAGTGCACAGAAAGGAGAACATGACATGGATAATGTCATTTTTAATTTAGGATCATATGTAAATGTTCTGCCAATGCAAACATGGGAAATTATGGGGAAACCAAAGTTAGTTTGGTCAATTTTTCAGCTAAGATTGGAAAACCAACATAAGATAATACTAATCAGGGGACTGGTAGGAGTACCTATTAAGATAGATGGAGTGCGTAACATGGATAACTTTGAGGTCATAGAGATCATGGATAATAGTCATCTATATCCAAAATTGCTCGGATTGGATTGGGAATTTGAAAACCAAGTGATTATTAACTTGAATAAGAGAAAAATGGTTTTTCAAGGAGGAGGCTTAAAGGTTACTACACCATTAGACCCTACAAAAGAAAGAAGGTATGCAGAAACTCCAAGAAAACAAATTGATAACTTGTATAATATTACCGTACGCATGGATGACTACGTCAATCCCACTACATATGGTGTGATTAGTTAGAGAAGCATTATCTCTTATGCCTCAAATTCAGAAGAAGGACATGAACATTGGCAGCACAGATTTCATGAAGTATCGACCAAAAGATGTTCTCGCATTACTTGATCTTTGTGTTGGATTGGAACAGAGGTATGTGATACACCAAGGCTTGATGGATTAACTGAGGTAAGTTCCTTTGTAAAGGAATTTGATTTTTAGATACCCAAACAAAAAATATTATTGGCATTAGATGTTGCACTGAGAGCAACCCCAGTGAGATGGTGGGATACACACAAGGAAGGAATAAAGGATTGGAAACATTGTAAAAGGTTGATGCAGATTGGATTTGGAACAAAAGAAATTATGCTCAATTATATAGGGATGTGCATCTCAACAGATCATGTTTCACAATGTATGACAACTTGGAGACAAGTGCCAAAGTGAGAATGGATGCACAAGTTCATACATACACTTGAGATGGTTCCCAAGAACCAATATCTAGAGCTAGGTGTATGTGGATGGACAACAAACTGGGAATATCTAACTTGAAATTTTAAGGTAATATTTAGTTTTGAAGTTGAATCACATTTATTAGGTGCATCTCTACAAGTCATTAGAAGTAATATTTTTATGGAAGAAGATATAGTACATGCATGTAGTGCATATAGAGAATCTGCTAAAGTCCATGAATTACTAGAATGTTACAATGTTATTGAAGAAGATTAAGAGGAATAAGACCCAAGAAATGTGTAAGTACCAGAGACTGAAGGGGAGCGTGATGCATTAGGTCCATAACTCGAATCTGATGCATATGTGAAGAAATTAAGAGTGTGCAATGTGAATATTGGCACTAAAGAGAAACCTAAGTTTATGAATATTGATGATTATTGGAATGATGAGACTGTTCAAAATATTTTAGACTATCAATGTCTCTTTTCAAGAAAATTTTTAGAGATGAAGGGGATAGATGGAGAATTGGGCAAGTTGAAGATCCTACTAAAACCATACACTAAGAAATTAAGATAGAGACCTTATAGATTAAACTCAAAGTACAAGGAGAAAGTGAAAGTAGAGCTTGACACAATGTTAGAAGATGGTATAATTGATCCCCTCCCAGTTTCCAAAAGGATAATCCCAATGGTAGTGCAAGATAAGAAAATAGGAGGTCTTAGGATTTGTGTTGACCTAAGGAAGTTGAACGATGTCTATTTACATGATCCTTTTTTGACCCCCTTTATAGATGAAGTGTTAGAAAATGTAAGAGGGAAGGAGGCCTATTCATTCATGGATGGATTTTCAAGATACCGTCAAATAAATATTGCGCTAGAAGACATACATAAGATGTCCTTTGTGATAGAATGGGGAAGCTTCCAATACACAATAATGTCTTTTCGATTAAAGTATGCACCTGATGTGTTTTTTAGAGTAGTCATTGTAGCATTTAAGGAGTTTATTCATAAGTTTCTTGAAGTGTACTTAGATGATTGGAAGGTGTTTCATTTATTAAATGATCACATAGAAAATCTATGGTTGATGCTTGATATATGTAGACAATACCAGATATCCTTAAATTTGAAGAAATGTATTTTTTGCGCATTGTTTGGGATATTGTTAGGTCGTGTGGGATGCAAGTAGAGTTTGTTGGTTGATCTTGCCAAGATAACAATAATTGTTAATTTTCCACCACCATAATCAGTGAGACAATTGAGAACTACTTTGGGTCATACAAGATATTATAGGAAATTTATTATAGGATCTGCACAGATTACAATTCTGATGGAGAAGTTACTAAATAAAGAAGTTAAGTTTCAGTGGAATGAATACTGTTAGCAAGGTCTGGACGTATTGAATCAGAAGTTAGTAAATGCACTCATTTTCATGTTTCTAGATTGGAAGAAATAATTTCATGTTCATGTGGGTTCATCGTTGATAGCACTCAGTGCAATGTTATCCTAGTCGAGAGAGGGAGAGATAGACGATCCAATAATATTTTCTATAGGAAGATATCGACTGCTAAGAAGAATTACACAACGAAGGAAAGGGAAGGTTTGGCCATGGTTTATGACTTGCATAAGTTCAGACACTACTTTTTGGGGTTCCATTTAAAGATGTATACAAACCACTCTACACTCAAATATCTAGTGAACAAGCCAGTGTTGGGGGTAAGAATATGCAGATGGTTATTGTTATTCTAGGAGTATGACTTCAAAGTTATTGTGAAGCTAGTGAAACTGAATGTAGGACATACCATTTTTCATGAACACTGATAGGAGAAGATGTAGGGAACCTAGACAACAGTTTTCCTATTGCACATTTACTCTCATTTCAAATGGTATACGACCACTTTGTATAAATTGTCCTATTTTTTAGTACATGAATCACTCCATCTGACATGAAAATAATGAAGAAGAAGAAATTATTAGTTAAAACAACAAATTATCGGTTGATCGTAGGAAATCTATATCAGTTAGGTGTAGATGGGATACTGTGATGATGTGTTCTACAACATGAAATACCAATGATCCTAGAAGAGTCACATGATGGAATTGAAGGAGGTCATTACATGGGAAAGTAAATAGTGTATAAGATATTACATGCAAGGCTATGGTGGCCTACTCTCCATATGGACACTAAGGAGTATTGTTAAAGCTACAATGTTTATCAGAGACTAGGAAGGTTATTGTGAAGGGATTAGATGCCTTTAAATCCACAAGTCACCTTACAAGCATTTGACAAATGGGAAATGGATTTTATCAGACCAATTAAACCACTAGCGAGGAGAAAAGGAGCCAGTTATATAATTACCATGACATACTGCTTGAAAAGATTGGCAGAGGCAGAACTAGTTATAGATTGTAGTGTAGAGACAACTGCATGGTTCTTATTTGAGAATGTATTTACAAGGTTTGGGTGTCCTAAAGTACTTATGATCTATCAAGGGAATCACGTTTTGAACAAGACAATTTCATCATTAACAAAAGAGTTCCAGATTCAACATTGAAAGAGCACTCCATATCACCCTCAAGCTAATGGAACTGTGGAGGCCTTCAATAAGATACTATAGAATACATTGACCAAGGTATGAAATGTAGGATGGGATGATTGGGACTTAAGAATCCCTATAATGCTATGGGATTATAGAACTACATGCAAGAAGTTGATAGGTCAAAAATCCTTTATATTAGAATATGGTCAGGAAAAAGTCATGCCCAAGGAATTTCTTGTACTAAGTCTACACATTGATACAATGGCATACCTTAAGGATTCTGATACAATAGAAGAAAGACTATCACATTTACTTATATTAGAGGAAAATCGATCTGTTGCAGATTTCCATCAGCAAGTATAGAAGGAACGTGAAAAGGCATGGCATGATAGACATATCAAGAAGAATAAGTTCCAGACAGCAAATTTAGTACTAATATATGACAATAAGTTCTTACAACACCCTGGGAAGTTCAAGATGCACTAGCTAGAGACATATGTGATCAGATATGCGACTTTAGCAAGTGATGTTCAACTAGAATAGTTGGATGGACAAGTCGTGGAAGGACTAGTGAATGGAAGTCGATTGAAATTGTACAAGGAAGGTCATCCTTCCATGCGCTATGGGAACTGTGTAGTTTAAATTGTATCATAGTGTACTATAGAAAGAAAAACAAAGGGAAAAGCAAGGAAATGGTTTATGGAAGAAGTAGACAATTGAAGAATCCACAACAAATGACCTATAATGTGATTTCTGATTTGACTAAGTTAAGAATTACTTTTCCTTTCATGGAAGTGATTAAAATTCCACAATAGAGGGAGAATATTTTAAATATTATTGATGAACTATTAAGAACTAAATATCAATATAGCATAGAAAAACCTCAGAAAAAGTACTCAACGCCTTGAAAAAGAGATAATTTCAGATAATAAGCCTATTCAAGGGGGCAACCTCCTTTTACCCCACTTAAATGTTCAAGTACACGATGATTCAAAATGAAAATGTCTCCTTGGTATATATAGGAGACTAGGAGGTATAATTACAACTAATGGCCTAAAGCCGACATAAATAAAATAACATTACTAATATAATATGCCCCAATTAAGGGGTAATGAG
>JASDQU010104245.1:152930-171604 GCA_032191745.1 Picea mariana
TTATTCCCCCCGATGTTGAGTGACCTTAATTCCCCTCCCGTAATCGAATTCATAGTTGTTAATGGCATAGTAAACGACTCGTACATGGATTTAATGACGCCAACCATCATCGTACTAACCAACAACATTCCTCTACGATGAGAACTACTTGAGTGTTGTGGGTTTTGAATGCACCAAACTAGTAACCACCTGAAGACATCCTCCACAAGACGGACATGTAAAATGATGTACCAAGTGGCAGGCAATTTACATGCATGGTGAAATGACATGAGCATTATGCTCTGGGTGATACCCCATCTGGAGAATAATAAAAAGTTTATAAAAACGAATAGAGTAATTCATTTATTTTTTCTCTATAAAATTAGTGTATATATATATATATATATATAAACCAATCATCATATTATAATGAAAGTTATACATTTTTGTGATTACATATTTTCATTGATATAAAATAATTATTTCGTACATAAATATCCATGCTTTTATAAAAATATAGAAATATCCATCTTATAAAAATTTTGATGTATAATTAAAATTTTATTATTATTAATTTTTTTTTATAATAAATAATTATTTCAAAAATTTTACTAATTTTAAATTATCAAGATTTAACTAAATTTTAATAACAAAAATATTATTACAAAATTAAACGACTTTTACCCATAATTTAATTTGTAAATTGTAGCTCAATATGATGCAAAGGGGGCAAATAAACAACGCATATCTATGTCTAAATTCAGAAGTTCTTATTTTAAAATTAGAAAATTGTTGATTTGTGGAGCCAAATTTCATAAAGAAAGTTTGATGGGAAAGTCTCAAATACTAACAGCGGATTTAATATTTCAGAGGGTATAAATTCGTGCATGGCTTTTTATTGGTGAATAATGTATTTATTTTAATTATTTTATTTATATATTGTTTTTTAGATAAGAGACTTGTCATGTTTATTGGTTTTTTAAATAATTATCAGAAAGAAAACATCGACTTTAAAAAAAGAAGAAGTACATTCACACGGCATCGACTTTAAAAAAAGGATGAAGTACAAGAACATATCTGCACCCCCAAGAAAAGTTAAGAGGTGGAAAGTTAGAGAAGACAAAAGTTTGAGGTGGAAAGTTAGCAAGGGAATTTAAAAAATAGTACGTTACAATGAACTTATTCAAGTAGAATTTGAAATTTGATCATTAAAAAATATGATATTGAGTGTTTTTTTTAATGTGTAGGTTTTCTAAGTATGGAATTGTATGGGAAGAAATATAAGGCAACTTGAATGTTAGAATAATCTACACTTAGCCAGCCAAATGAATGGTTTTGATACCAAATGTAATAAACAATCTTGGTTTATTATTGAGTCTGCAAGTATATAAAAATACAGAGTAATAAATTATTGATATATGAATAATGATGTTACAAAGAGTTTCAAGGTGGTATAAACAATCTTTGTTTATTATTGAGATTAAATAATATTTTTTCAAGTATATAAAATTATAGAATAATAAATTATTGATATACGAATAATGATATTACAAAGAGTTTCATGGTGGTATAAATAATCTTTGTTTATTATTGAGATTGTATAATATTTTTGTAAGTATATAAAAATATAAAGTAATAAATTATTGATATATGAATAATGATGTTACAAAGAGTTTCATGGTGGTATATTTATATGCATTGATTAGGCATAAGGTAAATAAATAATAAATTATTGATATATAAATAACTATGTTACAAAGAGTTTCATGGTTGTATACTTATATGCATTGATTAGGCACAAGGTGAATGGATATGTAAGTTTTGAATTTTTATTAATTTCTTTTTTCTTCTTCTTACATCTTTCTCTCACATAAGTACATTTAAGTAAATTCTTATTTAATAGTATATTTATATATTATTTTGAAAAGCTTAATATCAAATTTTAATTCATTTGTAAAACATTGGGTGAAAAGAAGGAGATGAAAAGCTTAATATTAAATTTTAATTTATTTGTAAAACATTGGGTGAAAAGAAGGAGAAGTTAAAACTTAAAACACTAGGAACCTACTGGAGAAGAAATTGCTTAAACTTCATGGATGTGTCATCTTGTTCCATATTACCAAGTGCAATTTGAAGATACTAGGAGCAAAGTGTGTATTATTTGTAAGTTGAAATCTTGAACAAATACATACTTATATAAGGTTTGAATAGAAGGAAAAATAATTCAAGGTAATTTTCTATGAATTTCTTTTCTTATCAACGTCTTTGTAAGTTTTGGATAAACAAAATGTTTTTAAAATACCTTTTCAAGTAAAATTCTTAATACTAGATCATTAAACACAAATAAATTTTCATTTTGATTTCTTTTTTATCCTTCTAGATGTGGAATAGATTCAAAGATGAGATATGTATGGAGTTGACCTAGATCTATGTGTTGTATATGGTGTATGTGAATGCTTTTCTATTTCAGTTTATTTTATTGGAGATGCATTATTGTGGAAAGTATTAGCATACTTCTCCCATGGTGTCTTCTCATATAATAAATTTTGAAATAAATTTGTTTATCGTGCTTTTATTGGAGATATTACACACCCACCCAATATTTATTTTCCTATGTTCATTATTCTATGTTGAGGGCATCCCTTGGTCTGAGATATTCTCCCCTAGATGAGGGTACCACCTCCTCTTTAGTCATTACTCAGTTGTACATCAGTTAGACTAGTGGAGTCAAGTCTTGCATGACAACCTCGATATTATCACCAAGTGGTCCATGCTTACCTTAGGATCATCACCAGGAGGGAGAACTCACCTTTGGATCATCACTAGGAGGGAACACTTGACATGCATGAGGCTATGAGGGTGCACCACATGTTCATGCATGATATTCTCTCCACTTGTTTAGACTAGCTAACTAGTGATTGGATGGTCAACTAACTAGGACTAGGTAGCAGTTCACTCCGATTTACGTCAGTGTGTGTCCACATCTCTCTAGAAGATTACTATGGTGCATTATTTTGAGCATGTAGCTTATATCTATTATAAATTATTCACTCTTTGAGTGTGGATTAGTGGTTAATACAATTCTTTCATTCTTTCTCTACTTCTTCTCTCAACTTTGCAAGTTTGTTGTTCATTGTTTCTAGCTAGATTCTTTGTGCATGTTTCACTACAATTTCACATGGTATTAGAGCCTACAAGTGATAGGAAGAAAGCACACAAGCATTCATTTGCAGGTACAAAAGATTGATGCAATCACAAAAATGGATTTTTTTTCGTCCTAGATTCTTACCCCATACAACTACTTCGATTGGAAGCCAAAGATTCTACTTCTTCTTAGAAGCATAGTGTTATAACCTTAACTTACACCCTATAGGCCCGAGAGGAATCCATCATAGGATAAAATCCAAAATACACCTTTTTCCTAAAGTTTGACCCCTTTTGGAGCACTTTTGGAGGCCCTCACGGGACTCCTAGTAGACAACAAGTGAGGCCCTCGCTAGACACTAGTAGCTCAACAAGCGAAACACTGTCAAACTTCTAGAATTAGGGAGTTACGAGGTGATAGGAGAGGGATGAGTTGGATCTTTGTGTCAAGGGATGTTGGGCACTTTATCTCTCTCTTCCTACTCTTGGCTGGCCTAGGTTCATATTTGAATAGGTTTCCAACAAAACCCTCTAAAACTATCTACCCTCCTGGTAAACCAGAAGGCAATGCAACCCACAAAATGTACTGCGTAGTCTCACCCAAGATAGTCCTATGGGTGACTACAAAGCTCATATGCTTGTATTCTAGGAAAGAGTAGGGATTTGGGATTGAAATTCATCTTCTTAGGCCTTGATCTGGTATTTCTTCCTATTATTCTTAGTATTAATTCATCTGTTAAGTATATGCAGGCATTCTAACATATCCAACATATAACAGAGCTCATCGACTTGTCTATTCATCCATTCATCATCTAACTACTTACAAAAGGTAAACATGCAATCAATCACAACACATAAAATAGGTGTTACCATGGTTCACCCCCTCCTGGGCTACGTCCACAAAGATTTGGCTTCTTATGCTCTTTTATTTAGATTTTTGTAATATATGGCACTGCACGCACTACAATATCGATCATGTAGTTACAAAACTAGTTCCACAATCCTCTATGAGGTTGACTAGATCACACCAGGCTCATCATTATGCGATCTAACCCTCAAGATCTAACTACTTGACGCTTCTACAGTTCAAAAACTTACAAAAATGGTATCATATCTTATAGTAGTTCTCCTAGCCAAGCAAAACGGTATTCTCTGACATTCTGGAACCCTTACCTAGACCTCCTAGGTACTTATTTATACTTATTTTTGGCTTATCATCCATTACAATCTCTTACAAAAACCCTAACCCTAATGTGGTTAGGTTTTCCTACATGCGCGCCTTGCATGCTTTCCTCCTTTGCATGTGGCTTTCCCTCGCACGTGCTACTTTTCCTTCCAACTGTCTTTTTCTAATTTAAGCTTTACTTTCCAAAATTGGATTCTTCCTCAAAATTGGTCTGCGCCCAACAAGAGCCTAGGAACTTACATTATTCAAGTCTCTAGTGGTCTCTAGAATATTTAGAAGCCTCTCCCAAGCCTCCTCCAAGAGATATATAACAAAGGCAAGCCTTGATTAAGAGGAGGAAGAATTGAATAGCATTGTTATGTTGTCCAACTACAGAGGTATCCATCTACTACAACTAGAAGTCAGTGAAGCCTAGCCTGACCAAGGAGCCGCAAGGAGAGGCAGTGATCAAAGAGGCTAAAGGAGTATGCATCTTCATCAAGTTAAGGTATGAATTGGTATGCATTCTCTATATTTCATTAATATTTCATTAATATATCATTTGGTTTTCCACTATTTGTTTTGTGTCTTGCTCATAAATAGATTAGATTTGATTACATAAATGGTTAATCAAGTTAGATCTAAAATATTTTGATTATTCCTAACACTAGAGAGAAAAAGTGTTGGTAGTAATTGTTACTTATGTGCAGGAAGCAGGTGATTGGAGATGGAGTTGCAGATCTACACCAACCAGGACATATAGTAACAACCACCAAACAAAGGTATGTAGATTTCAATTGTCATTTTGTGCTCATGCTGCATTTTCAATAGGCCCAGGAGCCCTTCTTTAGCCCCACCATGACTTGAAGATTGAACCTCATTTTCCTCTCTTCATCTATATTGTTTCCATATCCTATGGGGTTTCTTGAAAAAAACATTATGTCGCTTAATGTTCGCCTATTCATTTGTTGCTCGCATCATGCCTCCTGCCATTGCGTTGTTGTTGGCCCATATCCCGCTTACTGCTATGTAGTAGCCTTGACCATCTGCCTCTTGCATTATTTCGCCTATGTTTTGAACTCACCCACCCAAGGAGAGAACAAATGCTAATATTGGATCTCACTTGCCAATACCATTTGCATTCCTCATTTCTTAGGTCGGTTACATGCCTTTGGAACATAGGAGTATGTTGTTAAGCCACTCGTTCTCTCCCATTGAGTATACTTTTATCTCGTTATCGGACTCATAAAAGGACACGATAAAGGTATACTTGCATCATTCTTTCGTTCTTGTTAAACCATGAAGGAGACCGAGCATACTTGTTTTATTCTTTTGTACTCGTTAAACCATGAAGAAGATGAAAAATAAAAAACAAAAAAAAAAGAGTGGGGGTTTTTCACCATTGGTCTATTCTCAAAATGGCAGTGTTAGCAAAGTCGCCCTTGAACATGGCACTTGTTTGAGTTTTCATCATACAGTTGGGTTTTAGCTTTCTTAGGAGTCATCTTAGTAATATATGTTGGCACAGGGGTAGACCCAGGGTTCGACTCCAAGAGCGCACCAACAAGCCCTAGCTACTTGCCCTTTCGACAACACCTGCAAAGCAGATGTAGTCTCACCCGAAGCATATATGAGGGGGTTGTAGGACAGATATGTCTACAACCAAGGGGAATATCAAATGGATCTATTATCAGAACAACACAACATGTATATATCACTTATCAACCTAGATCTACTCCACATAGCTATAGATCTTATCTAACACAACGATGCAATAACAGTATAACAATGAAAACGACCAAAGAATCAACCACACATACGACACAAGATATACGTGGTTCACCCTGTCTCTAGGGCTACGTCCACAGAACTGTGCCATGATATATTAAGATAAAGCATACAGTTCTTGTCTATGCTCTCATCTAGCAAATCTTCTTTCTTCTTCTCTCTTTCTCTCCCCTTCCTATGCACCCAGCTGCAGGACTTGATCTTCGCACCCAGCTGAAGATCTTACAATACCAGAAGGCTCTCACACTTAACGCCTCTCTCTCACAATACAATAATCACTCATGTCAACAATACATCTAGATCAACAACAATATCGTACCAACCCGACCCAGGTCCTTTAGGCCTTTATTTATACATTATAATAGCTCACCGACAGCCTTAAGTCGAGACCTAGGTGTCAAAACCTTAGATACCAAAACCCTGGGTGTATAGAACCCTAGGTCAACTTAACCCACATTTTTCGGGCTTCACCAGCCTATCTTTCCTTCCTCTTCACGTGGTGCTCCAAAGCATCCAACGGTGGATTTTTCTGTTTGTTGAGTTGTCCACAATCCTTCTTCCTTGCTAATCTATCATTCTTGATCTCCTCATTCAACGGCTTTATTTTTCCTTGCTTCGCTCTGTCTTTTCTGCTCTTTTGCTTACTTTGACCCAGTAACAGTGTTGTCTTCCGCGAAGTTCACATTTCACCTTTTCTTCCTTGATCTTCACTTGCTTTCATAATCAAGGGCCAACAGGCCCCCAACACTCACCTGTGACTCGTCCCGAGACACTTCAGATCTGATCCTTCTATTTTACATCGACTTCAGACTGCGCAGTGTGGTCTTTGCTTTCTACTCTATGGATCCTCTCCCTCCTTATGCAGACTGTCTTTTCTGTGTCTGGTACCCAGTTTCAACTGCACCTAGTACCTAGCCCCTTTTCTTCATGCTTTTACTGGGAGCTGCGAGGCAACTGGTTGTCATAGTACAACTTCAGCCGACTCCCATTTACCAAACCATCCTTCCATTCACTAGTTAAAGTCTTCAGCTATGCGGCTCCTCCCTCTGTAACATAGGTGATCTCATATGGTCCGAGCCAATGCGTTCTGAACTTCCCAGGGTGCCTCATGAACTTACTATCATACACTAGTACCAAATCACCTTACTTGAAAGCCTTCTTCTTGATGTGCCTATCGTGATAGGCCTTCTCTATTTCCTTCTGAACCTGCTGGTGGAGTCCTGCAATAAATCTATCTTCTTCCAGTTCAACCAACTGTGAAATCCTCTCTTGAACATCACCAGTATCATCCATGTCTATAAATGCAACAATTCTTAAGCTTGGCACCAAGTATTCCATTAGGAAAACGGCTTCGAGGCCATACGCCAACTTGAAAGGGGTTTGTATTGTTAGTTTCTTATAGGTAGTTCTATAAGCCCAAAGTACTGTAGGTACTCTTAAATCCTAGTCATCCCTGTTCACACTGCAAATCTTCGTCAGCACTGTCTCCAAGATTTTGTTGAACGCTTCAACCATCCCATTTTCTTGTGGATGGTAAGGTGTGCTCTTTTGATGGTGGACTGCAAATTCCTCAGTTAGGGATTCAACTATCTTATTGATGAAATGTGTGCCTTGATCACTCATAAGGATCTTGGGGCATCCAAACCAGGTTATTATGTCATCAAATATGAAGCACGTAGTTGTATTTTCACTACAGTCCTTAACTTCTCTGGATTCATCCTATCTAGTCAAGTATTCTATCAGAGTGATGATGTACCTTGCTCCTGTGCACTTTCCTGGTAGGTTTATGGGTCCCACGAAGTCAATGGCCCACTTTTAAAATGCTTGTAGGGTCATCTGTGGTGTTAATTGCATTTCATCTCTTCTGGACGGTTTCCCAACTCTCTGGCATACATCGCAGGCTCTGGCATAATCTTTAGCATCTCTGTGTAAGGTAGGCCACCAAAGGCCAGCTCTCAGAACCTTCTATGCAGTCGCTTTCCCTGCGTAATGTCCTCTTGCGATGCCTTCATGAGCTTCTCCGATGATCAATGGTCGCTCTGCCTCCATAATACACCTCCTTAATATCTCATCACATCTTGTATAGCTGTCCAACTATAAGTGAAAAGTCTACAACGTGCACCACTAGATGTTTCTTCTGAGGGATTGTATACTCACTAGGTTCCATTCCTGTTGATAGGAACTGGACGATCTCTGCGAAGTGGTCATCAATCTTTCTAATGGCTAGTAGCTATGCATCCGACAATGTATCCTCCAAACTGGTGGGCTCTTCTCCATGTTCCAACCTTAATAAGTGGTCAGGGCCCTTGTTCATTATTCTGGGCTTAACCACAACTTCAATATCCTATTCCTGAAATAGAAATATCCATATGCATATTCTCCCCCCCAACATTGGCTTGTTGACTAGGTACTTCAGCACAGAGTGATCAGTAAACATTTTAAAGTGTCCTCCGAACAAGTAGTGGCGAAATTTCTACAATGCATACACCATGGCTAATCCTTCTCTCTCTGTAGTGGTGTAATTAATTTCAGCTGTAGATAGCTTCCTGCTAGAAAAATCTAATGGATGGTCGATATCCCCTTCTCTAGGTTGTGCCAATACTTCTCCTAAGGCAATAGAAGATGCATCTACATGCACATGAAACTCCTTACTCCAATCTGGTAAAACTAGAATAGGCGCAATAACCATCTTTTGTTTCAGTGTGTCGAATCTCTTCTGGCATTCTTCTGTCCAACTAAATTGACAATCCTTTTTCAAAAGCTTCTCCATGGGCGCTATAATCTGGGCATATCCTTTGATGAACTTCCTGCAATATCCAGTGTGTCCCAACGCAGTGTGCAGTTGTTTGACTGAAGTGGGAGGTGGCAGATCAATGATAATGGCAATTTTAGATGGATCAACAAGCAATCCCTGCTTGCATATAATATGACCTAACAGTACTCCAAATGGTGAGAAGAAGATGCACTTCTTCAGATTCAAATCAATTTGACACTACCTGTGTTTGTCCAACATTAGCCTTAGACATTCAATATGATTTCTCAACAAACTAAAAACAGTCCAATCATCAAAATATGCTTCTAGAAATTTATGCAAAAACTCCTTGAAGGCTTTGACCACCACCCTGGAAAAGATGGCTAGGGCATTCTTCAATCCAAATGGAATTACTGTATACTAATAGGATCCCCATTATTTTGCAAACATGGTCTTATGTCGATCCTCCTTGGCAATCCAGATCTGATGGTACCCTGAAAATCCATCTGTAAAAGAATACACCTCCTTGCTTGCCACGATATCTAACACTTCGTCAGTGAATGGTGTAGGGAAAGGGTCATGCAAATAAGCATCGTTCATCTTCCTGAGATCTACACAGATCCTGATCTCGCCTATCTTCTTGTCTTGCACCACCATAGGGCTAATCCACTCTGACTCTTCAACAGGTTTGATAATCCCTGCTTTCATCATTCCGTCGAGCTCAATCTTCACTTTTTCCTTATATTTCGGGTTCAATCGATAGGGTTTCCGTTTGACTGGTTTTGCATTTGGTTTCAAAGGGATCCTCATCTCTCCCATAGGTCCTTTGATACCCTTCATATTAGTGAACTTGGTTGAAAACAAGTCCTGATACTCATGCAACAACTCTGTAATCTTGTCAATGGTAGCCGCATCTCAATAATCTCTGACATTGGCAAGATTCAATATCTCCTCTATCCCAATATTGACTTTTTTAATCTTGATTGGATGTCCAATGAATGGTGGCTCAACTCCAAGTCCTTCCACATCTCTTTGGCCTTCTGTTTTTGCGATGTTCACCTTCCTCCGATCATCGTCTTCTTCAGCATTGATGTTGTAACAACTTTGTAGTTTCTGGAGGGGCGCAGTCCATTCATCCTCTTCTTGTTCCAAAGGGAGGCTAGATGCCTCCTCAAATACTTTATGTCTCACAATATCTAATGCTTGATCTACTGAAGGATATTGACTTTAAAAAAAAAAGGTGGTTACAAAATTCTGAGACATACCTTCCCAATCTGCAGTGATGAGGTGCAGCTTCTCTTGAAGGTACCAGTTAATAGGGGTCGTATCCAGCGTGTTAATGAATTTATGCGCCCACTATTCTCGAGGAATATCACTCCAGGTCTCTTCGCAGCTTCGCACATGGTCCTTTGGGAAGCTTCGACCTGTGTATCAAACTTCACGGCCCTCTACTTGTGTTGAGAACTGCACTGTCATTAAAGTTCAACATTGTGTCCAGTCTGTGATATTACTTTTGTGTGTCCCCCACCATCTTGTTGGTGTGGATTTCAGGGCCTCATCCATTGCCAACAATCTCTGTTGTATTGGTACACTTGTTTCAAATTCTAATAGAAAGGATTCTAAAGGGTTCAAACCATCAAATGTGGGTAAGTTACTAAATGTTGTGCTGATCCAACGAACTTCTCTGGTTAATATAACACATCACTGTGTAGATACTTCATACATATAGTTCTGCCAGTTCTCTAGTACTTCTTCTGAGTCTGATGAACACATGTTGTCACTTCGAAAGCTTAGGTTCCCATCGGCCATAGGATTAATGTAATCCTATTGTCTGTCTGTTAGTTTGTATATGTTTTCCAATTTGTATGCGCGGTCTTCCTCTCTGATGGGTTCTATGTATTGCTAACCTTCATATGGATCTAAAGGTGTGATGACCCTAAGGCCATATTTTTCAAATGTCATATGTCTTTTCTTTAAATCAACCACAGTGGAATTATTGAAGGCCCAATCAATTCCTAACAATGCAGGGTAAGGGAAACTGTCGTAAACTATCTCAATTACTTCAAAATATGCAAATGTTCTTACTTTGTCGATGTCCACAGGGACATGCTCCAACCATCCAAATGGGTTGGAAACTTGCTGGGTAGCCATCCTAAGCCTAGTAGGAGAATAGATCAACTTCGGTTTTTCCATCAGTGCCCATGTTTTCTTCGTCATGCCATTGACCTCTGAACCTAAGTCGAGGACCACATAGTCTATGTCATACTCTCGTATTTGAGCATTCAAGTTATTTTTCCTTCTCCTTCTTGCAATTTGGTGTACTTCCCTATTCAGTAAGGGGTCTATCTTTCCTATCTCATATTGTACTGATCAAATTCCTAATGCATTCCATATTCTCTTACTTCTGGTCATGTCTTTGATGAAGAACCTTGGTTTGCTTTGAACTCTTTTCTTTCCTCCTCGAATATTTGTATTTCTTTCTTTGCATCAAAAGTTTGGGTCTTCTCCATAGCTTTCCTGACTCTTGAGTCTTCTGTAATATTTCCTTGGGTTAGTCTATCCTCTCCTATAGAAACGCCTCCTCGAGTGATAACAATGAATCTAGGGTTTGCTCCGCGAGGTTCATCATATATCAGTTGCACTTGCGGGTTCTGCTGAGGTGCTCATCTTTCCTGAAGCTTAGCTAGCAGCACATGACATTCCTTAATAACATTCTCAAAGGAGTTGCAATAACTGCAAGTGGTACAACGGTTCTGATAGTCCCTTGCCAAGTGTCCTAGATGTGCACAGTTATAACGGATTATCTATCCTCGTCCTCGGCCCATGCCTCCTCCTCGTCCTCGGCCTCTGAATCCACCACGAGGATTGAAGTGTCCTCTTCATGGAGAGTTATACTGCATAGTGTTTCCTTCTTGTTGTACTTCACCTTGAATTTTGTATATATCTCTTGATCTTTCATGCATGAGTTCATAATATCTACAATTCCTATCATCATGCCCTACTGACTTATAGAATGTGCAATACAAATTTTTGGGTGTCTGAACGTATTTCTGCATGTAATAGCACTCACCAGGGTGATGTATGTTTTTGCATACTTCGCACTAGGGTAATGTGACTTGCTTCAAAGGGCTTGGGGCTCCCGAGGCCAAGCATTCATGGAACAGGGGACAATGCTCCTTGTCATGGCCTTATGATTTTCATCTGACACACCAAATGTCTTCTCTTTTGTCTTTTCCCTTGTCTTTCTTCATATCTTCAACCTGTAGAGACAAACTAGTTAGCTGACTCAAGATCTGACTCATACCTGAGTTGGATTCTCCCATAGAGGATGATTCGAGCTTCATGGTGATCTCCAATGCCTTAGACTACGAAGAAATATTCTGCTGCATCAAGGGAACTTTGATGTGTGGTAAAATGAAAGCAACGAACCATTCCTTGTTCTGTTCATATGGAATTTGAAAAGTCAATCGACCTGTAAGGTCTTGAATCTCTGATCGAACTCCCAAACAGGTTCAGATACCTTCTTCTTGATCTCTTTCAGCTCTGTAATACATCGGGACTCTGAATTAGGTTTCTTAATCTTTGCAATCAACGCATTCTTAATCTCATTCAGTGGTTTAGGCTGCACAAGTCCTTGGACAAGTTTCATGTACCAGCTTAGTGTGCGATCCCTCAGAGTGGTATTGAACTAAGTTCTTTTGACAGCTTCATCGGTGACATTCTTAATATTCCACACAACTTCACATAGGAACCAATGTTGATCAGGGTCTTCAGATCCATCTCCCTTAAATATAGGGAGCCTCATCTCATCTGCCATAGATCTTCCTGGGTTTCCTAGGTTTCCTGTCTGAGTATGTGTTGAACTGCTAGTGATAGTGCTCTGGATGCTTTGGTGACTCTGATTACTTTGATGTCTTAATTCTACTGAAACAACAGGCAGATTAATAATACTTACTTCATCAGTTTGCGTGGTTCCTGAGGTTTCTAGCTCATGCTGACGAAGTTCTTCAACTTCTCCTTCCTCTGCCCTAGTGGGTTCTGAATGTTCTTCGTCTGTCAGATCTTCCTCTTCTCCACTATAGAAACCCTCATCCCCATAGTTCTGCTTGAACAGGTTCGCAAGATGAACTCCTCTGAATACTTTTCCACTGCGTGTATGTCCAGCTTCTGTGTTTCTATCGTTGTCTGAATTCTTGAACATTAGCCTTTTCAAGTTCGACCAATCTATTGTACCTTCAAGATGTTCTTTTCATGCAATAGCATATTGATTCTTAACTTCATAAAATGTATAAAAAATTCTCTGGGTCCCTTGAAAAAATATCTCTCGGCCTGGCTATATGATTCTACCCTGTCAACAACAAACTCGATGACATACCCTCCAATGGTGCTATCGAACCAGTGATCTACTGCTCGTGATATAGAGTTATCAACTCTCTTAACCTTATTGATCAGTGTCGATGTCCAAACCACAGGAGATCTACATCTGATCTCAAATTGGGTATCTGCTAACCTAGCTATCCACTCATATAACTCTTAATGGATTCCTCCAAAGAATATCTCCTGTATATCAGTGAAGATATATCTTCCTAACCAATCCTCTGTACTCAGATTAGGGTTCTTGTTTTGGGCTTCAGCGAAGTCCTTCTCTTGATCCTCTATCCACTTCTGAATCTCTGTCTTCAATGGGAACCACCTTGACATTCCCTCAGGAAGATTCCTATCCTGGCAACAAAACCATTTGTTGGCACAGGGGTAGACCCAGGGTTTGTCTCCAAGAGCGCACCGACAAGCCCTAGCTACTGGCCCTTTCGAAAACACCTGCGAGGCAGATGCAATCTCACCCAAAGAAACTATGAGGGGGTTGCAGGACATAGATGTCTACAACCAAGGGGAATATCAAGTGGATCTATTATCATAACAACACTGCATGTATATATCACTTATCAACCTAGATCTACTTCTCACAGCTATAGATCTGATCTAACACAACAATGCAATAACAATATAACAATGAAAAAGACTAAATCATCAACCACACATACGACACAATATATACGTGGTTCCCCCTCTCTCTAGGGCTACATCCATAGAAATGTGCTATGATATATTAAGATAAAGCATACAGTTCTTGTCTGCGCTCTCAGCTAGCAGATCTTCTTTCTTCTTCTCTCTTTCTCTCCCCTTCCTGTGCACCCAGCTGTAGGACTTGATCTTTGCACCCAGCTAAATATCTTACAATACCAAAAGGATCTCACACTTAGAGCTTCTCTCTCACAATACAATAATCACTCACATCAACAATACAACTAGATCGAAAACAATATCGTACTAACCCGACCCAAGTCCTTTAGGCATTTATTTATATATTACAATAGCTCACCAACAGCCTTAGGTTGAGACCTAGGTGTCAAAACCCTAGATACCAAAACTCTAGGTGTCTAAAACCCTAGGTCAACTTGACCCACGTTTTTCGGGCTTCGCCAGCCTGTCTTTCCTTCCTCTTCGTGCGGTGCTCCAAAGCATACAACAATGGATTTTTCTGCTTGCTGAGTTGTCCACGATCCTTCTTCCTTGTTGATCTATTATTCTCGATCTCCTCGTTCAACGGATTGATTTTTCCTTTCTTCGGTCTGTCTTTTCTGCTATTTTTCTCACTTCAACCCAGTAACAGTCACTGTGTCTTCCGCAAAGTTCACATTCACCTTTTCTTCCTTGATCTTTGCTTGCTTCCATAACTAAAGGCCAACAATATAAGTCAAAGATACTTCTCTAACTGGTTAATCTTCTAGTCATCATGGAGAGTGCTTCAATGCCTCCTACATTGCTACACTATGTTCATCCAACTCTTGTGTCTTGCTGCCAAGCCACCATTGTGTCATGTTATATGTTCAAGGAAAGTTTAAGCCTGAGTTGGCCATCTGTTGTTTTGTTGACTTTACTTTGTGGTACTCTCTCTTCACATCATCTATTTGTGTATGTTTTGTGTCAATTGATGGGAGATACATCAAAATCCATCCTTTGATGGATCTCTTACTATCGACTTCAACACATTATCTAGGAGAGGGGTCTAGAAATTAGATAGTACCTTGGAGCTTGTAGTCCTCAGTGGCAGGACTCCTCATGATTGACAATGAGCATACATCATTAACTCATGATAGATTGATTCTATGAGTGTTTGAAATTAGATTCTTTATTCTCCCTCAATAGATTGCACTAGGTACCTTGGGTCCATATTAATCATCAATGGGTCCCCTCACGTTTGTTAATAGTATACATCAATGACTAGTAATCAGATGGTTTCTACCATGCTCAACATCAACTCATCTATTCACATATTGTAGATTCGTACCATTAGGGTTTGGGATGAAGACCTTGGGTTTAGGGCCACATCATTCCTTTACAACATCCCTTCCCAAGTTGTGATGTATTATATCAATTGTATATGAAGACTTTGGGGGCACTCTCCTCAGTTCTTGTTGTCTTACTGACATATATATGTTGTATCATAGATCCACATTGTATCTGTTGGTGGCTATGATTATGTTATTGACATAGATCCACATTGTATTTGATGGTGGCTATGATTGAGTTCATGACGTAGATCCACATTTTAGTGTCCTGTGGATACAGTCATATTAATGACATGGATCCACTGTGTATTCTTTCATGACCATGGTCTAGCATTTCATATCATGGATCCATAGTGTATTGTTTGGCGACCATGCTTATTCAGAGTCCGAGTATGTGTACCTAGTAGATTATTCTATATATGCTCTCATCCTTGGTGTTTGATTGTAGGACTTATTTGGTTTATGAACCTCCTTTTCTCTCTCTTTGCACTGCCTCACATGGACATTATTGTAATGTATTTTTTCCATCCACTCCTTTCCTGACCTCACACATTAGGGGTATCTGTTATAGCTTTAATTTCCACCCTATAGGCCAGAGAGGAAACCATCAGGGGATAAAGGCCAAAATACATTTTTCCTAAATTTTGACCCATTTTGGAGCACTTATGGAGGCCCTCGCAGGATACCTAGTAGAAAACAAGCGAGGCCCTCACTGGACACTAATGGCTCAAGAAAGTGAGGCACTGCCAAACTTCTAGAATCGGTGAGTTACGAGATGATAGATGAGGGATGAGTTGGATCTTCATGTCAAGGGCCTAGGAACTCACATCAGTCGAGTCTCTAGTGGTATTTAGAATATTTAGAAGCCTCTCCCAAGCCTCCTCCAAGAGATATATAACAAAGGAAATCATTGGGCAAGAGGAGGAAGAATTGAATAACATTGTTATGCTATTCAACTACAAAGGTATCCATTTACTACAACCAAAAGTCGGTGAAGCCTAGCCTGACCAAGAAGTTGCAAGGAGAGGCAAGGAGCAAGGAGGCTAAAGGAGGATGCATCTTCATCAAGTTTGGGTATGAATTGGTATGTATTCTCTATATTTCATTAATACATCATTTGGTTTTCCCCTATTTTATTTGTGTCTTTCTCATAAATGAATTGGATTTGATTACATAAATGGTTAATCAAGTTAGATCTAAAATATTTTGATTATTCCTAACACTAGAGAGCAAAAGGGTTAGTATTAGTTGTTACTTATGTGCAGGAAGCAAGTCATTGGAGCTGAAGATGCAGATCTACACCAACCAGGTGTTATAACGCAAAATGCCACTACTATGCATTTATGATGTTGGCCTACTCATTCACACATTTTCCAACCCTTTTTATTGGAGTTCCTCTCAAAAAACACCTTTTTGTATGGTGTACATGCCTTGATACATGTGGAAAGTGCATACATACACTAGTTGCAAACTTAAAATCCTGTGTACATACGCTAACCGCATACCTAAAAGCCTGCGTGTACTCTAAAAAATTGCAAAACAATATAAATTCTGCACTTTTTGGCGAAGTTTACGGGCTATTTTAGGTTGCAAAACCATTTTACTTCTTTTATCCCTTCTAAAAACCGAATAACCATCATTTCTCCATATAAAAAGGGCCCTAGGGGGGTCATTTGGATATATGAAAGAAGATGCAAGAGAACTCTACCAAATTTTCCCCCTTGTATTCCAAAGTTTTGCATCTTGCTTTGAGTTTCATCCTCAACATTCCATTCCATCCATCCTTTTCCATTATATTGTCATGTTGGTGGTGAGGATAACAAATTGGGAATAGTGCACTTGGAGTCAAAGTAGAGGAACCCAGGAGAGGTTTGCGGAGCGACGTCAGCAAGATTCAAGTTGTAACTTCCAATCTTGTTATTAATAAAAGAGAAACTTATTGTCCTAGATATTTATGTATTTATGTTTGTTTTTATGAATGTTTTTCATGAATATTGAACCCTTTAGATGATTTTGGTAGTTATGCATATGTTGTCATATTTTGTTTTGTGAATTTGTTTCAAGCCAGCTTTGGGAGGAGGCCTGCGATCTTGGAACGGAAAACAACAGGAAGGGATATTCAACAGACGGAAGGACTTAAGGTACACATTTCAATATTTTCTCCCTTTCCTTAACGATTAGTAGGTTTTTGCTGGATTTGGGGTAGAACAGAAGCATTTCTATCTTTTAAGGTTTCAAGGCTCTTCCTAGTCGCTAGACCCAGATTAGGGGGATTTTCCCCATAGAAGAATTGGCGACTCCACTGGGGAATCTCTCTAGGGTCTTGTTAGGAGATTTTGTTTTGGCGTGAATTCCTCTTTTTTTTTAGTGTTCTGAGTCTATTTGGGTCTTTGGTCACCTTCCAGGTGCTTACCAACTTCCCTGATTTGGGTGGTCTGTCTAAATCTTTCTCTTTTTTGAGAATTTTTAGTGATGTACACGCTCAATTCTATAACCAGATTGTGTACATATGCGTTCTGATATATACATAGCCCGCGTACATACACAGTCTAACTATGCACAACACGCGTGCCTGCCATCTTGAGGGTTTTTTTTCAAAAAAAATCCTTTTCTTTTAGGAAACCTTTGGTTCCTTAGGTATTCTTGATTTCCAAAGGCCTCTGTTGATTGTTGTTTGGCTATGCTCAAATTGTTTATGAAATTGCAAAGAATTCCTCTTGGATAGCTTTCTTTGATTTTCTGTGTTTCCAAGCATTTTTGGCTTATTTTTAGCTTGAATTTTAAGAAAAATAAGTTTCATTTAACCCACCCCCCCCGCTCATGGATGGCGGGGCCATGAATCATGTATTATGGAGTTTTGTTTATCATATTTTGTTATTTTTTATTTGATTGAAAGAATGTTAAGAACCAAATATCAATATAGCATAGAAAAACCCTAGAAAAAGTACTCAACGCCTTGAAAACGAGATAATTTCATATAATAAGCCTCTTCAAGGGGGAAACCTCCTTTTACCCAACTTAAATGTTCAAGTACCAGATGATTCAAAATGAAAATGTCTCCTTGGTATATATAGGAGACTAGGAGGTATAATTACAACTAATGGCCTAAAGCCGACATAAATAAAATAACATTACTAATATAATATGCCCCAATTAAGGGGTAATGAGCCAATATTAGGGCTTAACATGCCCCTCCCCTTGAGACAAGTGTTGTCTTCAATGCTTGAGTAACTCTGGATGCTTCTGTATAAAAGACTCATCTTCCCAAGTGGAATCTTCAGCTGGTAGTTTCCTCCATTTAATGAGATACTCTGAAATGGATCTATTCCTCAACTGGTGAATTCTTGTGTCAGTGATGGCTCTAGGATCCAACATGATTTTTCCTTCCTCATCAAGTTCTGGAAATATAGTTTGAACTGGGATCTTGTCACCTATAACCTTCTTTAAGCATGAAACATGGAAAACTGGGTGTACTCGTGAAGATGCAGGCATCTCC
>JASDQU010104245.1:195875-272680 GCA_032191745.1 Picea mariana
CAATTGGCTAAAGAAGGTATTGCTCCTTGTATCCTCATAGTGTGCTATCATTTCTTCCATGAAAATTGTCCAAGTGACGAGTGATTTGTGAGAACAAAGCCATCGATACCATACAAATTGATTAGGTTCTAAATATAAATAAGCAATTCGTACCTTTTGTATATGTGGCACATTATGGAGATCAAAGAATTGCTCATTGTGATTGGGTCCTTGCCATCAAACTTCCTCATATCAATCTTAGGAACATGGTTGGTCTTCAAACCAAAGTTGGAGTTTCTCCATTCTTGATTCACCTTCCTTGTATCCTCATCATGAATTTCATGGGATGCATTTTTACTTTCAGGTGTCTTCTCTATTATGAAATTTTTCAATACTTCCATGATCTCCCCTTTTAAACCATTCATGTTAGTATCCAACTTAGCTTCCATTGAATCCATCTTAGTATTCAACTTAGCTTACATTGAATCCATCTTCTTTTGTAGTTCATTTATGTCCCTACTCATTTCTTCACCTTCATCAAGAGTCCAAGTAGGATTTTATGGAGGCTTATTTGGTGTATAAGTTCCCTTTTTTGGTGGCATGTTGGCCAAGTATCACTTTTGAACCTTGATTTTGAGGTGGTTTTTCTAGACAATATTTCTTCTGTTGTATCTCCCAAGTTTCGACCCTTCTGGGTATGAAACTTTCTTTTATGTTGGATCAAAATTTCTTCTCTGATATTTCTCTGATATTTCTTCTCTGCAATGCCATAGGTTGGATCAAAATTGGATGTGCCAAGTGGAATTTATGGTAACTTCCCCATAACTTGCCGATTTTTGGCCTTTCCAAGCGATCTCACTTGTATAGCATGCCCCACACAAAATAATGGATATTAAATTCCGAAACTCACACCAGAAATTCTACATACTGTCCACGATCCAATGAAACTAGTCCCACTCAATTTGGATACTCTAGGAAGAAGTTATTATTGTTTTACCTGGAACAAATTATTGAGACTAGTCAATAGGACTAGTCAGATACCCTATCTTACACAGGGTGTATCTACAAATTTAAGGTGACCTAGAAGTGGAATTTTTTACCATAGATATCTTACTAATTTTTGTAAATAGCCTCCAGATTTCAGGGTCTGAAACGTTATAGAAAAGTTTTTATAGCGAAAATTCTACAATGACTCAGTTCAGGATGATTCCAGAACCCTATCTTGTACAAGTTGTATCTCCGAAAGTATAAGGCCTCAGGAGCTAAATTTTGAACCAAACGTACCTTTCTCCATATACTAAATATCCTCCAACCGTTCCTTCTGAAACATTGTAGAAAAAAAGTTATAGCGAAAATTCCAAGGTGTCTCAAATGTAGCAGCGAAACCCCAAGACCTTGAGCTCTGATACCATATGTTAAGAACCAAATATCAATATAGCATAGAAAAACCTCAGAAAAAGTACTCAATGCCTTGAAAAAGAGATAATTTCAGATAATAAGCCTCTCTGGGGGGCAACCTCCTTTTACCCCACTTAAATGTTCAAGTACAAGATGATTCAAAACGAAAATGTCTCCTTGGTATATATAGGAGACTAGGAGGTATAATTACAACTAATGGCCTAAAGCCGACATAAGTAAAATAGCATTACTAATATAATATTCCCCAATTAAGGGGTAATGAGCCAATATTAGGGCTTAACATGAACCAAGTACTATAATAGAAGCAGTTGTCACAAATTCCAGGTAACATCAAAAAATTTCATCATTCAAGCCAAGGGGTAAAGGTTTATCATTTTACATAACTATAGAAAATCATTATGTTGTATTGCATAATTGTTTGGTTTATAGTAGAGAAACCAATCAAATCATTCCCTTCTCAGTCATGGAGGCACTTGGAATGGGATGTACTAAATATTATGAGACTAGGGAAAGTATTTATGTAATATATTCAATAAAGGTCATGTATTACGATGATATTAAATATTTTTATGTGTGGATAACCACAACACCATACATCACAACAGTATTCACCATCATAGTGATATATTTGTCTCTAGCATACAGAGTTGTTTTAGGAATAAATTGGTCTTCAATGATTCGATATTATATTGTGAACAATGAAAGTTGCATGATGCTTCCTGGAAAAGATGGAGTAATGCCCATAATTCCTAGAGAAACCAAAAATCCTATATCCTTCATGAAAGAAAGAAAATGAATTAATGGAGAATTATATTGATGTGAGGATAAAAAATTGTGTTTTTCTTAGTCCAAAATAGGTCAACCCTCCAAATAAATACGAGGAGAATTATTTTCAATGATTTTGGAAGACAACGTTTGAAGGTGTTTTCCCCAAATTTGGAAGTGGAGTAGAGATTTATTTTAAATTCCTCGGTTAATTATTTATCCACATGATATTAGAATGGATTTTCCTTATAAAAACAATGAAGTAGAATACAAATCATTGATACAAGGGATGTATCTTGCATTACAGATGAAAGTAGATAATTTGATACTAGCTAGCGATTATGAACTAGTCATAAATCTTATTAAAAATAAATACAAGATCAAGAAAGAAAATTTGAAGAATTATGAAAAAAGAGAAATTGAACTTATGGAATCTTTAAATTAATTCAATATATATTTCATACCTAGAGACAAAAATTAGAACGATGAATAACTAACGATTTTTGCTATTGGAATATTCAACAATACTGAGAGGGGGGTGAATCAGTATTGCACATATTTTAACCACTTTTTATTTTTTCCATATTAACTAGTCATCACATAGTTAATCATAATAAATGTATAGAATTAACCATAACACAAAGGAACAATACATATATATTTTATGTGGAAACCCATATAGGAGAAAACCACAAATCAACTTCTTATTATATCAATCAAGAGTTACATTCTTTACAGGCTTCAACATGTGAGGGATATCAATCCCTGTAATAATCACCCACTTACAAATATTCAAGCAACAACTTGATAGGAGCCAACCTATTTAGAATATGAGGACACCAATCCTCATTGTAAGCACCCACTTATAGTCTGCAAGCACCAACTTTCCAGGCACCAACTTGTTATGAGGATGAGGACATTAATCCTCTCTGTAAGCACACACTTACAATCTACAAGCACAAACGCTTTAGGAACCAACATGTTATGAGGATGAGGACACCAATACTCTCTGTAATCACCCACTTACAATCTTCAAGAACCAAATTTCTAGGTACCAACCTGTTATGACGATGAGGACACCAATCCTCTCCCTTGCACCACCCTGCTACCTTGAATTAAATATGTTATGCAATGTTTGATCAATAAAAAAACCTCATGTTCCTAATATTTTCTCACAACATATATCATATTTACCATTCCTGTAGTTGTTGTCCCTATAGCTATGCAATTCCTATAGATCTAATTTTCTTTTAGATGTTAATCCTACAGATCAAGTTTTCCTATAGTAGCTAACCCTACAAATTTTGTTTTCCTGTAGCTCTTCATTTCCCATAGCTTCTATTTATACAAATCTTCTTATTCCTATAGCTCTGTATTTCCCATAGATTCTACTCTTGCAACTTTTCTCATTCCCGTAGCTCTGCATTTCCTGTATCTTCTACTCTTGTAGTTCTTCTCATTCCTGTAGCTCTATTGGTCCTGCAGCTTCCATTGATTTTGTAGCCACTAATATTTTAGATATGTTTTTTATGTAGCTGCCGCTAATTTTGAAGTCGCTAATCATATATATCTTTTGTTCCTGTAGCTACCACTAACTTTGTCACCGCACATCTACATTTTATGTAGTTTCTGCTAATTTTGTAGCCACTAATCCCATGTATCTATTTTTCTATAGCTATTGCTAATTATGTAGCCATAGATCTAATGTTTCTATAGCTTCCTCTAATTATGTATCCATAGATGTATTTTTTTTGTAACTACTACTTATTTTGTAGCCATACTTCATATTTTTCTGTAGTTGCCACTAATTTTGTAGCCGTAGATCTGTTTTTTATGTAGCTTCCGCTCATTCTATAGTGTAGATCTGTTGTTTCTGTAGCTACTGCTAATGTGATGATTAAATATTCATGTTCTCAAATATTCTCACATCACAAAGGTTTAATACACTCTTAGAGGATCCCAAAACAGAATCATTCCATACCTCACAACATTGCATAATTACTTCATTACATTCAAGAATAGTATCTAATCAGAGTTAAATCACATACATTTCACTTTACAATTTAGATTCAAAAACCCTTATGCAGTCTGATTTCCATATCTTTGATATTAAATATAGTTGCATTCTTTATTCTAACCACTCTTTCCCCTCTGATATGCTCCTTGTACCTAACTCATATCAACTCACACTTCTTCATATTTCACACCACTCTTCTACTCTTCAATTAGATAAAATATTTATACTAGTTTATGTAGTGGTTTTGTTGCCCATAGAAAAATAAATACAATGGTGTAATCCCACAGTGTTTTTATTGACCATGTCAATAAACCATTTTATATTTCCTTCTATAAGGAATACTTTTTGTGTCAACATTACCAAGAATAACTAATCCATATATGTAAACCCATCTTGACAAATCAACATGATCACGTCCTTTACTCAGTCAATCATTACCGATACATCATTACCATAGTATTGAGTTCCTGCAGTTGAGTTTATTTATACATCTCAACATGTGGCTATCATAATCTTGAGTTCCTGCAGTTGAATTTATTTGAATGCTTGAATGATAAATTTTCTCTTGGAACCATTGACCTCATCAATGTTTCCACCTAAACAATAACTTTGATATCAATGAAACCACTCACTGCCACACCTGAAACCACTTTGACATCAATGACACCACTTTCTCAACAACTACATCCCTTTTTAATACAAATGATTTTTAGAGTCTGAATACATTCTGTGTTAAGAGAATTTTCAATCTCTCGGTACTTGGAAATCAATATTACCCGCAATTTTTTGAAAATGATGAACAAGTAGTTGATTTTATTGTTGATTCAAATGATGCATGCTTTTGAAAGTTCTAATGATCAAAATCATGTGTCTACCTCAAAATATTGTATTGTATTTTAATCTCTCTTCACGAGACATGATCAAACAAAACTTCATCATCCAAAGGAAGAGACATCCATCAAAAAAGTGTAGGAAATACAAAGGATAAACATTGGAACTCATGACTCTCCCAAATATGTAAATCTTGGTACCAACTGCACAAAAGAAGAAATCGAGCAATATACTTCCCTATTTAAATAATTTTGTGATATTTTTTCTTGGACTTACGATGATCTAAAGGAATATGACAAGTCCATTTTCAACACATCATACCCCTAAAAGAGGAATCAAATTCTATCAAGAAGAAGATAAGAATAATAAATTCCAAGTTGAATCCTTTAGTAAAAATGGAATTGGATAAATTAAAGAAGGTTGGAATAATTTTTCCCATAATACATTCAAAGTGGCTCTCGAATCCAGTAATATTCAGAAAGAAGAGTGGGGAAATTTTCCATTGTGACGATTTCAAAGATTTAAATAGTGAAAGCATAAAAGATAATTATCCACTCCCAAATATGGAGATGTTAAAACAAGTTACTAGTTCATCCTTAATGTCTATGATTTATGGTTTTTTTGGATACAACCAGGTGTATGTTGTTGAAGAAGACAACCCCAAAAATGCTTTTGTTACACCTTGGGATACTTATGCCTATGTTCGTATGCCTTTTGGGTTAAAGAATGTTGAATACAATTTTCAAAGAGAAATGGATCATGACTTTAAATATTTGATTGGAAATTTTATGGATGACTATCAGGATGATTTTACCATTTACTCAAAATTTAGAGAAGAACATATCAGAAAATTGAGGGAAGTTTTTTAGCATTACAAATTTTATGGCATATTTTTTAATCTGAAGAAATTTATGTTTTTTGTATCAGAGGGAAAATGTATAGGGCACATATTAAGTAAGGAGGGGATATATATATATATATATATATATATATATATATATATATATATCCAAAAAGGAATGATTTGAATCCCCCAACATATAAAAAGGGAATCCAATATTTATTTGGAAAGATAAACTTTGTACAAAAATTTGTACCATATTATGCAAGCATTGTAAATACCATTAATCTAATGTTGAAAAAATACTAGAAGTTTGAATGGACTGAGGAAATTCAAGCAACATTTACCAGAATCAAGCATACAATCACTACTTCTCCAATGTTTTTTAGCTTGAATTTTGATCAATATTTCATAATATATTCATTTTCTTCAGAGGAAACTATTGCTTCAATACTGACACAAAGAAATTTGAAAGGTGAAGAACTTCCAATAAGTTTCATGAGTAAGACTTTACATGATTATGAATTAAGATACATAGAAATAGAAAAGTAGGCTCTATCCTTGGTCAAAGTAGTAGCACATTTTAGGACATATATTATTTCATCTCATGTAATATCCTATATCCAAAATTCTCCAATGAAGATGCTCCTTAATCAACAATTGAGAGAAGGAAAATGGGGAAATTGGCTAGAAAAATTCAAGAATATGATATTGCGATCAGGCTCTTGAAAGAAGTTAAAGGATAAGGTTTGTGCAAATTAATGATATGAATTGATATAGTAAATGGGGATATATCTATTTCAGAAGGATCATCATCATCCACATAAAAGTGGTACAAGGATATTATATTTTATCCAAAATATGGCCAGTTCCCGCTTGGTATGTCTTCAAAGGAAATAAGGGAATTGAAAATGAAGGCAAACCAGTATGCATTAGTTGTTGAAGTGTTGTTTCGAATAAATTTTGATGGAATGTTATTAAGATGCATTGACTCAATAAAAGATGAAAAAGGTGCTAGAAGAGTTCCATGGAGGTGTTTTGGTGGAAATTTTGCACCTATGAATACTTCACAAAGAATTATGAGATTTGGATACTATTGGCCTAAAAGTTTTAAAGACTCATATTTAATTATTAAAAAATGCTTCTCTTGATAAAAAAATTCAGGAAAAATGAAAAGAGAAGCAACGTCCTTGTAGCCTATAACTGTTGAGGAACCTTTTACACAATGGGGATTAGATGCCATCTGACCAATTAATTCAAAGTCCAGGAAGGGTCATGTTGGAAAGTTAGTTGTCATTGATGTCAACCCTAGTCAACCCTGGAAGAAGCATCTAAAAGTGATGGTTTTATTTGGAGAAGTCTCCAAAGTGGTCCCCTTATGGCATACATTTAAGAATGGCCCTCATGGAAAGATGCTTTGAAGAAGTCTACAAGAATCCTTGGAAATATGGACAAATGGTTAAGTGGTTAAGAATCAATGGATGTGTGGTCATGAAGCCCAAATTTCATTGAATAAGAAAACCATGAAGGACATTACAAATTCATATAACACACCCATATATTATTATTCCTCATCATGCCATTTCCAATGGTATGGGGTATGTCACGTGATTCCTCTTGGCTGATTTTGAATCTCTAATAAAAAGTAATTAATAAAGAAGCATGAAATAAATACATGAAATGATCAAGATTCATACTAAAACATAAAATACATGCACAATATACCATGCACAACATTAACTAGAAAGCATGCATATTATAAGTACAAATCTCAGATATAATAATTTAATACGCAACCGAAATAAATACAAAAGAAAAGGAAACCATAACAGAGAGAAATTGTATTTTATAGAAGAGAAGACACCAACTGGCTGCAGACCAACAACGTTCCACCCAACCATAGACACCATTTGTTCCAAGTCTCAACAACAATGTCACCCCCGAGCCATGGCTATGAATCCACAAGGATGGTTCCAGAGTGTTACTTGGCTTCCCAAACCAATCAACATTCAAGCTCTCATAGGATTCTCCAGCACTCACACCAATCCAAGTACCCAACTCTCTTCTACCCAGTTGCACCACCTAAGAGAATGGACCTCTAGCCTTCTTTGCCACACAATACCTCAGACAGTCCTTCTTCTTCTAGGGCTCCAGTGTAGTTGATCCAGAATCTCCATGTTGGGACTCTCAGTACTTGGAGCTGCGAGCAAAGTTGAACACGGGCCAAGCATCTCAGACATGCAGGCCTCAAATCATAGCTGGATTACACCAACACTCTCTATAGAAACCAAAACCATGGTTGTTTTTCAATGGTTCAATTTCCTTTCCCAAGCCAAACGTGAATGAGGAAAGATGAGTGAGTGAAGGAATGAATGGAGTTCATAATCCATGAGAGAGGATGAAAAGTGAAAAAATCGGGTGAATGAACATGTGAGGTGACCAACAATAGCACCATAATGGGGATGGGAATGAGAGTGAGTGAATGACCAAAATGAATGAGAGAATTAGCCAACTGGAGAACCCCTTCCACAGTCCAGGGATGGGTTTTTGTAATTCATGGGGATCAAGAACCTCTTGTCCTCCCACCCAAGATCTCACGTAATTGATTCCTCCCCCCATTAAAAAAACTGGGTAATAAAAAAATTAAATAAACACTTATCCCCTCAAGCCCCCTCTCTTGTGGAATCATAGCCCCCTATAACTCTAGTCCTTGCTCGTCTAGCAGCCAACGATGTATTTATTATTAATAATGATCACACATTAAATTTATTAGGCACACTAGCCTTTTAATAATTGTTTGGGCACTATGGCCTCTGAACAATGTAACAATACATTATTTAATATGGGGGCTCAAAACCCGAGGTGTTACATCCCCTACCCCTTATTATGGCACTGTCCTAAGTGAATATACAAAACATGGATCAAAATTCCAAAATTTATTCAAAAAGTTGCGGGTACTCTTCCTACATGGCATCTTCATGCTCCCAGGTAGGATCTTTAGGACCTTGTTACGAGGGAAAAACTCTCTATGGCCAAGGGTAAACCACAACAGACAGGTATGACTGTAGAAATCGACTCAATTCCAACATATGCTATACAAACTAATGTGCAAGATAAGAAAGAGGCCTACCTCGATCCAACATTTCATGATGTTCCACCGTTGAGCACTTTGACCCAAAGATTTGTACCTGCAACAAGTTCTTAACAAACAAGCAGAGCAAGTATATAGTGATAATGTAAAAGGGGTTAGCACATAAGATAGCATAATCCATTAATAAACATTAAAAACATGTCCATGGATAATAATCATATATTTGCACGATACCATTAGGACGGGAAAGGAGTATTTCTATTAATAAATGATCAGCAGAAGAGAAAACATTACAAACTTTCATGTCAGCACGGTTCAAAACCAAAAAAAACAAGTTCCTTCTAACTGGGTCTCCACCACTTCAATCCACCTCCAAAGGCAAGCTCATAGGAAAGAGACAATGAGATTCTCTCAACAATAGGGACAAAGCTTAGGGGCTAAAAACTGTGTTCAGACTTGAGGGACAAAGGGATGTAGACTCAATATGAAGTAATTTCTCCAGAGTAACTTTGCTCTCAAAGTTGAATGCTTTCTCCTCTTTTCCATAGCTCGAAATTGTGCTTTTATAGTCTTCAAAATGCAACTGAAGGGCTGAGTCAGAATGTTTCCAGTATGTATAAGGCCAAGGATTACAGATCTCCTATTGTGACATAGAAACTCGACTCCATTTTTGTATTTTCTGGCACAAATCCTGATATACGTGGGTTGTAGTGGAGAAACCTGCATATATGCATGTTGTATAGCAGATAAGGCGCGTATATGTGGAAAAATATGTATTTTTGGCTATGTATTCATAAAAAAGGGATGACAAGTCTGCATAGGGAAATGGAAAAAGGCCCTCTGTGCAAGATAGAAATGGTGAGAAAAATATTGATATAACAGATGCCCCCTAATGTGTGAGATTAGAGGAGTATATGCGATGGTCATAATACATTATAAATAACCCAGGAGTGGAGTGGTAGAGAACTAGCTGGATGAAATTGATTGCTCATTACATTCTGTACTGACTTTGCATACATGGCTGCCAAGAATACAATGCAGATCCATGTGGAAAATATACCAAATAAGTGTTTGTGGCCATGAATATGAAAATACACATGCGGTTACATGCCAAAAGATGTAATAGTCACGAACAAGGCCCAATGAAACCAGTCTCAAAATCAATCTAAAGATATCTGTATACCATGGAGTATAATCTTGATCTCCCACGATCACTGAAGTCATATAGGCATTGGTCCAATGAAAAGGAAGCAACAACTCAGGAAATTTGTGGCCACATAGTGATGTCTTCAAGTCTTCTACACTATCCACCAAGGGTGCAAGTATACATCATGCGAATAAAGGAGTTGACGTCGAACACAATGAGACATCGTTTGATTATCGGTCTTGAGGTATACCATTAAAAAACGTGAGACAACCTACCTATAATGAAAGTAGGTATCAAGGCACCGAGCACATTCCTACAAGTGTGAATAAAGGAGTCAATGTCAAACACTTGAGGAATCCATTGATCAGGAGACATTGATGTATCCCCATCTGTAAATGGTTAGAGAGCCTGCCACTAATGACTGCAAGCCTCAAGGTACTCATAAAACTCTAGGTCCCATATCCATAATAAATAAGGTGAAGTCGATGGAAAGAGACCCACTGAAAGGCGAGCATTAAGGCATCTCTCATTAGTTAGCATGAGGAACAAAGCAAGAGCTTCATGATTTGGTGGATATCATACGAAGAATAGGTTCACGAACCAATGACCCTGTGCGTCTTTCACGTGTGCCAAATGCAAGAGGTACACGAAAAAGACCCTTTGAATAACAGCCAATGATGAAAAATGATGACAAAGGAGAGGACACCACCAATAAGGATAATGGCATCCAAGACACTGAATGAATCCCAAAGTGTGAATATATGTCTTGTCATCGAACACAAGGAAAACCACCCAGTCAACGACCAATGACGAAATGTTGATTGTTGGGTTCAAGGTGACCTACCAATGATGAAAGTAGGGCCAGGGTGCATGATAAGACCATAGTATCATGTGATTCTAAGACAAACTGAGGGAATGGATGACATGCAAAGTCAATATTTCTGAGGAGTGGCTGACAAAGGTTGATAGACTTCCTTTGAACAAGAGAATGAGACATATGATAGACTCTGGCAGCATAGGCCCAATGATATAACTATCATATGCATGAGGCATCGATAATGTTCTCTATGGGGACTGGAAGAGTAGTCAGTCGGTAGATAAAGATCTATAATGGGATCAGCTTCCTAAGGCCATGCTAAACCCAAAATTATGATGTCACAAGGACTCAATAACTTTGTGCTCTGTTAAAAGGCGACACAACTGCTGCCAAATATAATATTGTACTCCCTTCCCGCCCATATTTTTTTGTTTTTTCATAACAAATGAATGTTATGATACAGAGGAGGAAACAAGTGCCACAAGTAAGAAAAACTAGTTCCAGCAGTGGAATGTATCTATGCTCAATGCAAGGAAATGCATGCGGGAGATGGACACTCGAGGTGATGTTTCCTCCAGGGTATAGGGTGTCAAATTGTGAAGGATATAAATAAGGCTCTGCTTGGTTGAGGATGTAAAGAATTCTTAAGCAACGGTTTTATAACGCAAAGTGAGAACCGAGTAAAGGCTCAATACTACAAGCAAGGGCATGAAATGCAATCACAACTTAATGCCAAAAAATGTCCTTTTTTATGTCTATTAGTCTATTTGGTGTGAAAAAGGGGTAAACTTGTGCCAAATAGACATCTTTTCAAATCCAATTTACGAGTGTTAAAAAGACAAGTTCACTCGACGATCTTTTCTATTTTTGGTAACGAGTTGGAAAAGAGATTAACTAAGGCTCATGACCTTTCAAATTCCAATTTAACGAGTGTGAAAGGAACAAATCACTCGACAATCTTTTCGGTTTTTTAGACGAGTCGGAAAAGAGCTTAACTAAGACTCATTTTGTTGTTCTAATCAACATGTAAAGGGGGAGGCCAAGGCTCCTATACTGATCTTCTGCTGAAGGTCAGTATATTACGAAGAACCGACAAAAGATTGGGGAAACCCAAAGCTCTCCAAGTCGAGGAGGAGAATGTGCTAACAGAGTACATATTCTCTGTGATGGTTCAAATAATGTCTCTTACTGGAAAAGACATAGGTGGGGTAATGGGATTCCCCATCAGGTTGTCCCAATTGAAGGGTGCCTCTTCATGACTTGGAGGGAGATTAGTTGGTGGAAGAATAAATCTCTCTCATTCGGAAGGGGAAGGGTATAGAATGTTGATAACATGAATGAAGGATGCATCACTCTCTTCAGGGAGAGTGGGAATGACTAGAGATTGCACTAGTATGCCCACTTATTTAATTATAGTTTGAAGAGGATGCATAGTAACGGGGACAAGAGACGCTTCACACTCGACAAAGGGGGTGAGGTCGGGAAGGGGTCACGGTGGTGGAACTACCGAGACGATCAAAGGAAAAGTGGTGTGAGGAGAAATCACAGATGCCTCAGAATCCAAAGGGCTCTTGGATGAGCCCCATGCTTCTGGTATCTCGGCAGTAGACAGACACAAGCGAGTAAGGTGACTTCCTTTACAAGTCCTACAAAGAAATTTAGGCTTACGTCTAAGACATCTAGGCTTCGCAATGCCCCCAGTGTCATCTACAATGGATGGTGACATGCTCTCGAAGTGACTGGAAGGGGTAAGAGATTCTTCTCCTATATGATGAGTAGAGGTTGGAGAAGTGACATGGCTATGATTCAGAGTGAAAAGGATGGTTCCCCCAACATAATTCACAGAGTTTGGGTGCGAGTTGTCGACATAATTTGTAGAAAATGTCGACTCATCTCCACCATGACTAGTAGAGGTTGGTGATGGAGCACCAGTGTGACTGATAATGATTGGGATAGCGATAGATTGCGACATTTGATTCCAAGGTTCGGGGAAAGATTGGTTCTGAAATATTGTAGGCCAGAAAGGATCCTAGTGTACCCCCTATCCCTGCCCAGAAAAGTGTTGGTTTATGCCAAAATGGTCCGAAGAGGTTTGGACGAGCATCGTCACTAAGGTCTGCGAAGAGACCGAGGTAGGATAATAATTATTCGAGTGAGGATATATGTTGCCCCCTTGTGAAGGGGTCCCATAAAGAGGGTAGCCCGAACCGTAAAATTGATTCTCCCCATATGAAATACCTGGGGGTACTTGAGGACCTGCCATGGAAAAAGTGTTCAAAGGAACTGACATGGAGGATGAAAGATATATGGGTGGGGTGTAATAAGTGGGATAAGAACCCATCTGAGCACTAGCTCTTGAAAGAGCATAGCTAGTGTTGGATCCATAAGGGGGAAGGTTCCAATCTCCCATGGGGACACGATTCATATCAAATGAAGACGTAGGCATCGGAGGCATGGTGCCCCCGGATCCAATGCTAGGATTCATATACATGGGCCAGGGATAGGAATGCATGGGGGAAGGAATATCAACAGAAAAATGACTAGAGACCCAAGGTGCGGACTAAGTGTTTTAGTTTTGCATACCATTGTAAAAAGAGGAAGGGTCCGTCCCCATGAAATGAGTAGGCATCATGGGGTGGGTAGCAATGAATGAGGGAGCAAAAGAAACTCCACTTTCCTTGATGATGAAACCTAAAATAGACTCCTAAGGCCAACTAGTAGTCAAAGAGCATACCAAAAAGTCAAACAACCAATATGCATGCAAACATGCTAAAGTGGTTGACTGGCCTCTCTCGCTAAAGAAGGTATGCCTCATCCAAGAGGGACTTGAGACTCCCCACTAAATTTTGGAGGTAACATAATCAGTTATAGGGGCCCTCGTGGGCTTAACAACCAGTCGGTCAGATCCCCCTAGAGAGGTAATCCTCCATAAAGGTTGTGTGTTGTCCGACCCTATCTGACCCAGGGTACAAGAAGAATAACCCCTACAAGTAACCTATGAGATACTTTAGTCAATCAACTAATAAACCACTATATAAATGATGCACAGGCGAGTAGTCGTAAATCCAGATCACCATATGGGCAGGGTAGCAAAGCCTGAAAACTTGAAAGTACCGCCTCTCATGGAGGTATCGGTACTAGCAAGATCCCCAAATACAAATAGATCCACAGAAATATCTCTGATGCTAGGCGAGTATCCATGGGTTATCCCTTCAACTAACTTCGTGTGACCTCGTGATTAACTCCGGTGTGAGCGGAGCCTCTTGATCTTACCAATTATACAATGGACTTCTCAACTCCCTGTCTCAGACACATATGTTGATTTAATTTCCTTGGAGAAGTTTACTCACAAAATCCTATTCCAAGGCACTAAATCTTAGACTAAATCCAATATGCATGCAAACGGGCTAAAGTGGCTGACTCAATATGAAGTAATTTCTCCAGAGTAACTTTTCTCTCAAATTTGAATGCTTTCTCCTCTTTTCCATAGCTCAAAATTGTGCTTTTATAGTCTTCAAAATGCAACTGAAGGGTCGATTCAGAACGTTTCTAATATGTGGAAGGCCAAAGATCAAAGATCTCTTGTCATGACATGGAAACCCGAATCCATTTTTGTATTTTCTGGCACAAATCCTTATGTATGCGAGATGTAGTGGACCAGCCTACGTATACGCATGCTGTATAGCATAGAGGGTGTGTATATGTGGAAAACTATGTATTTTTGGCTCTGGATTCATCAAAAATGGATGACAAGTCTACATAGGGAAATGGAAAAAGGCCCTCTATGCAAGATAACAATGGTGAGGAAAATATTGCTATAACAGACCATAACAGGTCCACTAAAATTTTACCAGCTCTATAACTCGATTCCAGATCATTTTGACTTTTTTGTCTAGTATTCGCACTAGATGGACCTGAAAGTATCCCTCAGTCTCTACCTGAATCAGATGCCAATCAATAACATGATTATGATCATGCACATATTTCTTTAGAAAAGAGACATGAAATACATTATGCACATTCATGGAAACATGCAATGCAAACATGTATGCAACTGGCCCTATTCTATCCAATATCTCAAATGGACCACATAATCTGGTTGCTAGCTTTGTACAACTACCCAACTTCAAAGATCTATTCTTGGGATTTACTTTCAAAATCACATGTTCTTCTACTTTAAATTATCTTGTTTTCCTATTCTTATCGACATAAACCTTCTCTCTATCTTGAGATGCCTTTAAATTTTGCTTAATCTTAACCATCTAGTCTTCCATTTCCTTGAGAAACTCTGGCCCAAGTACCACTCTATCTGCTGGATTGTCCCAACTCATTGGAGTACTTCATTTTCTACCATACAAGGCTTCAAATGGGCTCATCTTCAATGAAGCTCGATACCCATTATTATAGGCAAACTCGACCAAGTGCAGGTAATCTTCCCACTTAGATGGCTTATCCATCACATATGTTCTTAACATGTCTTCAATTACTCATTTGACCCTCTTTGTCTTCCCATATGATTGTGGATGGCATGTTGTGCTAAATTTCATATTTGTACCAAATACTTTAAATAATGCTTTCCATAAATTTTAAGTAAACTTATTGTCTCTGTCTGAGATAATTGTCCTAGGTATCCCATGAAACCTAGCAATTTCTCTCATATAAATTTCTTCAATATTAGCTATTGTATGAGTTGTTTTTACAGGAACAAAATGAGCAGCCTTTGTCAATTTCTCAACCACTACCATGATTGAATCATGTTGCCTTGTTGTCCTGGGAAATTTAGTTATAAATTCAATGGTTATCACTTCCCATTTCTTCTCTGGAATTGGTAATGGTTGTAGCAAACCCGCTGGGTGTCTATGCTCAGCCTTTACTTTTTGACATTCCATACATATGGCATTGTAATCATCAACATCCTTTTTCATCCCTAGCCAAAATAATTTTATTCTTACTACTATAATTGTTTTCTGGTAACCGGGATGTCCAACATATGGAACATTGTGCATTTCCTTTAATACCAAATTCCTAAGTTCTTTGGAACTAGGAACATATATTCTATTTTTATGTATAAGTAGTCCATCTTCCTTTATCTCATACTCTTTCACTTTCTATTGTACCTCCTTTTACTATAAACTTTCCTTTACTTGTAGGTAATGCTAATCTGTGACAACAACATCTAAAATTATGCTCTTCAAGTCCGATTGATGCATACTCATAGTTGTAGCATGCATGAGATGCACTCTTCTACTAAGTGCATCGGAATTTTTTTTTTCTTTTCCTTTGACATGATTGATATCAAAGTCGTATTCACTTAAAAATTCCAACCATCTTGTTTTCCTGGCATTCAAAGTTGGTTGTTCAAAAATATACTTTAGACCAATGTGGTCTGTTCTTAATTAAAATCTCTTTCCCATGAGATAATGCCTCCACATCTTCAACACATGAACAATGGAAGCAAGATCCAAGTCATGTGTGGCATAGTTCCTCTCATGCTCTTTAATATTTTTGGAATCATAAAAAATGACATGTCCATTTTGAGTGAGGGCTCCAAGTCCTTCCTTGCATGCATTTGTACATACCAAAAACATCTCATTTGGGTCAACAATCTTCAAAATAGGTTCACTAGTAAGTAATTCCTTCAGTGAATTAAAATTTTATTCACATTTTGCTATCCATTCAAATTTAATTCCCTTTTTTTGCAAAGAAGTGATGGGATGAAAAATCTTAGAGAACCCTACTATAAATATTCTGTAGCAACCATCTAACCCCATAAAATATATGATTTCTAAAATATTCTTGGGTGTTGGCCATCCTCTAATGGCTTCAATCTTCTCTGGATCTAATGCTATGCCCTATTATGAAATAATGTGCCCCAAGTAATGGATATGTTCTTGGTAAAAATAACACTTACTCAACTTGGCATACAACTGATGTTCCCTCAGCACTTGCAATGTCAATCTTAGGTGATATTCATGCTCCTCTTCGGAATTAGAATAGAAAAGTATGTAATCCATGAATACTATGACAAACTTTGTTGGAATACTGAGAGGGGGGGTGAATTAGTAATAGAGAAATTTAATCCTTTTTAATCAATGTAGGCATTATCATCCAATATTTGTAGTGTAAATAAACAATGAACAAATGAACAATCATACACATACACAGTACACCAATGTTTTTACATGTAAACCCAAAGCGAGAGAAAACCATGTAATTATTTTTCTTATATTTCTTGAGGAATTAAATTCATTGGAAGCACCAAATTCCTTTTTTTTCCAGCTGCAACTGGAAAGAGGCTCCAACCCCCTATTTTCTCAGGCTATAACCTAAGGGAAGCTCCAACTCCTCAATTCTCTAGCTACAACTAGAAGGAGGCTACAACCCCCTATGTTTTTTGGCTATAACCGGAAGGTGGATACAACTACATGTACTTTCCCCATCCAACCACCCTGAATTAGAAGTAGAATGATGGAACCACTGTCACACTATCACTGTGAGATATACCACTATACAATTGTATCAATTTGTACCACTGACCTGCAACCAACCTGTACAACTGCCCTATAATCAATCTATACCTGAAAAACATGTATCAACAAAATACAATAGGTACACAACCTGTAGTGTTGAAACACGTGTATGTACGCACCCTATCTATTATGCATCCTGTGTATGTACACTACCAAACTATTATGCAACCTGTGTATGCCTTCTGAAAGATAGGTTTTTCTTTCTTTTGAAAACTTATGACCTTGTGTGACTTATTTCACATAGATCTATAACCTCTCATTGTATCCATACTGTATCTATACCCTATGCATGCATCCTCATATATATATATCTCTATTCATGTGTCATAAGTGTGTGTAATCATGAATAAGTATAATAACTATGACATGATCTAGACTTCAAACCCTTTCTGATATTCATCCTCTCAATAGATCAACCAATACAAGCTCTCAACCATATACCACAAAAACCATTAGCCATATGCCAAGAAATACAAGATGTGCCTCAACAAGAAGTATCAATGATAAATATACCATCACTATATTTCTATAGATCTAACTTATACAAAATATCCCATCCAACCTCTAGTCTCTCTAGGGAGAATTCTCAAATCTTCATAATCATTTCTCATGCATACATCAAAATCCAACTATTCATAGAAATAATACATACCTTTTGAACCAATGGATAGATTTGATGTATCTGAACACTGTAGACCTTCCTGGTAGATTCAACTCACAATCTATAACCTCTGCATCTTCATATTTTCAAGTTTCCATGGCTTTACCAACATGTATGCACCCTAATACACTGCCATCCCGTGTACATACACACCCTAATACACTGTCAGTCTGCGCATGTACGCACCCTAATACACTATCAACACGTGTACGCCTCAGAATTTAGGATTTTTTTGTATTTGTTGTAATTTTGAAATTTTCATTGTCAAACCTTCATACTACCTCAGACTTTCGCAACTTGAGATGTATCAATGAGTACTTGCAATAAGCCTTACACAACAAAATATATTCAATGTGTTCAAGTGTAATTAAATGAGAGAGCCTTGCCTCTTATTTATACTTTCATGTAGCATCCCACTTTCCTTATTTTAGGGAGTTCTCCATTAAATTTATTATTTAAATAATTTATTTTGCAAACACTTTGACTTTTGGGGGATTCTAGATGACTCATGAGGGTTCGCCAACTTCACATGGCCATAACTCTCTAACCGTGAGGAGTTATGTGACGTTCCACATACCACCAGAAATGGAATGAAATTTACTATCCATCTAGAATAGTCTAACCTGGAAATATATCAAAACTCATACCATTATCCATTAAACAAACTTGGGTCGATTACCGAAACCTTTGTGATACTTTCTTTAAGGGTTGACATTAATGACAACCAACCCAATTAATCTACAAACTTATCCAAGAGATTTCTGAATATTCCATTCATTAAGCACATAAATATAGTTGGTGCATTGGACAATCCAAATGGCAGCACTACAAATTCATAATTGCCATACCTGGTTCTAAAGGTTGTCTTATGGATGTTTTCTTCCTTGATTCTTACCTGATGGTATCCTGATCTCAAGTCTATCTTTGAAAATATATTTTCTCCTCTTAGTTGATCAAAGAGGTCATTAATTTTGGGTAGAGGATACTTGTTCTTTATAGTAGACATATTCAACTATCGAAAATCAATACACAGCCTCAATGCTCCATCTTTATTTTTGATAAAGAGTATTGGTGCTCCCCAAGGTGAAATACTTGGACATATGTACCCTTTCTTCAACAATTCCTCCAATTGAATTTGTAATTATTTTAACTTGGGCGTACTCATTTTGTAAGGTGTTTTTGACATCAGGGCATCTCCTAGAACTAAATCAATACAGAAATATATTTCCCTTTTTGGTGGTAACCCTGGTATTTCTTGGAATACATCCTCTAATTCTTGTAGTATCGAGAAATATTCAAGGATTGGTCCCTTTGTATCTTTTGTCTCCTCCACATGCGCTGCATACAATTGACATCCTTTTCTGAAACATCTCTTTAGTTGTAAGGCTGAAATCTCCCTTATAGAGATGGGTCTTGGAACTCCTTTCACTGTGCTCTATTTTCCATCTCCATCAAGACATGTAAATGTCTTTCTATGACAGTCTAGGAAAACATGATTCTTTTCCAACCAATCCATTCCAATTAGAATATCATAAGACCCCAATGGTATGATATTTAGATCAACTCTAGTATTCCCACCATTAAGACTTATGGAACAAATTCTGACCACCTCATGGATTCTCCTTTTGGTTCCAGTGGCTAGCTGAACCAAACTTGATTTTCCAAGCTTACTTTTCTCCAAATGTAAACTATCCACTATTTTAGGATCAATGTAACAATGAATTTCTCCTGAATCAATTAGAATAGCAACATGTTGATTTATGATCTTACCTTCCACCTTGATCATGTTGGATTGGTATTCTTTTTCTCGATCATCTAAGGCTACATAAATCCTTCCCATGTATTCTATTGTTGTATCCTCTTGGATGTTGTGAAAAATATTTACTATGTCGTTTCTGTGTGGGAAATCCTTGTACAAGTGATCCTCCTTGCATCCACAACATTGAATTTGTGGTCTTCCCCTTTTTTCCAAAGCATTCTTCTTTCTTGGAATCATCCTTAGCATACCAGTCTTGTTGATTTTTATTAGGCTCATTTCTATTGAAAGGAGGTTTGAATCCCTTCTTCCTCTGGTCAAACTTCTCCTTCTTCTTATCCTTCCAAGTTTTCTGCATGGACTCTCTACCCTAGCCTTGCTCATACAAGTATTTAGCTGATGGCCTCAGTCAAGGTCTTGGGGTCATCATACCGAATATTTTCCTTATAAAAGTATGGAAGTCCACTAAAAAACCTCTGTATCTTTACCTTTTAATATTTTATAAACCCAATATACTTTAACAACCCCAATAACTTCTTTTCATACTCTTCCATGGTCATGCTTCCCAGCCTAAGTTCAAAGAACTCCTGCATTTTCTTGTCATAGAAATGCTATGAGAGGTAATCCTTCTGGAAATACTTTTTGAATTGCTTTGAAGTGATCCTATTCTCATTAATATGCTCAAATTTCTTTAGTTGATCCCACCACATAGAAGATTTCCCATGTAAATAGTAGGTGGAAATTTTGTCTTCTAGGTTGGATGAATAGTTGTGCAATTGGAAATATCTCTTGAGTCCAAGAAACCATGCTTCAACATCATGTTCCCTTTCTCTTTCACTATCAAAGGATGCAAGCTTGAGTTTCCTGATATCTCCTTGCAAACTGTCCAACTCATGTCTCCTTCTTTGGTTCCTAACAAGAGATGCCTCTGGACTGCTTAAGGAATATTCAGATGCATAAAAATTTCTTGCTGAGTAAGAAGGTGAGTGGTGTCTATGAGCTCTGCAAGCACCTCTGGAATAACCTGCTCTTCCAAGATCATCTCTTCTTTCATGAAACCTGCCTTCTTCCTCTTTCTTTGAGCCATTCATGGCTTGACCTTGCAACTGATTTAAGCTCTGCAACACTCGATCATTTATCTGAATTTTCTCTCTCATCATCCTCTCATTGTCTTCCTTGTAGCTATGCACTTCTATTTTCAAGATCTTCACAGTTTCTAGCAATGGTTCTTTCTCCCCTCGTCCCTTGTGTCTGTTGGATTCTATATCTTCATTTCCAATTATAGTATTCTATCCTTCTGCCTCTTTATCATGGATAGAGGCTCCCTCTCCTTCTTTGATTTATTTAATACACATTCTGGGATGATATGTTTAAATCCTTTAATTCTGCAAAATGTGCAAGTGACCATTTTGTCATAATTAAGCATATGATGAACAAAATTTGTCAATAAAGCTGCACGTCCTTTCAACTCATAAAGAATATATATAAATAAAACTTCCATGTTATCCCTGGGATGATACAAAAATAAATTATGCACAAGCTCTTCCTTCAAACCACTTTCCCAAGTGACCACAGCTCGAAACTGTGAGCCAAATCCTTCTTGGCACTTTTCTGTGTTAGAATTACTATATATGAGATCGTGTGGTTTAAAATCGATCAAGGGATGATATCAAAAATCAACATGAGCTACGTTACTCTGGGCTTCGGGAGTTCTAGACTATCCACACTCTCAACTCTTTTGGAGTGCCATGTCTCTGAACTACATGATCTGTTGCCATGTATCCTTTCCTAATCAACAACTAGGATTTTCTTCGCAACTCCGGGCTTCGGGGATTTCCCAAGCACCTTTCCACAGATCTCCCAGAGTGTCAAAATACCAGAGGTCCTCTCCTTCCTCCATGTATCATCTCCCAATCAACAGTCGCGATTAAATTTGGCCTTCGAGATTTCTCAACTCAAAGCAATCTGCAACTCAAATTCTCTAGAGTACCAAATCTCCATTCCTTGGGATCATGTGCCATGTGTCTACTGTAATCAATGGTTGATATGGAATATGTACTTTGGGATTCCTCAACCCCAACTTCTTATGCCTTGAATCCTCTGGAGTTCCAAGTCTCCAGACTACAGGATATACTAACACGTGTCCTCTCATGATCAACGATGAGGATTTACTCTGCTCTTTAGAGCTTCGAGGGTTTAACCTTCATCACACTTCATTCCTTCAAAACGTCGAAATGGTTAACTCCCAAAGTCTTCGTCAATAACTAAGAACCAAGGGGTTATAAATGGAAACAAATAAGGCACAGACACATGGCCCTATCTGATGGTTGACACATGTCATATACTAACTGGAATGAATGGTCTTTGAAAAACATGAGACACAATGACACATGGAAAGCATCAAGTGTGTCCACGTCACCATAGGTGACATCAGCAGGCCATGTCAATCTAGTGCCTCACAACTTCAGGAATTCAGAACTTCGAAACTTCAGGAGACTTATCCCCGAATGCTTAATTCCCAAATAGGGTGATCTGCAAACTCGTGTCCTTAAAAACGAATGGTCCAGATTTACTCTGGAGTTCGGTACTTCGGGATATTTTCTTTGTCTAGAAAATAAATTCACCTAGATATTTCAATCCTTGACCATCAGTCATGAACAATCAAATATTTTATTTGGTCGATCTTCAAACCTTCACCAATCGCATCGATCCATGACCATCGACCAACAATTTTTGTTGGCGAACTTCTGCATTTAGAATTTTTGACAAAATCCCAAGTGAATCTGGGTCGTTGATCTCCTGTCCAAGATGATATTGACCATTTATTTTCTCCAATTCCCCAAATAATCGAAATGAATACGAACTGTTGATGTTCCTCATTTTTCAAATCATCAAATCAATCCCAGCCGTCGATTTGGTAATTTCACCAAACTTTGTAAACATTCGAATTTAAAAAAAAAAAATTAAGGACGAATCTAGACCGTTGATCCAAGATCGAACACGATCTCAACTATCGATTCTCCAAACTTTGTCCATCATTATAGCAGCCATTAAAACTCAAACTTTTCGACCTTCTAAGTCGAATTTGACTCTACAACTCCATAGATCGAATCCATTAAATTCTTAGAAAATCCTGGAATCATTCAAACTGAGATCTGTTCATGAATTTGGGGGATTTCACTCAAATGTTTCCATCATTTTCCCCCAAATTCTCACATATATATGAAATATGTGACATCGAATCTTCCTGATTCACACTTGTTCTGGACTGTAACAGTATGATGTTTGAACTAGAAGCTCTAATACCAATTTATAATATACCCAGCCTCCCACAGGCCAGGAATGCCACACCAAGAACACACCTCTTGGTTGATTTTGAATATCTGATAACGATTAATTAATATAAAAGCATGAAATACATACATGCAATGATCAAGATTCATACTACAACATAAAATACATGCACAATATACCAAGCAAATAATTAACTAGCAAGCATGCATATTATAAGTACAAATCTCAGATATAATAAATTAATACACAGTGGAAATAAATACACAAGCTAAGGAAGCCATAACAGAGAGAACTTATATTTTACATAATAGAAGACACCAACTGGATGCATACCAAGTGTTAGTGCTAGAAGTTGTCCCTAGACTGCTATAGGGTCAAGCCTAGAACATCTTCAATTATTGCAATAATTTTATAAATAAGGATGTGTTTTGGGTTTTGAAAGAAGGTGTATCAGGTAGATGGAAAGAGAAAAAATAAGAGAAACAGGCTAAATGCAGATCAATAAAAACACCATTGGGCATGGAGTCAAGTAAACACCCCGTTGACAGAAGGCAATCAAATTCTATATCATATAAGACGTTTATATGTGAATGGGTAGAAGAATAGGGAATAAACGAAAAGTAGAACACCTCATCAAACCAAAATTCTCTTTGTCAAATGGATGCAACAATACTTGAAACACAACAAATGGATAATAGGCAGTCACGGAAAAATATTTACCGATCGGGAATCTATCATCCATGAGAAACCATTGATTCTCAATGTCTGCAATTCCTTCAAGTAAGACGAAAACAGAGTGTAAAACAAGGAAGATGGAAAAACAATGTTTAGACGAGAGAAATCATGATTTGATAAAAACAAATGTCAGAAGCGATCACAGAAATACAATGCCCTCAGGCTTACAATAACTCAAGCTAGATGCTATTTCATCAATATCTTCTCAGGCCTTACCCTCTCGGGCTCACCCCTTGCCTCTTACAACTTACTCATTAAATAGGCATATTACCGGCCTATCTTGAATAAAATGTCTTTTGGTAAAATAAAAATCTTCAATCTAACAAAATCTAATAGAAACAAACTCAAAACTAAAGTTGGTTGCAAAAGTCTCGAATAACTTAGCTTGCTAATGGATTTGTCATTTGTTTGCTGATTTTCTGCCTTGAGAATCTCAACTGTAGCTTAAATGCCCAATTGTTGCCTAAAATCACTGATTGAATCCCCTGTTGTGAATCTGGAGTTGGACTTTGATCGGTAATCCATTGTTGCTAAGTGTCCCAAATCTGATCCTATTATTTGATTGCTTAATTCATGCCTTTAAGAACTATTGATCTTTTCCTGAACATATGGATCTTCAAACTAGTCTGTTGCCAGATGTAATCTGTTACCATTAATAATTTGTCACTTGTATCTTTGCATCAAAACTCTATATCTACACTTGAATCTTGCTACTTGTGGATACCATCGATATATAATGAATAGGACTGCATTTTCTCCTTGTTGCAAGAATGGGGTTATTCCCGTAGCACCGATAAGTGTCATTCCTGAGCACCAGTATCATATATGCCAGAAATAGTACTGAGCTTCTAACTTGCCTCATTGGAAGGAGGTATAAGAAGGGAGAAAATCCTTATTCCATTCACCTTTGAAATAGTGCTATGATTCCTTGATCGAGACTTCACGATTATTTTAAAGTTCTTGGCCGAGAGCCAATCTCCAGCACCTGTCATCAAACATAACACAGGTTAGCCACAACATTACCCAACATCAGATCCATTAATCTATAGTGTTGGTTCAGATGGTTCTGTGTTTTTATCATGTTGTTCATGGTTCTAATTCTATCAAAGCAGCCTACATCTATGGTACAACCTTCAACTCCTTCAACTGTAGAGAGATTTGTTTCTAGTGTTTTGGAGCCCTCTCTAAACACAAGGGAAGCATTGGACAAGTATCGAGCTATGTCTCATTTCTAGGAGGTTTTCAAATACAAAGAGTAGTTGTTGAATTGTGGCATATTTTCTGCACCACTATAACGGGAGATGTTTATGCCTTTTCTAGAAATCAATTTGGTCAACTTGGCACAGGTGGAGACCAAGTTGAGATTTTCGAAGGTTTATAATTGGAGGTATAAAATTCATTTTCGAAATAGATAAAAGGAAGTGCAACCATGTACTCATCTCACTCTATAATTTGTGTATTCACACATCAATAGTATTAGACTAAGCCACTAAGAAAGCACCATTGACACATGTCAATAAAAAATTGTTCCAGACCATTACTAAAATTGCCACGAGGAGAAATCTCATCAGGGTTTAGTTTTCACATTCCACCAAGTTAAAAGGTAGAATCGATGGGGCAAAAGGTAATTGTCGAATCTAGGTAGCGCAACATGGAGGGAACCCTTGAATAAATACAACTTCAAGATGAATGTGATGAAATGCTCAGGATTTACAGATGCAGAGAGCTACCATTCCCAATGCTTGTCGCTATATATTCCACCTTGTTCTTCTTTCGTTTCCACGAATTACAAGATCAATGTTGTCATCTGATGGAATCTCTACTTGATGTATGTAAAGTACTACATCGATAGTGGATGCTTGAAAACCATCCAGGTGTTAGGAGGCAACATTAGCATTTGTTCTCAGTATTGGAATCGAAGGAGGGTTAATGCCAAGTGTGTCCACGGGGCGCTTTCAAATCCTCGTTTTGTTTGGCCCTATCATATGGGCTCTCATTTGCAGTGACAGGGTTTATTTTGAGGCCTTCATAAACCTATGATCAAATGGGAATTTCAAAGAAGACTCTTGAAGATATAGAGCCCAAATTCAAAAAAAACAATACACTGACCCTATAGCAGTCTAGGGGCAACTTCTAGCACTAACATTTTTTGGCACCATTGTTGGGGAAGAAGCAGTGAAGAATTCTTCCTTGGGAGAACGACAATGATTAGATCCACTTCTTGATGATGAACAAGAAGAGGACATGTTCTTGACTGCAGATCTTTCACCATGGCGACTCCATTGTCTAAAGATTAATAGGCAACTCCACTTGATCCAAGCATGGAAGCCATTTTGGCTCAAAGGTTTTCTTTTTGTGATTTTTCAGATATCATTGGTTTTCCAAACCCATTTCTTAGAAGAGCTGAATGGGAAGGTACCCTTCCTACATTTAAAGGCAGAGATTGGGAGGTTCTAGCTGAGCATCTGCTAGATTTTCATGAGTTTATTCATGAATGTCAGATTGTGCATGAGGATGTCAATATGAATATTTTCAGATACTCATTGAAGGGAGAAACCCTTGACTGGTGCAGATCTCTTCCAACTTCAAGTATTAACTCATTGGCAAGTTTTCATAATGCTTTCAATATATTTTGTAAAGAAGATTTTTCAGCTGAAATCCTTTTTGAAAATTGTTGTGATGAATTTGATAAGCATATTCAGCAGAAAGAAAATGTTTCTTTTGATTGCAAGAATGAAAGTCATGTTGTTGAGGAAGTTTTTCCAGATCTAATTGATAATAGGAAAGATGACTACATAGTTGTGGATGCATTAGATTTTGTTCCTGATGCACCTGTTGTCTTAGATCTTAATGAAAAAATAGTTGAAGAAGAGGTCTTTCCTCAACTTCTTCAAGTGGATTCCTATGATATGTTGTTACATGTGATTAAGGAGGAAACTCAAGAGGCTTCTCATCAAGAAAAGATATATGAGGCATAATATGGCAATGTTAGATTTGATCAATAGGTTTATGAGAACATTATGCTCATTTGTCATGTATAGTCAGAACCAGTTTATGGCAGCCATCTACCAAAAGGGGAAGCAAATTTTGGGCTGCAAGTAGAGGTAAACATGTTTGGTTGTTCTTCTATTTCTTTCTTCTATGATCCGGTAGCCATTTATATGGAATCATATTTCTTAGAATATTTCAGTCTTGCTATTTTCAGAATCAAAGAAGACGGTGGTTATAAGTATGTGTTACCAGTTAAAATTTTGTTACACACATTGAAGTTTTCTTTGATCTTATTCTGCATGCAAGGAGTTTTTACAGTTAGCTAGATTTTATCATGGTTTCATTGGAAACATGATTTCACTTGATCAAGTGACGGTATAAYTGGTTAGAAGTAGGGAAGGCAATAAGCGCTCTTCTTGAGCATTTGTTTTTGCAGTTTGCTTAGTGTAATCAGATTTGCAGTGAGTTTGTTTTCATCATTTTTTTAAAGTTTGAATAAGTTGCAGAGGTTTGGTGCTAGAATTAAAACAATATTGACTGAATCCACAACACAATGGACTAGGCATAGCATAGATGTGGATGTTTGCAGCGACAAAATTTTGCAGGTTGTGTTGCATGGATTCATAGAGGAAAATGCATAGTGGTCTGCCTATTTTTGATGCCTCACAGGGAGAGCATCATCCCCCAGAAGGAGCCAATGTTAGTATCTAGATACTAAATTTTTAAATTTTCTCCTTGTTGCAGGAATGGGGTTATTCCCATAACACCGAGAAGTGTCATTCCTGAGCATTAGTATCGTATATGCTAGAAATAGTACTGAGCTTCTAACTTGCCTCGTTGCAAGGAGGTATAAGAAGGGTGAAAATCCTTATTCCATTCACCTTTGAAGCAGTGCTATGATGCCTTGATCGAGACTTCACAATTATTTTAAAGTTCTTGGCCGAGAGCCAATATCCACCACCTGTCATCAAACACAACACAGGTTAGCCACAACATTACCCAACATCAGATCCATTAAGCTCTAGTGTTGGTTCAGATGGTTCTATGTTTTTATTGTGTTTTTCATGGTTCTAATTCTATCAAAGGATCCTGCATCTATGGTACAACCTTCAACTCCTTCAACTATAGAGAGATTTGTTTCTAGTGTTTTGGAGCCCTCTCTAAACACAAGGGAAGCATTGGAAAAGTATAGAGTTATGTCTCATTTCTAGGAGGTTTTCAAACACAAAGAGTAGCTGTTGAATTGTGGAATATTTTTTGCACCACTGTAACAGGAGATGTCTATGCCTTTTCTAGAAATCAATTTGGTCAACTTGGCACAGGTGGAGACCAAGTTGAGATTTTCGAAGGTTTCTAATTAGAGGTATAAAATTCATTTTCAAAATAGATAAAAGGCAATGCAACCATGTACTCATCTCGCTCTGTTATTTGTGTATTCACACATCAATAGCATTATACCAAGCCACGAAGAAAGCACCATTGACACATGTCAATAAAAAAATGTTCCAGACCATTACTAAAATTGCCACAAGGAGAAATCCCATCAGGGTTTAGTTTTCACATTCCGCCAAGTTAAAAGGTAGATTTGATGGGGCAAAAGGTAATTGTCAAATCTAGGTAGCACAACATGGAGGGAGCCCTCGAATAAATACAACTTCAATATGGTTTTGATGTAATGCTCATGATTTCCAGATGCAGAGAGCTACTGTTCCCAACACTTGTTGCTATCTATTCCACCTTGTTCTTCTTTCATTTCCATGAATTGCAAGATCAATGTTGTCATCTGATGGCATCTCTGCTTGACGTATTTAAAGTACTGCATCGATAGTGGATGCTTGAAAATAGTCCAAGCTTCAGGAGGCAACATTAGATTTTTTTCTCAGTATTGGAATCGAAGGAGGGTTAACGCCAAGTGTGTCCACAGGGCGCTTTCAAATCCTCATTTTATTTGGCCCTATCATATGGGCTCTCATTTGCAAAGACAGGGTTTATTTTGAGGCCTTCATAAACCTATGATAAAATGGGAATTTCAAAGAATATGCTTGAAGATATAGAGCCCAAATTCAAAAAAAACAAATACACTGACCCTATAGCAGTCTAGGGGAAACTTCTAGCACTAACATCATTTTTTTTCAATTTTTTCCTTGTTGGAGGAATGGGGTTATTCCCGTAGCACTGAGAAGTGTTGCTCCTAAGCACCGGTATCGTATATGCCAGAAATAGTAATGAACTTTTAACTTGCCTCGTTAGAGGAAGGTATAAGAAAGGTGGAAGTCCTTGTTCCATACGCCTTCACAATGTTATTATGCCCTGATTCCACTTCATCAAGATAAATTGGCCTTTGCACTAGTAAAATGTGTTGAAAGCTGATATTAAACTTAATAATTAGTCTAGCAAGTGATTGGCTGGGAGCCAATCAACACACAAGTCAAGCCAAATTCTGGTGCTAAGCACCAAGCCACATGAAGGATGAGCCATGGATCTATGTGCACAATGCTTGATCATCCATTTTGAGGGATGCCGATTTTACCAGTTGTTAATGAAAAGATCCATGTGTCAACAAAGTCAAGCACCTACCATCAACATGACATAGCTTTATTCTGGACATCCAAGTGTTGGTCATGTGTTGGGGCAATTTTTATGATGGGGAAAAGGAACTAATAGGCATACTTTTGAATGCTCGATTTCTTGAGTATCCAAGTGTTATGTTTAAGAAGTGTTAACTCAAGGCATCATAAGAGAAAACCAGGCCAATTGTTGATAGTATGACCTATGGCACAGGTTGTGGATTTTCATATGGGGGAAATCATGTTGCAGATGCAAGGACACAATCAACATCAATTAGAAAGATCTGGACTATTGTGATACTCTGTATGGTTTTCATGAACGTGGAGGTGGTAGGTGGTATAAAAACTAACAGCCTGGAAATTCTAACCAATGTTGCACATTTATAAACATATGTTGTTGGATTTGCAATATCTTTGTTTGCAATAGGGGAATCGACAGATTCTCTAGTTGACCATCCAGATATAGGGTCATTTTCATATCCTCCAGATGTGGATCGAGCGTATCCATATTCAATGGCAGAAAGCATGAAAAAGAAGCACCATTTTGTTGTGCGATATTGCTAAAGGTTATGATTGTATTACCTCAGCTATTGGTGTTTCCCATAAATGTGATTCACTCATGATCTGCAAGACGAAAAAGGCATTTAATTCTCTTTTATTTGTTTCTGCGATCTCCACGAACTTAGGGTTTGTAAATCCATGGTTTCAAACGGCATCGTCAACATGAAAACAAAGTTTGAAGAAATTTATCTTGAGCTTAAGGCTCAGATTCTGAATGATTCTTCCTTCAATTACACCAAAGATGCTCATCAATAGGTCGAGAAGATGATGGACTACATGGTGCCTAGAAGAAAGTTTAACCATGGTCTGTCTGTAATAGACAACTACAGGCTATTGAAAGCACGGAAGGAAATATCAGAAGATTTCTTACTTTCTCTTACTAAATGCCCCATTTTTGCATTCTATTCCATTTTTGTTGAAGATGACTATTCGCCAAGTAGACAAAGGTTACTATTATAACATCCTCAACTCCTATGAAATCTCTAGAGATGGAAATGATGAAGAACAAAAATTATTTACCTAAGAGAAAGGGGATGTTGATATTCGATTGCATATGTTGAGCAGAATGCCAGGTCAATAGGAGGAAAACACCATCCATTAAGAGAAATCATGTTCATTATCTATCGATGGTATCCACAAGTAGCAAGATTCAAGTGTAGATCTAGAGTTTTGATGCAAAGATACAAGTGACAAATTATTAATGGTAATATATTACATCTGACAACAGACTAGTTTGAAGACCCATATGTTCAGGGAAACATCAACAGTTCTTCAAGGCATGAATTAAGCAGTCAAATAATAGGATCAGATTTGGGACACTTGGCAACAATGAATTACCAATCAAAGTCCAACTCTAGATTCACAACAGGGGATTCAATCAGTGATTTTAGGCAGCAATTGGGCATTTAAGCTACAATTGAGATTCTCAAGGTAGAAAATCAACAGACAAATGACAAATCCATTAGAAACCTCAGCTATTCAAGACTTTTGCAACCAAATTTAGTTTTGAGTTTGTTTCTATTATATTTTGTTAGATTGAAGATTTGTATTTTACCAAAAGACATTTTATTCAATATAGGCTGGTAATATGCCTATTTAATGAGCAAGTTGTAAGAGGCAAGGGGTGAGCTCGAGAGGGTAAGGCCTGAGAAGATATTGATGAAATAGCATCCAGTTTGAGTTATTGTAAGCCTGAGGGCATTGTATTTCTGTGATCTCTTCTGATATTGGAGATCTATGACATTTGTTTTTAATAGATCGTGATTTCTCTCGTCTAAACATTGTTTTTCCATCTTCCTTGTTTTACATTCTTTTTTTTGTCTTGAAGGAATTGCAGACATTGATAATCAATGGCTTCTCATGGATGATAGATTCCCGAGCGGTAAAGATTTTTTCGTGACTGCCTATTATCCATGTGTTTTGTTTCAAGTACCGTTGCATCCATTTGACAAAGAGAATCTTGGTTTGATGAGGTGTTCTACTTTTTGTTTATTCCCTATTATTCTACCCATTCACATATAAACATCTTATCTGATATACAATTTGATTGCCTTCGGTCAACGGGGTGTTTACTTGACTCCATGCCCAATGGTGTTTTTATTGATCTGCATTTAGCCCATTTCTCTTATTTTTTCTCTTTCCATCTACCTGATCCACCTTCTTTCAAAACCCAAAACACATCCTTATTTATAAAATTATTGCAATAATTGAAGATGTGCTAGGCTTGACCCTATAGCATTCTAGGGACAACTTCTAGCACTAACATCTTATGGCGTCATTGCCAGGGATGAAGCAGCAAAGAAATCTTCCCTGGGAGAACAAAAATGATCAGATTTGCTTCTTGATGGTGAACAAGAAGAGGACATGTGCTTGACTGCAGATATTTCACCATGGCGACTCCACTATCTAAATATTAATAGGCGACTCCACTGGATCCAAGCATGGAATCCATTTTGGCTCAAATTTTTTATTTTTGTGATTTTTCATATGTCATTGGTTTTCCAAACCCAATTCTTAGCAGAGTTGAATGGGAAGGTACCCTTCCTACATTTAAAGATGAATATTGGGAGGTTTCGGCTGAGCATATGCTAGATTTCCATGAGTTTATTCGTGAATGTCAAATTGTGCACGAGGATGTTCAGATCAATCTTTTCAGATACTCATCGAAGGTAGCAGCCCTGGATTGGTCCAGATATCTTCCAATCGCTAGTATCAACTCTTTGAAAAGTTTTCATAATGCTTTCAATATATTTTGTAAAGAAAAATTTTCAGTTGAAAATCTTTTTGAAAATTGTTGTGATGAATTTGATAAGCATATTCAGCAGAAAGAAAATGTTTATTTTGATTGCAAGAATGAAAATCATGTTGTTGAGGAAGATTTTCTAGATCTAATTGATAATAGGAAAGATGACTGCATAGTTGTGGATGCATTAGAATTTTTTTCTGATGCACCTGCTGTCTTAGATCTGAATGAAGAAATAGTTGAAGAAGAGGTCTTTCCTCAACTCCTTCAAGAGGATTCCTATGATATGTTGTTACATGTGATTAAAGAGGAAAATCAAGAGGTTTCTCATCAAGAACAGATATATGAGGCAGCATATGGAAATGTTAGATTTGATCAACTGGTTTATGAAAACATTCTTCCCATTTGTCATGTACAGTCAAAACCAGTTTATGACAACCATCTATCAGAAGGGGAAGTAAACATCAAGAAACAAGCAAAGGTAACCATGTTTGGTTATCAATATACTTCTTTCTTCTATGATCCGATAGCTATTTATATGGATTCATGCTTCTCAGAAGTTTTCAGCCTTGCAAAGTTTCTAATCAAAGAAAATGGTGGTTGTAAGTATGTGTTACAAGTTAAAATTTTGTTACACACAATGAAGTTTTCTTTGATCTTATTCTGCATGCAAGGAGTTTTTACAGTAAGTTGGATGTTATCATGGTTTCATTGGAAACATGATTTTACTTGATCAAGTGACGGTATAATGGGTTAGAAGTAGAGCAGGTAATAAGCTCTCTTCTTGAGCATTTGTTTTTATAGTTTTCACAGTGTAATCAGGTTTGCAGCAGAAAGTTTGGTTTCAACATTTTGTTAGAGTTTGAATAAGTTGCAGAAGTTTGGGCTTGATTTGAAATGCTATTGATGGACTCCATAACCCAATGAACTAGGCACAACACAGAAGAATGCGAACATTTGCAGAGACAAAATTTGCAGGCTGCATTGCATAGATGCATAGAGGAAAAGACACAGTGGTCTGCTTGTTCTTGATGCCTCATAGGGAGAGCATCATCCCCCAGAAAAAGCCAATGTTAGTATTCAGATACTAACATTTTCAATTTTCTCCTTGTTGCAGGAATGGGGTTATTCCCATAGCACCATAAAGTGTTGCTAATGTTAGTATCTAGATACTAACATTTTCAATTTTCTCCTTGTTGCAGGAATGGGGTTATTCCCGTAGCACCGAGAAGTGTTGCTCCTGAGCACCAATATCGTATATGCCAGAAGTAGTACTAAGATTTTAACTTGCCTCATTGGAGGAAGGTATAAGAAAGGTGGAAGTCCTTGTTCCATACACCTTCACAGTGTTATTATGCCCTGATTCCACTTCATCAAGATAAATTGGCCTTTGCACTAGTAAAATGTGTTTAAAGATGATATTAAACTTAATAATTAGTCTAGCAAGTTATTGGTCAGGAGCCAATCTCCAACACTTGCAATCAACACACAAGTCAAGCCAAAGCCTAGTGCTAAGCACCAAATCACATGAAGGATGAGCCACAGAACTATGTGCACAACGCTTGATCATCCATTTTGAGGGACACCGATTTTACCAGTTGTCAATGAAAAGATCCATGTGTCAACAAAGTCAAGCACCTGCCATCAACATGACATAGCTTTGTTTTGGACATCCAAGTGTTGGTCATGTGTTGGGGCGATTTTTATGATGGGGAAAAGGAACTAATAGCCATACTTTCGAATGCTCGATTTCTTGAGTATCCAAGTGTTTTGTTCGAGCAGTGTTAACTCAAGGCATCATAAGAGAAAACTAGGTCAATTGTTGACAGTATGACCTGTGGCACAGGTTGTGGATTTTCAAATGGGGGAAATTGTGTTGCAGATGCAAGGACATGATCAACATCAATTAGAAAGATCTGGATTGTTGTGATACTCTGTATGGTTTTCATGATCGTGGAGGTGGTAGGTGGTATAAAAACTAACAGCCTGGAAATTCTAACCGATGATGCACATTTATAAACAGATGTTGCTGGATTTGCAATTTCTTTGTTTGCAATAGGGGCATCGACAGATTCTCTAGTTGACCATCTAGATATAGGGTCATTTTCATATCCTCCAGATGCGGATCGAGCATATCCATATTCAATGGCAGAAAGCATGAAAAATAAGCACCCTTTTGCTATGCGATATTTCTACAGGTTATGATCGTATTACCTCAGATATTGGTGTTGCCCATAAATGTGAGTCACTCTTGATCTGCAAGATGAAAAAGGAGTTTAATTCTCTTTTATTTGTTTCTGCGATCTCCACAAACTTAGGGTTTGTAAATCCATGGTTTCAAACAACATCGTCAATGTGAAAACAAAGTTTGAAGAAATTTATCTTGAGATTAAGGCTTAGTTTCTGAATGATTATGCCTTCGATTACACCAAATATGCCCGTCAATAGGTCAAGAAGATGATGGACTAAATGGTTCCCAGAAGAAAGCTAAACACATTCTGTCTGTAATAGACAGCTACAGGCTATTGAAAGAACGAAAGGAAATATCAGAAGATTTCTTACTTTCTCTTACTAGATGCCCCACTTCTGCATTCTCTTCCATTTTTGTTGAAGATGACTATTCGCCAAGTAGCCAAAGGTTACTGTTATAACATCCTCAACTCCTATGAAATCTCCAGAGATGGAAATAATGAAGAACACAAATTATTTACCTAAGAGAAAGGGGATGTTGATATTCGATTGCATATGTTGAGTAGAATGCCAAGTCAACAGGAGGAAAACACCATCCATTAAGAGAAATCTTGTTCATTATCTATCAATGGTATCCACAAATAGCAAGATTCAAGTGTAGATCTAGAATTTTTATGCAAAGATACAAGTGAAAAATTATTAATGGTAACAGATTACATCTGGCAGCAGACTAGTTTGAAGATCCATATATTCAGGAAAAGATCAGCAGTTCTTCAAGGCATGAATTAAGTAGTCAAATAATAGGATCAGATTTGGGACACTTGGCAACAATGAATTACCAATCCATTAGCAACCTCAGCTATTCGAGACTTTTGCAACCAACTTTAGTTTTGAGTTTGTTTCTATTATATTTTGTTAGATTGAAGATTTTTATTTTACCAAAAGACATTTTATTCAAGATAGGCTAGTAATATGCCTATTTAATGAGCAAGTTGTAAGAGGCAAGGGGTGAGCCTGAGAGGGTAAGGCTTGAGAAGATATTGATGAAATAGCATCCAGTTTGAGTTATTGTAAGCATGAGGGAATTGTATTTCTTTGATCACTTCTGACATTGGAGATCTATGACATTTGTTTTTATCAGATCGTGATTTATCTCGTCTAAACATTGTTTTTCCATCTTCCTAGTTTTACATTCTATTTTTCATCTTACTTGAAGGAATTGCAGACATTGAGAATCAATGGCTACTAATGAATGATAGATTCCCGAGCGGTAAAGATTTTTCTGTGACTACCTATTATATGTGTGTTTTGTTTCAAGTACCATTGCATCCATTTGACAAAGAGAATATTGGTTTGATGAGGTGTTCTACTTTTCATTTATTTCCTATTCTTCTACCCATTCACATATAAATGTCTTATCTGATATACAATTTGATTGCCTTCGATCAACGAGGTTTTTACTTGACTCCATGCCCAATGGTGTTTTTATTGATCTGCATTTAGCCTGTTTCTCTTATTTTTTCTCTTTCCATCTACCTGATCCGCCTTCTTTCAAAACCCAAAACACATCCTTATTTATAAAATTATTTCAATAATTGAATATGTGCTAGGCTTGACCCTATATCAGTCTAGGGACAACTTCTAGCACTAACATCTTATTTCCAAATACTAACATTTTCAATTTTCTCCTTGTTGCAGGAATGGGGTTATTCTCGTAGCACCGAGAAGTGTTTCTAATGTTAGTATCCATATTCTAACACCAAGGACATTCCATCCAACCATATACATTGATGTTCCAAGTCTCAACAACAATGTCACCCCCGAGCGAGGGATATGAATTCATAAGGACAATTTTAGAGTATTACTTGTCTTCCCAAACTAGTCAACACTCAATATCTAATAGGATTCTCTAGCACTCTCAGAAATCCAAGTACCCAACTCTCTTCTACTCAATTTGCACCACCCAAGAGAATAGACCTCCACCCTTCTCTACCACGCAGTCCCTCATGCAGTCCTTCTCCTTCCAGGGCTCCAGTGCAGCTGGTCCAAAATATTCATGCTGGGACTCTCAGGACTTGCAGCTATGAGAAAAGATGAACACATGCCAAGCATCTCAGACATGCAGGCCTCAAATCATGGTTGGATTACACCAATAATCTCTACAACCAAAAAAACCATGGTTTTTCTTCAATGGTTTTATTTCCTTTCTCAAGCCAAACGTGAATGAGGAAAGATGAGTGAGTGAAGGAATGAATGGAGTGCAGACTCCACGAGAGAGGATGAACAGTGAAAAAATCAGGTGAATGAACATGTGAGGCTACCAACAACAACACCATAATGGGGACGAATATGAGACTGAGAAAATGACCAAAACAAATTAGAGAATTATCCAACCAGAGATACCCTTCCATAGACCAGGGATGATTTTTTTTAATCCATGGGGATCAAAAACCTCTTGGACTTCCCCCCAAGAGCTCGCGTAACCGATCCCCCCCCCCATTAAACAAAATGGGTAATAAAAAAATGAAATCAACACTTATCCCCTCAAGCCCCCTCTCTTGTGGAATCATATCCCCCTATAACTATAGTTCTTGCCCATGTAGCAGCCAACGATGTATTTGATATTAATAATGATCACACATTGCATTTCTTAGGCACACTGGCCTTTTATAAATTGTTTGGGAACTCAGGGCTCTCAACAATGTAACAATACATTATTTAATACGGGGGCTCAAAACTCGGGGTGTTACGTCCCGCCCCCCCCCTATTTTGGCACTGTCCTCAGTGCATATACAAAACAAGAATCAAAATTCCAAAATTTATTCAAAAACATGTGGGTACTCTATCGACATGGAATCTTCATGATCCCGGGTAGCATATTCAGGACCATATCAGGTCCATTGAACTTTTACCATCTCTATAACTCATTTCTGGAGAATTTTGACTTTTTTGTCCAGTATTCACACTGACTGGACCTGAAAGTCTCCCTCTGTCTCTACCTAAATCAGATACCAATCAATAACATGGTTAGGATCATGTACATATTTCTTTATCAAAGAGACATGAAATACATTATGCTCATTCATGGAAACATGAAATGAAAGCATGTATGCAACTGGCCCTATTCTGTCCAATATCTCAAATGGACCACATAATCTGAATGTTATCTTTGTACAACTACCCAACTTTAAAGAGTTGTTATTGGGATTTACTTTCAAAATTCTTGGCACAGGGGAAGACCTAGGGTTAAACGCTTAACAATGGACCAACAAAACCCCCACTACTGGCACTTTCGGCAACACCTGCGAAGCAGGTGAAGTCTCACCTCAGGTAGCAATAGGGGGGGGTTACAGGACACAGGGGTCTGTAACTAATATGGGACACGATTCTTTGATAAGATCACTTCACAGAATATTTTGTTAACTTTTAGGAGGTAAACATGCATTACTTTATTAACCTCATTAACACTGCAAAGCCTAATCAAAGACTGATAATCACAGTAACAACAAGTGATTATGAACCCTGAGCACTTAGCACTTAGCACTGTGAGTTAAGTCTATCATTCATTTACCCTTTAACATAACTAAATTACTTGAGCAACAAAATATATATTCATTACACATCATAATCAAAGAACTAAGAAAATGCATAACATAAATGACACTGAACAAAGCAAACCATGAGACACCATATATACATGGTTCACCCTAGGGTGGGGCTACGTCCACAAACTACTTCGACTATTTATTATTTGCCAAAATCTTACATCTAGTCACTCCTGTGCACTAAGACACAGATTCGAACTTTGCACAAGACAAGAGATTTGTGCCCTAAGCACTAGATCCTCCTTCTTTACCTTCCAAAAATAGGTCAGATGCATAGAGCCAAAATATCTTATCATGACACTTAGCACCTGCGCCACATTGAGCATCACAAGCACTAAACACATTCTACAAAATCACAATCAAGAACAAATCCTCGACCACATACATTCATTCACACACAGAACTACTCCTTCTACAATACATTCCTCTTTATTTATACTTTACAAAATCTTATAATAAGGCCTAAACATGGGGATAAACCATGGGCTGACATCCCATAAACCCGTTATAAAACCCATAGGAACCCTTACTGGGTCCACATAACCCTCAAAATAGGTAAGATCCATGATCTCATCTCCGCATGGGTGCTCCTACTTTGACCAATGTGTTGAAGTCCAAAAGTGGGCCAAAACCTCCAAAACTAACCAAAGTTTCCCCAAAACTTGGTCGAGGGCCAACAGGCCCCCAACACTTACCCATGACTCATCCCGAGTTACTCATGTCCAGAAAATGTTGCTTCAAAATCCTCGAGCTTAACTCGAGCTGCCTTGACTTGTTGCCTCGCCTGAGCCTCCTGCTCAACGAGGAATTGGACTGTCTGCTCTGTAATAGGCCCTTCTAGGCAATGTTATACTACTGCAAATACTTGATCTAACTATGAACCCTGGCCATCGATATCCTTGAACACCTTGCAAGATTTGTACTGCACAGGTTGTAAATTACGTGTTACTTTCATCACCTTACCCTGGAGGGCAGTGATCTGTTGTTGTACTTTGCAATACTCCTCGGATCTCTTCATCCTTTCCACTACTATGAGTAGCTTCATCTGTGCCTTTGATCCAGTAGATCAACACCGGATCCACATTAATTCTTCTGTCAAGACATAGATATCCACCATGATAACACGACGGAAGGAGTTTAACGCAAGCGTTAATCTTCTGGTGGCGAAAAAAATGTGGAATATTCATTACATTTAATATGGTTGACTACACCAACTCCTTGATCCATGGCTGTGGGACGAGGTGAGGTTTCCTTCCGGTTGTCTTCATTAAGTAACAGTGAGGAGCTAGCGTGGCGTATTTCTTCCAGTATTATAAATTGAAGTCACTGTGCTTCAACAGCGGGATCTTCCCTAACTGAATCCATACTATGCTAATTCATTTTGAAATGTACGTAGTGAACATGGAGTACTCAAAATCATGGGGGATACTATTGTGGTTAACAACGCTAGCCAAAGGTATAATATACTTAGGCATGATCGACGTGATCTGCTTCATGTTAGCTAGATCAATGCGGTGCTTTCTTCTTTGTTCAGTTACGGGGTGATTTGGGTGGAACGACTTCTGGTCGAAGGGGAATCATGAAGTCCCCTAGTCGATGATGCTTGAATACCTTCAGATATAGGTCTATTGGCCATGAGTTTCCTAACAACTTCCTCGATAGAATTTTCAAAGTTGTTGAGTTCACCCGACATTCTAGTTTTTAACAGACAATAGATAGACAAACAAATAGGCCGGGTATACTTTCAGATAACGACAGACAACAAAGTTTTATACTTGGACAGTTCTTGACTTAGCTCAGTCAATCACAGGTAGAAAAAATTAGTCCTAGTGCGGCTGCATGGCGGATCTTGTAATGGATAGGAACTAGAGTTAAATGCTTCCATTAATGTAAATCTAGTTGTTATGGCATGGTCTCATGTCCAAAAGTAGTCTTTAAACCCATAAATGTGTTTCCTAACCATTATGGAGTGTCATTCTAATGGTTGGGGCACCTCCAATGGTTATATAACTTCGCCAGGGAAAATTCTAAATCTGCGCGGACCTGTTGTTCCAGCAAGGTTCAAACCCTACGAACTTGCCTCCTGCGAGGTTCCGGTTTGCGAAGTATTCCATATGGTTTCCTTAACTTCTTGTAGCTTTTCCACCTTATCCTTATTTTTATTGAGATTCCTTTCCTTCTTTCCTGTTATCTAAGTCTCTTTGACTATTTTCGGAATCCTCTTTCCATTTTTATTCTTATCTTCCCCTAGCGTAGTGGCTTCGCACTGTTGAGGTACCCTCAAAGGTTTTGAAGTTAATATCCCTTTTCTTAACACTTCCTGAGTGGGAACACTTCTCTCTTGGATATATAGGTCCAGCCTTCTTGCATTCTTTCAACATTGACAACTAATTCTTTTTCTTTTTGTCCCTCCTGTGTTGTTACTTTGCTCTGTTGCTTTGACTTATCCTCTTGTTCTTCTCTTAGTTGGTCTATTTTCCTATCTATGAGATCCCTTAATTATTTCTTTTTCTTTTCTATAGCTTCTTCCTATGCTTTCCTTCTGATCTGATCCTTCCCAATCCAAGTCTTACCTAACAAAAGTGGGAAATGACTGTTGTCCTCAAAAAACCTAATGACTTCAAATTCTTCTTCAGTGGATGTCCCATGAACAATAATAGGTACAATAGCTACTCTTCCACATAAAATTATCATCTTGCCCTTAAACAAGCCTATCCTTCCTAAATAAGGTACCATAGTAGGCTTTCCCAAAACTTACCAAGTTTCTTCTATCATAATATTCACCTATGCTTCTTCATCCAAGACTATACAATCAATGTCGAATTCTTTTATTCTTGCACTTATGCGTTGTTTTTATTTCAAGCTTTCTGGTAAACTGACATCTTTATGAACATCCATCCTTTCTTCCAACTGTAATAACATAGTCTGAACTTCCTCTGATCTTTTCTCTTTATGAATTTATAACATACCCTTAGTCTCTTGACTCTTTTCATAATTTTCTTGTCTTATGTCCCTCCCTTCAACTTTAGCAATAGTCCTTGGAAAATCCTCAACCTTATGACCAAAAACCTTACAACAAATACAAATAGGGCCTACCTTAGGGAATTCCTTAGAAAGATGTCCCGACCTTCTGCAATTATAACACAAAGTCAATCCTCTTTTTCTCTTAAATGTTCCCTAATATTTTCTGTACTATGCACTTCCCCTAGGATCATAGTGTTGGACCTGCAATCTACAAAAATTATTTCTAGGTTCCTACATCCACTTATCAGTCCAAAAACTCTTTCTATGCATAGGAATAACATATCTTTCTTTATTTCCATTAAATTTAATCAAATCAACTCTTTCTTTCAGCTACGCCCTGGCCTTCAGACTACAACAAAATCTATTAAACATACTTAAATTCATGCTTTCAAAACAAACATTTTCACTTATATTTCTCTTACCAAAGCACAAAGCTTGCCTCTTTTATAATATTACCTCTTTTCTTCAGAACAAATTACTTTATTGGCACAAATCTTCGCAATTGAAGTAGAGTATTGTGCACTTTAGCAACAGACCTATGTATAGATATTTTCTTTTTATTTACTTTAGTTCCCAACAATCACAGTTTCAGGTTCCGACAATCACAGTTTGAGGTCCCGACAATCACAGTTTCAGGTACTGACAATCATAGTTTCAGGTCCCGGCAACAGAACCATTTGTTGGCACAGGGGAAGACCTAGGGTTCAATTCTTAACATCACACCAACAAAACCTTGACTACCGACCCTTTTAGAAACACCTGTGAAGCAGGTGAAGTCTCACCTGAGGTAGAAGAAAGAGGGGTTACAGGATGTAGTTGTCTGTAACCAGGACGGGACACGATTCTTTGATAAGAGCACTTCACAGAATATTTTGTTAATTCTTAGGAAGTGAACATGCATTATTTTATTAACCTCATCAACACCACAAATCATAATCAAAGACTGATAAGTGCAGTAACAACAAGTGATTATGCACCCTGAGCACTTAGCACTATGAGTTAATTATAACATTCATTTACCCTTTAACATAAGTAAAGTACTTGAGCAAAAAAAAATATATTCATTACACATCATAATCAAAGCACTAAGAAAATGCATAAAGCAAACCATGAGACACTAGATATACATGGTTAACCCCTGGGTGGGGCTACATCCACAAACCACTTCACCTCTTTATTATTCACCAAAATCTTATGTCCGGTCACTCCTTTGCACTAAGACATAGAGTTGAGCTTCGCACAAGATAGGATATCTGTGCACTAAGCACTAGATCCTCCTTCTTTACCTTCAAAAAATAGGTCAGATGCACAGAGCCAAAATTTCTTATCACAACACTTAGCACCTTCTCCACACTGAGCATCACAAGCACTAAGAACAATCTACAAAATCATAGTCAAGTACAAATCCTCGACCACATACATTCCTTCGCACACATAATTACTCCTTCTGCAATACATTCCTCTTTATTTATACTTTACAAAATCTTACACTAAGGCCTAAACATGGGGAAAACCCATGGGATGACATCCCATAAACCCATTACAAAACCCATAGGACCCCTTACTGTGTCCACATAACCCTAAAAATATGTAAGATCTGCAATCTCAGCTCCGCCTGGGCGCTCCTACTTCGACCAATGTGTCGAAGTCCAAAAGTGGGCCAAAACCTCAAAAAATGACCAAAGTTTCCCCAAAACTTGGTTGAGGGCCAAAAAATATTATATGCTCTCCTACTTTAAATTATCTTATTGTCCTATTCTTGTCGGCATAAACCTTCTGTCTATCTTGAGATGCCTTTAAATTCTGCTTAATCTTAACCATCTAGCCTTCCATTTCCTTAAGCAACCCTGGCCCAAATACCACTCTATCTGTTGGGTTTTCCCAACTTACTGGAGTACTGCATTTTCTACCATAAAGGCTTCAAATGGGATCATCTTCAATGAATATTGATACCCATTATTATAGGAAAACGCAACCAAGTGCAGGTAATCTCCCCACTTAGATGGCTTATCCATCACATACATTCTTAACATGTCTTCAATTACTTGATTGACCCTCTTTGTCTACCCATATGATTATGGATGGTATGTTGTGCTAAAATTCATATTTGTATCAAATCCTTTAAATAATCCTTTCCAGAAATTTGAAGTAAACTTAGTGTCCCTGTCTGAGACAATTGTCCTAGGTATCCCATGCAACCTAGCAATTTCCTTCATATAAATTTATGCAATATTAGTTGTTGTATGAGTTGTTTTTGTAGGAACAAAATGAGTAGCCTTGATCAATTTATCAACCACTACCATCATTGAATCGTGTTGTGTTGGCACAGGGGCAGACCCGGGGTTCAACGCTACAACAATGCACCAACAAAACCCTAACTACCGTCCCTTTCGGCAACACTTGCGAAGCAAATGAAGTCTCACCCGAGGTAGAGGCAAGGGTGGTTGCAGGACTCAGATGTCTACAACCTTGGCTGTGACACTGACTTGTGATTCTAACACTTAACAAAGAACTTAGTAGTTAATCTTCATCAATATTCAGTCTTATTATGCTTCGTAGATAGCACAAAGCATCGCAACATTTACTTAGATCTAGGATCTTTTAGCACTTAGTAAAATATATCAGACCCTGTAGATAAACACTAAGCATATTCATACATATCAGATCTAACATTCATTCATAGCTCATAAGCACAAAGCATAAATATATCTATCTAAACACATAAAATCACTGAGCAAAGGAAGAGACAAGCATATCAAGTCGAGGCACAGAGCACAACACATAGATTTACCCTGGTTCACCCCCACCCTGGGGCTACATCCACAACGTATTCTTCTTTATTAATGTCTTCAATTGGTTACAAAACAGAGCCTCCAAACCTTACTATGCACAGGACAAAAGATCTGTGCAACTTGCTAGATCCTTCTTCCTTGCCTTACAACACAAAGCCTTCTATAGTCTCTCACATGGACTTGCACTCAGCTCTGCAAGTCTTACACAAAATGCACAAAGACTTACAATACTTGATCACAGAGATCCAACTCTTATCACTTTAGCCAACTTGCACTAAGCAATCACCAAGTGCACCAAGCAACCACTTCTACTATTTCTTATATTGCCTATCTATTTATACATTACAAAACTGGGCCTAAGCGCGGGTGAACCCATGTGTCGACATCCCTTCCCCATTACATTAACCAAAAACCCTAAAAGGACCCAAAAAGATGTCTAGCTTCCATGATTTCCGCTTCGCGTTGCGCTCCATCTTTGACAAGCTGTCGAAGTCCCAAAAATAGTCAAATATGACCAAGTGTTCCTCAAAACTTGGTCAAGGGCCAATAGGCCCCCAACACTCATCTGTGACTCATCCCGAGTCACTCAAGTTTGCGTAACTCTTCCTCAAAGGTCTCAATCTTGGCTCGAGCTACTTCGACTTGTCTCTGTGCTACTTCTTGTTGTTCAACAAAATCCTGAACAACCACTTCATTGATAGGTCCTTCCAGTTGCTGCTTGACTGTAGAAACTACTTGTTCGAGTAGTGTTCCTTGGCCTTCAATTTCTTCAAACAATAGGTAGGCCGCCTCCTGGCTCGTCTGGAGTTTCTGGGTGACTTCCAACACTCTTTTCTACATGGTAAGAATGAGTTGTTGCACAGTGTGTTGTTCCTGGGATCTCTTCATCCTCTCGATGGGTGATAGGAGCTTGAGATGTGCTTGTACTGTATCGGCTTGCTGCTTTTCTTCCTAGAGTTGGGACTCCAGTTTATTCAACTCTGGGTCTTCAGATAGTTGTTCGTATATCTACGCACTTATGCTACTTAGCTATTTACATTCTACAACAAGTGTTTTAATCCTCATGACTGCATTTTGAGAATTCAATTCTCGTTGTTCGCGCACTTATTGCGGAGTCTATGGTATGGTATGAATCTCTAATTCCACGACCCTTTGTTGAATTTGTTGAATAACTTCAACCAGCTTCATCACTTGGCACTCTATGGGATCTTCATCCTTATGCTCTAAGCCGGTCACAGAGAGAAATGCTCCGTTGATTGCTTCTTCAATTCCTATCTACTTTGCGAGCAACTACTCTTTCTCTTTTTGGATCTTCTCCCTGTCTTCTTCAAATTTTGCTTGGAGAGCATTCTTCTCTTGTTGCACGGTTCGACGTTGTTTAGTAAGTTCCTCCTGTGCTTTCTTTAGGGCCTGGATGGCCTGCGCTTTTTCTTCCTACATACGTCAAAGGTGTACTTCGATTGTATCGGTAATCTTGCGGAGCTGAATTGATTCATCCTCTGCTTTTGTTGTTCCTTCTAGTAGAGGTGCAATAGAGGTTGCTCAGCTAGACTGGAGTTCTTGCTGTACTCACTAGAGTGCGATCTCAATCTAGCTATACATTTGTTCCTGCTTCTCCTCCTACTTCTCTATGATTTCCTTTAAAGCATCATTGACCACTGCAACAATGAAATCAAAATCATCCAACGTGAGGGAAATTCACATCTTGGTTATAGGGGTTCTTGGTCTCTTTCTGGAGGAAGATTTCAGAGGTGAGACCTTCCTTTTCTTCGATGAGTCTTCTTCATCCCGAGGTAGTGGTACTTCAACTCTTTGGGTTTCTTCACCTTCTTCGTCATCACCTACTTCATCTGGTGTAATGGAAGCCATCCTTACATATAGGCTGCCAACATCCTGGACTTCTTTAGTCTTCTTCGTCAACTTTGCTTTCTTTGTCTTACTAGGCCCAGGTGTATCCTATGCAGTTCCGAGGCTGTCGATGTCAGACATTTCTGCGGGGTCTGCTGGAACAAGGAGGTTTGACGACCATTCTTTGGTGATCTCTTACAGGTCTTCCTCTGTCATCTTATAATAGAACTGAGGTTATTCTTGGTGCTCATCAGTGCATGGGCTTAGGTATATAAAGTGGCGGTCCGCACTGAACTTTATCAGAGGTTGGAATCTCTGTAAAGTGTTTAGGGTTATGCGTGGTTCACTCCTTATGGTTGCTTTCAATTGGTTATAGTACGTGTGGAAAATGAAATTTGATTTCCATTTCTTACTCATGTCGTCTGAGTACCATAATGTACTAAACTTAGTGGCTAGTGGCTCAAAGGGGTCCAGGTCCAAGAAGGTTGCACCTTCCGGTAGCTCCCATGCAATAAAAGCTATCAATATAAGGAGTCATCTAAAATGGAATTCATGCACCTGATCCTGGGCTTCTCTAYAGTCAATCTCCAGTTGATTCACTAGGTACTTCGCCCAGTTCATCTATAGTCCCTCGACGTACTTTCCTGCAAGGTCAACTACAAATCCAAATACTTGTGTTGGTCGATTCTTKTGTACCAACTTCCCCGCGATCAGTTGGCATGTGAGGTGCACTGCACCACTTTCAATGGAAGCTACCTTGTAGCCTCTCATGCCTTTCTCAACATTGCCATAGGATTCTTTGATATTCTGCACAAGAKCGCAATCTACGGTCTTTCCAGGATAGTACTCATGGGGATCAGGGCCCTACATACTAAGCCCGATGATCCTATTGATCAGTGCCATAGAAATAGTTATGTGAATATATAACCATAGGTATCCTCCGTGGTAACTTGATAGCAGTAGTTTTACAGAAGCATTCACCTCCTGGTGTCTGTCGAAGTGTGGTACTTTCATAACATTGAGCAAAGTAGACTGCGTGAGGTTCATCGCTCATTGCTGAGGGATGAGCTTCGAATTCTTGCCCTTATTTCTCATCAAGTACTTATACGGAGTGATCATGTTGTAAGCTTTACGGTCCCCTAGGTTGAAGTCGTAAAACTTCAATGCTGTAACCTTGTCTTGATCTGCGTGGTAGGTGCGCAATCCTTTTGGTAGGTATGCAGTGACTAAGGTGTATTCAAAGTCTCTAGGGACACTGTCATGTTAATCTCACCACTTAGGGGGGTATGTAAGCTGGTAGGATGGATGGCACTAATTTCGCGTTGCCTATGTCGTCCTTATGCTTAGTTCTTCTTTCTACGTCGGCTCGAGATGTTCCTGCTCAAGAAGTCGACGGGGAGGCTTTCACTCCTCCCATCGATGATGCTTGGACTCTGGTGGACATTTTTCTTTTCGACATGGTTCTCTCGGTCATTAACTCAAGAAGGACCTCTGTGATGGATTCCTCAAGTTGAGTGAGCTCGTCGGATATACGCACTTGGGAAAGATAATGGGGGTCATGATGATCTCAAAATGCTGCACTAGGATGAACAATATAATTGCAATGATCACTGTAGAAATCACTAGTTCTATGGGCTTCGATTTCTCAGTTGGAAAAAGTGTTCTTCGGGCATGACGTGGCAAGATAAATAGGAAATTTGTCAACGGTCTGCTTGCAATGGGTATGAAGCATTCATGAACGTTGATCCATTTTTTATGGTGTGTTCCAACGGTCTAGTAGTGATATTTTAATGTTTTTTTGCTGGTTCGAGGAAGAAGTCAAACGGGTATATCGGTCCAACGACTATATTTCTTTGCTACAATGAAGTTCCATATGTCGTTGTTCTGGTATCCCGAGGAAGCTCAATTCCTGTGATTTTTCCTTCTACGAAGTTCCCTGTGGAATCTTCTGTAACTTTTCAATATTGGCTCTCTTCTTACTTATATTCCTAGCCTTCTTCCCAGTGAGCTTCATCTCGGTCATCCTTTTTTCATTCTGATCCTTATCCTCTCTCGACATAGTCACTTCGCGATGCTGAGATTCTTTCTTCAGATCCAAGGGTAATACACCTTCATCATATGGATTAGGTATTTCGGTCTTCTATGGTTCCTCTAATGCTCTTATATCTTCGACATCCAATTCCCTGGTGTTTAATATCTTATATATTTTCTCTTGTTCTTCCATCAAGTAAGCGATCTTTCTAGTCATAAATTCCATGACTTCTTGCTTCTTTTGTTCTAGGGCTTCCTTTTCTTGTTTTCTTTGGATCTGGTCTTTTTCAATCCAGATCTTGCCTAACAAAGATGGAAATGGGGCATAGTCCTCAATAAATTTAATAACTTTGAATTCTTCCTTTGTCGAAGCTCCATGGGTACTCATAGCTATCCGGGTAATTTTGCCACATAGGGTTACCATTTTTCCTTTAAATAATCCTATTTTTCCTAGTGAAGGAACCATAGCAGGGCTTCCTAGGGTTTCCTAAGTACTTTATGTCATAATGTTCATCTGTGTTCCCTCATCCAGAGCACAGTCAATGTCGAAGTCTCCTATTCTTACTTTGATTTTCTCATTTTCTTTGAAGATATTTGACAAACTGGCATCTTTCTGTTCATCCAGGGTTTCTTTCATTTTCAGCAACATAATCTATGATTCTTTCTGGGTTTCTTCTATAATCTTAGTCTCTTGATCTCCTTCAAGGTTTTCTTTCTCTCTATTCAACTTTTCAAGTCTAGCAATCATTCTAGGGCAATCCAGTACTTCATGGTCCATAGCCTTACAATATAGGCAACTAGGGTTTCTCCCAGGGAATTCTTTAGCAAGATGTCTTGGCCTTCTGCAACTGTAACAAAGAGTTAATCCTCTCTTATCTTCAATTATCCCCAACTTTTCTTATACTACATGCTAGGATCATAAAGGAGAACTTGAAAAAATTTCTTTCTAGGATCCCGCATCCATTAGTTAGTCCAAAAATTCTTTCTATGAATAGGTATAACATATCTATCATTATTCTTATTAGATCTATTCGTATCAAATGTTATGTCATCTAATAATGCCCTCATTTTCAAGCTAGGACAAAATCTATCAAGCATACCTAAATCCATACTTTAGAAACAAAAAGTTTCACCTCTTTTACTTCTACAGGCCACAAAGCTTCCAGATCCAAGAACTTTTAACTATTCTTACCTTTATCGGAGCATAGAGCTTATAGATATTACTTCTTTTCTTCAATATCAACCTCTTTTCTTGCATATCTAACTTCTTTCCTTCAAATCTATCCTTCCTTATTCAACACAGAGCTTTTTAGATCAAGTAGATCACTGCGCACTAGGGAATAGATCCATGCACAAAGCTTTTACAATTTCAGGACGAATATTTGCACAAAGCTTCTTATGCTTAGTTCCCAGCAATCAAAGTTTCAATCTCAGCAACGGAACCATTTGTTGGCACAGGGGCAGACCCGAGGTTCAACACTACAACAGTGCACCAAAAAAACCCTAACTACCGGCCCTTTTGGCAACACCTGCGAAGCAGATGAAGTCTCACCCAAGTTAGAGGAAGGGGTGGTTGCAGGACTCAGATGTCTGCAACCTTAGCTGGGACACAGACCTATGATTCTAACACTTAACAGAGAACTTAGAAGTTAATCTTCATCAATATTCAGTCTTATTATACTTCACAGATAGCACAGAGCATCGCAACATTTACTTAGATCTAGGATCTTTGATCACTTAATAAAACAGATCAGATCCTGTAGATCAACACTAAGCATATTCATACATATCAGAGATAATATTCATTCATATCTCATAAGCACAAAGCATAAATATATCTATCTAAGCACATCAAATCACTTAGCAAAGGAAGAGACAATCATATCAAGTCGAGGTGCATAACACAACACACAAATTTACCATGGTTCACCCCCACCCTTGGGCTACGTACACAAAGTCTTCTTCTTTATTAATGTCTTCAATTGGTTACAACGCAGAGCCTCCAAAACTTACTGCGCACAGCACATAAGATGTGCACAGCTTGCTAGATCCTTCTTCCTTGCCTTACAACACAAAACCTTCTATAGTCTCTCACAAGGACTTGCACTCAGCTCTACAAGTCTTACAAAAAATTCACAAAGACTTACAATACTTTATCACACAGATCCAACTCTTAACACTTTATCCAATTTGCACTAAGCAATCACCAAGTGCACTAAGCAACCACTTCTACTATTTCTTACATTGCCTATCTATTTATACATTACAAAAGTGTGCCTAAGCGTGGGTGAACCCACGGGCCGACATCCCTTCCCCATTACATTAACCCAAAACCCTAAAAGGACCTAAAAAGGGGTCTAGCTTCCACGATTTCCACTTCGCGTTGCGCTCCATCTTTGACAAGTTGTCAAAGTCCCAAAAACGGTCAAATATGACCAAGTGTTCCTCAAAACTTGGTCAAGGGCCAACATGTTGCCTTGATGTCCTGCGAAATTCAGTTATAAAGTCAATGATTATCACTTCCCATTTCTTCTCTGGAATTGGTAATGGATGTAGAAAACCCATTGGGTGTCTATGCTCAGCCTTTACTTTTTGACATTCCATACATCTAGCGATGTAATCAACAACATCCTTTTTCATCCCTAACCAAAATAATTGGCTTCTTACTGCTGTATGTTTTTTTTAGTAACCAAGATGTCCAACATATGGAACATTATGCATTTCATGTAATACCAAATTCCTAAGTTCTTCGGAACTAGGAACACAAATTATATTTTTATGCATAAGTAGTCCATCTTCCTTTATCTCATAATCTTTTACTTTCTGTTGTACCTCCTCTTGTTGTAATCTTTCCTTTACCTGTAGGTAATGGTGATCTGTAACAACAACATCTAAAATTATGCTCTTCAAGTTCGACTGATGCATACTGACAGTTGTAGCATACATGAGATGCACATTTTCTACTAAGTGCATTAGAAACTTTATTTTCTTTTCCTTTGATATGCTTGATATCAAAGTCGTATTCACTTAAAAATTCCAACCATATTCTTTTCCTGGCATTTAAAGTTGGTTTTTCAAAAAGATACTTCAAACCACTATGGTCTGTTGTTAATTCAAATCTCTTTCCCATGAGATAATGCCTCCATATATTCAACACGTGAACAATGGAAGAAATCTCCAAGTCATGTGTGGCATAGTTACTCTCATGCTCTTTAAGATTTCTGGACCCATAAAAAATGACATGTCCATTTTGAGTGAGAAACCCACCAAGTCCTTCCTTGCACGCATCTGTACATACCACAAAATTCTCATTTAGGTCAACAATCTTCAAAATAGGTGCACTATTAAGTAATTCGTTTAGCGAATTAAAATTTTCTTCACATTTTGTTGTCCATTCAAATTTAATTCCCTTCTTCTGAAAAGAAGTGATGGGATGAGCAATCTTAGAGAACCCTACTATAAATCTTTTGTAGTAACCATGTAACCCTATAAAATATCTTACTTCTGAAACATTCCTGGGTGTTGGCCATCCTCTAATGGCTTCAATCTTCTCTAGATCTACTGCTATACATTGTTCTAAAATAATGTTCCCCAAGTAATGGATATGTTCTCGGTAAAAAGAACACTTACTTAGCTTGGCATACAACTGTTGTTCCCTCAGCACTTGTAATACAATTCTTAAGTGATGTTCATGCTCCTCTATTAGCCAAAGAACTTTTTTGTAAGCTACATAATCTCTATTACAATGGATCTCATAGCATCACAAATAAATAACATGCTAAAGAAGATATACAGACAAAACAAGAACAAATATTCTCATCCTGTCAGACAGATCCAAAAGAAGAATATTGTGAATAAGGCATAGTGGATTTTGAGGTTGATTTAATTAGTACTTTAAGTGAGATAATAAATGAAAGGAGGGAAACCAAGTCTCTCAAGGAAGAATTGATCAAGCTAAAGGAAGGTTTTGAAGAAGTCAATCAGGTTATCATAAATCTAAAAGATCAGCTAGAAGAAGCCAAAGTGATTGATGAAACTCTCATGGATCAATTGAAATACAAACAATGTTTGGAAGATAAAATCATATCACAATTAAATGAAGTAGAGAATAAAGAAGAAATTTTTTCAAGTCGTCTTAAGGAAAAGTTTGGGGACTTATACAAACTTGTAGCAGAATTTTATCAACAAGAAATAAGATTTGAAGAATAAATCATCTCTTTGAAGAACCAGATTGAAGAAGCAAAGAGAATGGAAGAATTAATGAATATCTAGATGATGAAGAAAGAATAATATCATGAGAATCCTGAAGAAGAAGTTTTCACATTAAGGGTTAAGGTTTAAAATCTCAACAAAAAGTTGAAAAACTCTCAAGTACTAGAAGATATTACCAGCTGTCAAAGGTCATCATTCATTAAAACAAGCATTGGATACACTCGTGAGGCCTCGTGTAAATAATATGAAAATACCAATCCCAGCAAAAACATCAAAGAGAGAGGAAGATCCATACAACCAACAATGAAAGTTGAAGATAATTGTTCCAGGATGTCAAAAATGAAGAATGAAAAGAAGGCTAAAAACTATGGAGACATTCTGAAAGGAATCAATCATGGTCAACAAGATTCAAAGAAGAATGAATGCATAAGAGACATATCTCAAAGAATACCTTCTACCTCTAAGTATCAAATAAGATTCAATCATTATGAAGGAAACACCATAAGAGAATATCGTAATCAACCAAGGAATGAATTTATAAGGACTACATCACAAGAAAGATCATTCACTACTAGGTATCAAAGCTTCTTTTATGGTTTTTTTTTACTTGTAACAACTTTGGACATAAAGGTGTAGATTGCAGAGCATATGGAAGAAATGTTCAAGCAAGAAATTTTTATGTGCCCCCCTACAACATTGAATGTTACAAATTCCACAACTATGGTGTTGGTTAATATCTTTCCTTCACTTCTTGGTTTGGCCCATGTTCAGATATGAACAATCTTCTGACAACACCTTCTAAAACTATCAGCCTTCCTGGTAAACTAGAAGGAAACTCTATGCACAGTGCACATAGCACAGTCTCACCCAAGATAGATCTATGGGTGACTGCAAAGCGCAAGTGATTACAGTCTAGGAATGAGTGGGGGTATAGGGTTGTATTCTATCTTCTCCATGCATTAATCTTGTTATTTATTCAAGTACTTCTAGGATTTATTCATCTTTAGGCTCATGCATGCATTCTAATACGTATAGTTAATCATTCATTCATAAGATAAACATTAACAGGAAGTAAACATTCAATAAACATCACATATAACACATATTTTACTATGTTTAACCCCCTCTTGGGCTATGTCCACAAATATTTTTCTTCTCTTATCTTTTCTTTAGTCTGCTACAAAATATAGCATTGCACGCATTACATATTCCATCATACAATAATGAATAGGTTTAGGAACCTCTGTGAGGTGGAAAATATCATACTAAGATCATGAGCCTATGATATAACCCTCAAAATCTATCTTACTCAACTCTTCTACAACCTTATTACAATCAAAAGTCTCTCAACTTCTCAATAGTATCACACTGACTAACCCTTGACCTAGACCTCCTAGGTTCTTATTTATACTATTTTACAAACTTATAGTCGTTGAAACCTTTGTCAAAAACCCTAACCCTATCATGTTAGGATTTCCTTCCTTCTCTCCTTGCATGTTACACCTCTTGCATGCATGTTGCTCCTCTTTCCTATTGCTCCTCTTGCATGTTTCCTTGCATGTTGCTCCTCTTTCTACTAGTCAGTCTTGCCTGCTTGTTATTCTGTGTAGTATTTAGTTCTGCCTGCTGAATCTTCAACTCTTACACACCCTTCACTCACTCTGTGATGCTCATGGAATTTTTCCTCTGATTTAGCTTCTGGAATGCAGTGTTGATTACCTCCTCTTATTGATCTGGTTGTTGGACCCTATCATCTTCTTTCAGCGTTGTCCATAGATACATGGTCTTGTCAAATAGTTGTGTGACCTTTTCAACTTCTTTATGCATCACTTCCACTTGCAGGGATTCCCGTTGTTCCCTTTCAACTAGAACTTCCGTAGGATTAGTTGGGGTTAATGTTTCTTTAAGCTATTCAATATCCTTCTTGTAGTTCTCGAGCCTTTGTGTGATGATTTGAATCTGTTCTTCTGCATTTCTCATGGATGCCTATGCATTGTCTAGAATCCTTGTAAATACTTCCTTCAACTTCTGCTCTAAATTATATGCACTTTGTTTGTCCTCTTTTGTCTTCATATTTACCTACTCGAATACTAGTTCCAGGGAAACCTTTCCATTCCTATCTTCCTGCAATTCCACCGCATCTTCCCTTGTGCACAATTGCACTTCCTGCACAACAATGAATTTCAGTTTGTATAGTGCCTTTGTTGGTAACTTCGCTAGTACCAATTGTAGTTGTTCCATATATTTGAGTGGTTTCTATTCTATGGCCTCGTCCCTCTAGAGAATCTCTAATGTTGCTTGGAATCTTAGACTCACTTATGTTATGGTATGGATGGTGTGTTCTTTTCTTGACACGGTCCTTTCCTCTGCTTCTTTCGTTGATGGGATGGGTTATGTTTCTCTTTCATGCCTTTGAGTTGCTTGTATTTGTTCTAGGACTTTCCTAATATCAGCCAAATCATTATGTATCCTTCCTCTTTGGTTCTCGACCTCTTCAAATTCCTCGGATGTATGATCCTGTACTCTCTCTACGACAAGATCAACATTGTACTTGGTGATTGTATACTTTGGTATTTGCTTGTGCGATTTGGCCTTCTTCCACAACCCCATGTATGTATAATTGGCCACTTGGGTGGCCTTGTTTCTTGTGGAGTGGTTTTTGAAGGGGTTTCTTGTGTCATTTCATCCCCTCCTTGTTCTTCTTGTGTCGGGGCAGTGTCCTTCTTCCCAGGTTGTGTGTCCTTCTTTGGAGCACTTCCCTTCTGCTGCACTTGTTTTTTACTGGGCTTCTCCTACTGTGTTGGCTTTTTAGACACAAAATTTTCATCTGTAGGTGTCTTGGACAACCCTTCTTCCACTTCCCTTCCCTTTGGCATGTCCTTGGTGATGACTGGAATATTCTAGTCATCCTTCCAGTCTTGCATCGCCATTTAAACTCCCTTTGCATTGATGCATAAATGAAGTTGCAACCATTATTTTGTTGGATCTCTGCATGCTTGGATCCACATATTATGTTATGTAGCCCTAAAATTGGTTACACCTTGATATTGCACAACTACTTCCAGAGTGATCCTCCAGGTGTTGGCTATGTTGTCTCGGATGTCACTGAGATACTGCATAAAGGTGTCGGCATTTCCACTTATTATATTGGGGTCTAAAGTGCTTCCCATTGATGTATAACGCACTCTGTGAAAACGACCCACTCTATCACAAAAATAGGAGTAGGGAGGCTCCTTCCACCCAATTAGTTCTATTAAGATCAGTAACCGTGAGTAGTAGAAATTTGTTCCCAAGTCCTGCACATTCTTGCAGTAAACGTAGAACATGTTCAGTAGCTATGGGTCCCAATTGAGCATGGTGTCATTTGCGCACTGAGTTTCAGTTGTCACAACCCCTGCAGGGACCTCCTCCTTGCGGCATTTGTGTAGCAATTTGCACTCCATTAGTTCCATGGCCATCCTGGTGGATATGTCGCTGATTATTTTGATTATAATTCCACGTGAACCTCTCTCTATCCCATATGTCTTCTTCATCTCTTCAACGAGAGCCTTTTACTTAGTATTGTCATCTAGGTACTACGTGAGACTCTCTTCATTTGATGACAGGCCTGTAATGAAGGCGATGAGTTCTAAGTCAATAGATACAGGTTATTCTAGCCATAAAAATCCCCCATGGAGGAATACCATCAACTGCTTGATGCAATCATTCACCTATTTCCCCCTGTCGGAGTGGGGAATATCCACCAAGTTTAGGATCCCTATGTTCGCCAGGCCTACCGCCCATTTCTTTGGCTCTAGGAATGGGTCTCCAAATGGCCTTGTGACAAGGCTCTCCATGTATATCTACTGCACAAATTCTTAGAATTTGCTGGTGTCAGCCACATTGTGGTCTGATCATGTAACACCGTGTTTCCCTCAATCTGTAAAAATAACTATATTGGCCAAGAACTATGGAAAACTCAAAGATGTGAATGTTTGATTTGACGGACCTTTGTATAAAAGGTCGATAAATGTAAATTATTTTATGATTATGTGTTGCATGACTATTGGGAGGGGGATGTGCTAAAAGAGACCATGATGGCTAATGAGAGGTGGTGGAAGGGACCTAGAATGGTTACGTTAACTTCCACCGAGCCAGTACCGTACTAGTTTTTACTTGCTCAAAGACCAAAGCAACTCTCTGACCCTAGAATGGATTTCCCATCAGAATGGTAGGTGGGGAGGCTCCTCAAGAGTTAATGAGGGGATGGGGGCGAACCACCCATCCGTAACAACTCCCAAAACTGACCACAAATGGGGAAATTCACGCCACATGCAATATTGCAGAGAAAAGACAAGAGAGGAAGTGTGGTAAGGGGGAGAGGAGAACACATGCGACAGGGATCGCGGAAGAGAACGAGAGAAAACTCTGGAAACATAGAGAGTTATGAACATAGGAGAAGGAGAGTAACCTTCGTCCTTGACTTTCGTTGAGCTGGGAGTAGGAGATTGAATCTCAAGCATCGTGGTCTAGCTCAGGGGTGGCTAGTGGTAAATCCATTTGGAGTCACTGAGCCTATGGTTGGGTGGAAACGAGAACCCCTCTCAACAGTCACGTCACACCTGGTGTTTCTGATAAGTGTTTATATATTGTATCTTGAATTGAATATCATGAACGCATGCTCATGTTTATACGCTCATAAATGGTTTATGTATTGAATTGTTTTACTTGTGTTTTGATCAGAAATAATGGATGCATGCTTATACTCATATGACCATAATCAGTTTATGTATAGAATGAATAAGTTCATAATACTTGTCCATTCCCTTGAGATTTTTTCCATCTACTTGACTCGTGCTATGTCCTAGTTTGATTTCCCGAAGGCACCTCCTTCTGGGAAGTTCCCTCACATTCCAGAGCTAGAGTGAGTTCCTTGAAAAGATTACCGTTTTAGTAAACCCAAGAGTTTACTTACCCCTGACACAGAGTTCATAGCTCAGTGAATTAGGAAGGCTTTTCATTCAGGTCACCGAGCCTAGGGATAATTACCCAAGAACCTGCTGAAGGATCATGTGATCTGAGTCTGGAAGCCTTGTACAAGAGAAAGTAGTTCTCTCAGGTTTTTGATGTTTCGACATTTCGACACTTGGGAAACCAATGGGTAAGACCCCTTTTCTACACAAGTCACGAAATCCTGGTACCCGAAACCTCGATGCGCTCGGTGGATGAGATGGTTTAGCATGAATAGGTTTTGACGTTTCAGCACCCGGGAAACCAAAGGGTAAGATCCCTCGTCTTTAGAAGTCATGAAATCCTAGTACCCAAAACCCTAACTCGCTCGGTAGATGAGTTGGTTTAGCGTGAATAGGTTTCAGTGTTTCGGCACCCATGAAACTAAAGGGTAAGACCCCTCATCTTCGCAAGTCATGAAATATCGGTACCCAAAACCCTGACACGCTCGGTGGATGAGACGGTTTAGCGTGAATAGGTTTTAGCATTTCGACACTCGGGAAACCAAAGGGTAAGACCCCTTATCTTCGCAAGTCACAAAATCCCAGTACCTAAAACCTCGATGTGCTCTGTGGATGAGCCAGTTTAGCGTGAATAGGTTTCGGTGTTTTGGCACCCAGGAAACCAAAGGGTAAGACCTCTCGTCTTTGCAAGTCGTGAAATTCCGGTACCCAAAACCCCGACGCGCTCGGTGGATTAGTCAGTTTAGCGTGAATAGGTTTCGACGTTTCGTCACCTGGGAAACCAAAGGGTAAGACCCCTCTTCTTCGCAAGTCATGAAATCCCGGTACCCAAAACCCCGACGCACTCTATGGATGAGGCAATTTAGCATGAATAGGTTTTAGTATTTCGGCACCCGAGAAACCCAAGGGCAAGACCCCTCGTCTTTGCCAGTCATGAAATCCCGGTATGTGAAACCCCGATGCACCTTGTGAATGAGCCCTAGGTCACCAGACAGGGTATTGTGGTAGGAAGGAGGAGTCCCGAAAGAATCTGAACCACCCATTTGTAGGGACGCGTGGTGAATATCTAAAGCCACCAGGGTTCTGGACATCAGAGAACTAGGAATGAAGACCCCGCCAAAATCTTGAATGGTAGAATGCTGGGATTTAATCCGGTCCGTTGATCAAGTCGACGATCTGGACCATATATCTGGATGATACTGGGATTTCAAGTTTCGAGGATTCGAAAGGGAAAGGAGGAACTCTTGCATCATTATTCCCTGAATCATGAAACCCCGAAAGCATTTAGAGGATTAGCACCAGGTCATAGGATCAGTCATATGACAAGCGACTCAAGGGAGAAGCTAAGGATCTGTTAGACCCTTTCGGGTTTCGACATTTCGAAAGACAGAGAACAGGGGAACACTTGCATCGCGATTCCCCAAATCGTGAAAGATGGAAGCGCCTTTTTGGTAAGGCCTATGGTCATAGCCAAAAATCACATGGGGGAGGATAAGGGAAGGGAGGGTCTGTGCTAGGCCCCATAGAAATTCATAGATTTTGTTCCTTGAAGAAAAGACAAAAAGAAAAAGAAAATCTTAGTTACCATAATGGGTGTGTGACAAATTGGTATCAGAGCATGGTTACAACACTTGGCCTACTTGGGCTCATGGATGAGTTGCACATAAAATCCATTTGAAGTACTCTTAAAAGGAGTAACTCTCTATCCTAACCCCCTTCATCAAAAGCCAAAGTTAAGAATTAAAATTTCCTATTGTGTGTATGCATTTGAAAAATATGAATTATTCGTTGATTGTGAATGAATATAATGTTGACTAACAACAAGTGTTTTTCCTGCACAACAAGTGGACGATCAACCGCAGGAAACTGTAGATGCATAGAATGGTGATGCACCATGAAGTGGGGGATGGCTCCCACAATAGAGACGAAGAGTCTGACGAAAGGAGAGTAGTAGAGACCCCTCCAGATCTAGCTGAGACCATGAGAAGCCTCATGGTCGAACTACAGAGCTGCAAGGCCAACAACGAGATGTTGATAAAAGAGAAAGAGAAGAAAACAGAAAATAATGCAGTCTTGCTGCAGAGCTTATCCGACATACAAAGACAATTGCAGCATGGACTTGACACCAGTCACGCGGACCAACGATAGACAAAGAGAAGTCGAAGCCCACTTAGGATATGGAAATGTGGTCCTTTAAGTGGCCACACTGGGAGGAGAACCTCAAGAAAGGTCCACCCCAGAGATAAGGGACAAGCATCGGATGATTCCTCTGGAAAGGAAACTGGCGACTCGAAGGGATATTCTAGTAGCAGAACTAGTTCTTATTCCTGAAGAAAATGGAAGAAGCGAAATCATTCCAAAAATCATAATCTTGAAGAATTCAAGAAGGCCAAACCACCCTCTTTTGACGGTGAAATAAAGAAAGGAGAGGAAGCAGAGGCCTAGCTGCTTGGACTAAAGAAGTATTTCAGAGTCCATGACTTCTCAGAAAACTTGAAGGCCCGAGTAGCTGCTTTCAACCTGAATGGGAAGGCTTCCATTTGGTGGGAATATCTTAAGAACGTAAAAGGGATTCATGAAGAGGACCTATCTTGGGAACGGTTTGAGAAACACTTCAGGAAGAAGTATCTGTCAGAAAAGTATTTCGATGAAAATACTAAAGAATTCTATGAACTCAAGCTGGGACAATGCACCATAGAGGAATATGTCAGCAGATTCCTTGAGTTGTTGAGGTACGTACCCTATATAAAAGCAGAAAAGGAAAAGGTGCAATGATTCATCAGTGGACTACCTAAGAATTATCAGAACAAGATTGAGTTTGATGAGCCAAAGACCTTAGAAGATACTATCCGAAAGGAAAGATATTGTTATGAATAGCTTGGGCATTAGAACAGAACCTCGTGAAGGCTGGAAGCAAAAGAATATTTCAGGATTCCAGAAAAAGGGGTTTAAATCCCCAAGATTTAAAAACTATAAAAAGGACTCAAGGATGAGCTTCCCAACCCGAAGTGTACACCAGTAGAATTTCCCCTCCCAGAGAGGACATAAACCTTTTGGATATACCCCAGGAAAGATTGATAACCCAAAGAAAGAACCCTTGAAATGTTGGGGTTGTGGAGAAGAACATCTACTGAGGGACTGCCCGCACCGACAACAGAACTGTCGAAGAATTTACAATGTTCAAGAAGCTACCACCATCAATGACATGGCCAGGAGCGTGCCACAAATTTGAACAATATGACCACCAAGCTTCAGTGGTGGAGATGGAAAGTATGATCACCAACCATCTAGTGTCTATTCTAATTGACCCTGGTTCAAATTTGAGTTATATAGCCTCTAAGGCTGTTGATAAGTGTAAATTACAACCACATAAACACGCCAAGCCATGGTTGGTACAGTTAGCCACTGACACCAAAAGAAAAGTAATAGAGGTCATACCATCTTACCAATTCACTATGGGTGAATTCCCCACCCAAGCAACCCTTAACATATTACCCCTAAGATCGTAAGACCTGTTGATTGGTATAGACTAGCTAGCCACATATAAAGCCAAACTAGACTGTTACCATAAAACCTTAGAATGTGTAAGTGAAGAAGGAATAAGGATAACCCTTCAAGGGATCCAAAAACCTGTCTTGGTGAGACGAATATAAGCCCTTCAAATGAGAAAGTATTGCAGAAAGGGATGTCCACTATATGTGATACAGGTGTTGGAATCAATTGAAGATGACAAACCAAGCCTCGAAGACCACCCCACACTAAGAGAATATGGAGATGTGTTTCCGGAAGAGGTATCGGGCTTACCTCTGAGAAGGGACATTGACTTCTCGATAGAACTTGCACTAGGAGCGGTGCCAATGTCTAGGACACCCTATAGGATGAGCACACCCAAGCTAGTTGAGCTTAAATTACAACTAAAAGAAATGATGGACAGAGGCAATATCCGGCCCAACATGTCTCCATGGGGAGCACCAGTCCTGTTTGTGAAAAATAAATATGGTACCCTCCGACTGTGCATAGATTATAGACAACTAAATAAGGTAACCATAAATAAAAAGTACCCCTTACCCAGGATCGATGACCTGTTCGATCAATTGGGAGTTGCTTCCATCTTCTCAAAGATTGACTTGAGATCTGGATACCATCAAGTCCGAATCAAGGGTGAAGACATCCAAAAAACTACCTTCAGGATGAGATATGGTCACTATGAGTTTGTGGTAGTACCATTTGGATTGACCAATGCCCCTGCCACTTTTATGTGCTTGATGAACAATGTGCTCAGCAAATTCCTAGACAAATTTGTACTAATTTTTATTGACGATATATTAATTTACTCCAAGAATAGAGAGGAACATGAGGAGCTTCTTATAATTGTGCTTCAAGTGCTAAGAGAACATCATCTCTATGCCAAATTTAGCAAGTGTGAATTTTTCCAGAAGCAAATACATTACTTGGGCCATGTCATATCTGAAGAGGGAGTAGCAGTAGATCCTGACAAGATCAGGTCTATCATGGAATGGCCTACCCCAAAGGATGTTTCAGATATCAGATCCTTTATGAGCTTAGCAGGATACTATAGGATATTTATAAAAGGATTCTCTAAGATTGGTTGTCCAATCACTTCCCTCTAGAAGAAGGGAGCTAAATTCACGTGGACACAAAAATGTGAAGAAAGATTTCAATCCCTGAAACACCTTCTGACCCATGCACCCATGTTGAAGATCACTAATCTTGAAAATGACTTCCTCGTGTGCATAGATGCATGTAAGGAAGGGCTTGGAGGAGTCCTTATGCAAGGAGGAAGTGTAGTCTACTATGAATCCCAAAAATTGAATGAGCACGAAGTCAGCTATGTGACCCATGATCTAGAGTTGGCCGCCATAGTGCACGCCTTAAAAATGTGGAGACATTACCTCCTGGGAAGGAAATCTGTACTTATGATAGACCACTATGGCTTGCGATATGCCAGACAAGGTAGGTGGATGGCCCTCCTTAGTGAGTTTGATTTTGAAATCAAACATGTTAAAGGAAAGGAAAATAAGGTGGCTGATGCCCTTAGTAGAAGTATGAAAAAAATTCACCTGGCAGCGGTGAGCACCTGCGAGACGAATGTCAAAGAAAGATTCAGGAATGCACAAGAAACAGACACATTCTTTCAGACCATGACCTTGTACCTAGAGCAAGAACCCATAGGAATAAAGTATGAAGGCTACCAGATGATAGATGGAGGTCTGCTAACTTACAAAAATAGATTGTATATTCTAGATTGTGACGACTTGAAGAGGTTCATAATGGATGAACTACATAAAAGACCATATACTAGTCACCTGGGATATCAGAAGATGATCACAGCCACTAGGAAACAATTCTATTGGCCCGGGTTAAAGAAAGACATAGCTAACTATTTAGCTAAGTGCCTAGAATGTCAACAGGTTAAAGAAGAACACCGACACCCAACAAGATTATTACAACCTCTACCAATCTCGGAATGGAAATGGGGAACCATTTCCATGGACTTCATCATCGGATTACCAACATCGACCAAGCAAAATGACGCCATCATGGTAGTGGTGGATAAATTGAGCAAGTCCACCCATTTTATCCCCGTCAACTCAACTTGCAAAGTAATAGATATCGCCAGCATATTCATGAAGGAGATATTCAGACTACATGGTATGCCTAAAGAGATCGTGTCTGACAGAGACACGGAATTTACTTCCAACTTTTGGAAATCCTTGATGGTTGGTCTGGAGACCAAATTACTGTTTAGCACAACCTATCATCCTCAAACCGATGGACATACGGAAAGAGTGAACCAAATATTGGAAGACATGCTAAGAATGAATGTAAATAATCAACCCAAAAAGTGGGAAGATTACCTGCCATTGGTGGAATTCGCCTACAACAACGGCTACCAAGAATCCCTAAAGACAAGTCCTTTCGAAGTCCTCTATGGTAGACCGTGCAACACTCCAGTCAGTTGGAGTAACCCAGTAAACAGAATTACAATTGGACCCAACATGTTGAAAGAAATGGAACAACAAGTGATTCAAATAAAACAAAACCTAAAAGTCGCTCAGAACAGACAGAAAAGTTACGCCGACCAAAAGAGAACTGCAAGAGAATTCAAGATGGGAGACCATGTATATCTCAGAGTTAGGCCTAGGAATATTTCCTTGAGGATGGGAGCTTGTGCAAAGTTGGAACCTCGGTATTGTGGACCCTTTGAAGTTCTAGATAGAGTGGGACATGTAGCCTATAGGCTAGCACTTCCTCCCACAGTAAAAGCACATAATGTTTTCCATGTTTCATTATTGAAGAAATATGTACACAATTCTAATCATATAATTGACTGGTCTGTGATCCAGGTGGAACTGGAGGGAGAATTCTTGCCAGAACCTCAATGCATAATGGACAAAAAGGAAACCCCACTCAAGAACCGAACCATTGCATAGGTCAAGGTGCAGTGGAAACATTTTGGCCCAGATGAGGCTACATGGGAAATGGAAGATGCCATGAAACAAGCATATCTGATTTTGTTTACTTCTATACATACATGTCATATTGATAAATAGAACATCGAATATGATGTTCCTTTAAGGGGGAGGGAATTGTAACACCCTATTTCCCCCAGTCTGTAAAAATAGCTATATTGGCCAAGAACTATGGCAAACTCAAAGATGTGAATGTTTGATTTGACGGACCTTTGTATAAAAGGTCTATGAATGTAAATTATGTTATGATTATGTGTTGCATTACTTCTGAGAGGGGGATGTGCTAAAAGAGACCACGATGGCTAATGAGAGGTGGTGGAAGGGACCTGGAATGGTTTCGTTAACATCCACCGAGCCAGTATCGTATTGGTTTTTACTTGCTCAAATACCAAAGCAACTCTCTAACCCTGGAATGGATTTCCCGTCAGATTGGTAGGTGGGGAGGCTCCTCAAGATTTAATGAGGGGATGGGGGTGAACAACCCATCCGTAACAGCTCCTAGACCTGACCACGGATGGGGAAATTCGTGCCACACGCAATCTTGTAGAGAAAAGGCAAGAGAAGAAGTGTGGTAAGGGGGAGAGGAGAACATGCGCGACATGGATCGTGGAAGAGAACGGGAGAAAACTCTGGAAAAGTAGAGAGTTCTGAACATAGGAGAAGGAGAGTAACCTTCGTCCTTGACTTTTGTTGAGCTGGGAGTAGGAGAATGAATCTCAAGCATCATGGTCTAGCTCGGGGGTGGCTAGTGGTAAATCTACTTGGAGTCACTGAGCCTATGGTTGGGTGGAAACGAGCACCCCTCTCAACAGTCGCATCACACTTGGTGTTTATGATAAGTGTTTATATCTTGTATCTTGAATTGAATATCCTGGACACATGCTCATGTTTATACGCTCATAAATGGTTTCTGTATTGAAGTGTTTGCCTTGTGTTTTGATCGGAAATAATGGATGCATGTTTATACTCATATGACCATAATCGGTTTATGTATAGAATGAATAAGTTCAGAATATGAATCCATTCCCTTGAGATTTGTTCCATCTACTTGACTCATGCTATGTCCTATTTTTATTTCCCGAAGGCACCTCCTTCCGGGAATTTCCCTCACATTCCAGAACCGGAGTGAGTTCCTTGAAAAGACTACCGTTTTAGTAAATCTAGGAGTTTACTTACCTCTGACACATAGTTCATAGCTCGGTGAATTAGGAAGGCTTTTCAGTTAGGTCACCAAGCCTAGGGATAATTACCCAAGAACCCACTGAAGGATCATGTGATCTGAGTCTGGAAACCTTGTACAAGAGAAATTAGTTCTCTCAGGTTTTCAGCGTTTTGGTGTTTTGGCACCTGGGAAACCAAAGGGTAAGACCCCTCGTCTTCGTAAGTCATGAAATCCTAGTACCCGAAACCCTGACGTGCTCTATGGATGAGCCAGTTTAGCGTGAATAGGTTTTGGCATTTCAGCACCCAGGAAACCAAAGGGTAAGACCCCTCATCTTCACAAGTCACGAAATCCTGGTACCCGAAACCCTGACGTGCTCGGTGGATGAGCCGGTTTAGCGTGAATAGGTTTCGGCATTTTGGCACACGGGAAACTAAAGGGTAAGACCCCTCATCTTCGCAAGTCATGAAATCTTGGTACCCGAAACCCCGATGCACTCGGTGGATGAACCGGTTTAGTGTGAATATGTTTCGACGTTTTGACACCCGAGAAACCAAAGGGTAAGATCCCTCGTCTTCGCATGTCGCGAAATCCCGGTACCCGAAACCCCGACACGCTCTGTGGATGAGCTGGTTTAGCATGAATAGGTTTCGGTGTTTCGGCACCTAGGAAACCAAAGGGTAAGACCCCTCATCTTCGCAAGTCATGAAATCTTAGTACCCAAAACCCCAACGCGCTCGGTGGATGAGTTGGTTTAGCATGAATAGGTTTCGACGTTTTGGCACCCGAGAAACCAAGTCTTTGTAGGTCATGAAATCCCGGTACCTGAAACCCCGACGCACTCTGTGGATGATCCTGTTTACCATGAATAGGTTTCATCATTTTGGCACCTGGGAAACCCAAGGGCAAGACCCCTCGTCTTCGCCAGTCGTGAAATCCTGGTACGCGAAACCCCGATGCGCCCTATGAACGAGCCCTAGGTCACTGGACAGGGTCTTGTGGTAGGAAGGAGGAGTCCCAAAATAATTTGAACTGCCCATTTGTAGGGATGCGTGGTGAAGATATAAAGCCACYAGGGTTCTGGACATCAGAGAAATAGGAATGAAGACCCCGCCAAAATCYAGAAAGGTAGAATGTCGGGATTTAATCTAGGCCATTGATCAAGTCGATGATCTGGACCATAGATTCGAATGATATTGGGATTTCAAGTTCTGGGRATTTGAAAGGGAAAGGAGGAATGCTTGCATCAAAATTCCCCAAATTGCGAAACCCTGAAATCATTTAGAGGATTAGCACCAGGTCATAGGATCGGTCGTATGACAAGCGACCCAAGGGAGGACCTAAGGATCTGTTAGACCCTTTTGGGTTTCAGCATTTCKAAAGACAGATAATAGGGGAACGCTTGCATCGCGATTCCCCAAATCGCAAAATATAGAAGAGCCTTTTTGGTAAGGCCTATGGTCATAGCCAATGATCACATGGGTGAGGATAAGGGAAGGGAGGGTCTACGCTAGTCCCCATAGAAATTCGGGGATTCTGTTCCTCGAACAAAAGACAAAAAGAAAAATAAAATCTTATTTTCCGTAATGGGTGCGTGACATATCATATTAGAGTTTCCACACACCCTAGTATAGTTGGCATGGACTGCACCCCCTCTGTGAATGCACAGTATCACAATTGAGGCACTAGGTTTCTTGCGCGGGGACCACATGATGAGTTGTTTTCCCTTTGTTCTTATCGACATGATAGAGGTCCCAGCCTCTGGCTCTCTCTCTTTCCCAAATTTTTCCTTCCACCTGCTGCACGGACCCTAGCACAGGTTGTGGTATCTCCCCATCGGACTCTGTCCACTCTCTTTCACCCCCATTTGTTCTATGGGATGCTTCGGCCCTCGTAGGTTACTGTGGGTTTCCTATTCTGATTGGTTCACGACCGGCCTACACACTGTCGTGCAAGTCAATATCCATCCCGACCATCATCATGGCTTGTTCTTCTTCCTTGTCTAGTGTTGCAATCACTGGTTCGACTTGGGGCAAGGGAATTATGTTGACATTGACAATTCCCTCTCTGTATGCCATTTCTTGCTCCGCCTCCACAGTTTCTTGTAGAGACTGAAGACTGTTGCATGTTTTTCAAGTTGTTTGGATTTATGTGCCAAAATTTGGAGGTGCCATCGTGGGTACTTATTTCTTTCTGGATTGATCTTCGACTACTTCGATTCTCTGTACTTGCCTATTCGCCTTTCATCTTTAGCTTCACGAGTTTGAAAATGCACAATAAGTCTTGTTTGGCTCGTGTTTCCAATTTATAGAGGGTGTCATTATTCCTTGAATCTTCTCGGGGAAGCTTCTTTGGCTGTTATTAATGCATTGAATCTTGTCAAGTATGCTTCATTCAATTCCATAAATTCCCAATTCATACCTTTTTTTCCTAACCGATGATTTTTACTTTTCTAACTGATGGCCCCTTTTCTGGTGCACTGCATTTTTTTGGTGCATCGTACCTTTCTTGCTATGAGTTTTTCTTACTGTGCGGTGTTTTTCTTACTATCAACCATATGTTGTGCATGGTTACTTTTTCTTTTTGTCGCACTGATTACACTCTTTTGTGCACGATATTTCCCAGTATTTTTGTATTTTATTTCTTTTTTATTTATTTATTTATTTTTCCCTATTTTTCTCCTTTTTATTTATTTTCATCATTTTTCTATCCTACTCTCTGCTATAGTACACTGTATACATGTCTTTCTCACTGCGTTGTAAATTTTAAGGGTTAGTAGGTCGACTATCCCTGTACAGTTTCAGACGAATATCATTGATCATTCCTTTTAGTTATTCTCCTCCCAAGTCTTGTAGTTGTACAAATCCCCCATTTGTGATAGCCTTTACCTCATATGTCCCTAGTCAATGCATTCTAAACTAACCAGGATGTTGAAAAACTTTAATGTCATAGAGTAGGACTAGTTCTCCCTCCTTAAATATCTTCTTCTTAATATGTCTGTCAAGCCAGGATTTGTCTCTTGATTTATGTACTTCTTGGTGAAATCCTGCTAGAATCATGTCCTCTTCAACTTCCATTAGTTTACTTAACCTCTCCTTTACTACACTTCTTTATATCATATTGGTAATTGTTGCTACTTGAAAACTTGGTACCATAAATTCTGATGGTACTACTGCTTCCTGCCCATATACCAATATGAATGATGTATGTCCTTTCATATTCTTACATGTGATCCTGTATTCCCATAATATTGTTGGTATTTTCGAGTCCCAATCATCCCTGTTGACATTGCAGATTTTAGTAAGAGCATTTTCCAAGATCTTATTGAAAGATTCTACTGTTCCATTTTCCTGAGGGTGGTATGGTGTACTCTTTTGGTGATATACCACAAACTCCTCAGTCATAGACCTGATGTTATTGTTGATAAAATGAGTGCCGTCACTCATCAAAATCCTTGGACATTGAAATCTGATGATCACTTGCTCAAACAAGAAGTGTGATGTTGTCTTTGTGCTACAATATTTCACTAGTGATGCTTATGCCCATATTGTTAAGTATTTTGTCACAGTAATGATATATCTAGATCCTAACCTTTTTGTTGGTGGATTAATTGGTCCAATAAATTCTATTTCCCATTTTTCAAATACATGCAGAGTCACTTGTGGTCTTAAAGGCATCTCATCTCCTTTGTTAGGTTTTCCAACCCTCTGACATACATCACATTTTTGGAAATATTCCTTGGCATCTTTATGGATTGTTGGAAACCATAATCATGTGTGAAATACCTTCTGCATGGTAGATTTCCCTACATAGTGTCCTCTAGATATACCTTCATGAGATTCTACTAAAATTATGGATATTTCATGTTCTAATACACACCTTCTCAAAATGCAACATGCACTCATTTTGTATAAATGTTCTGTAATCAGTTGATAGTCTGCAGCTCTGACTACCATATTTTTACTCTGCACTATGCTAAATTCTTATGGCACAATCCCTGTACTTAAGTATTCAATGATATCAGTAAAGTATTGATCAACTACCTGCATTGAAAATAATTTTGCATCAGGGAAGTTGTCTTCCAAGTTAGTAGGTTATTCTCCATTACTTACCCTTGATAGGTGATATGGTCCTACATTCAGCTTCCCTAGTTTGAATATCACTTCGAAATCGAATTCTTGGAATAACAATATCCATATAAAGACCCTCCCCCCCAACACTGGCTTGTTGACTAGATATTTGAGGGCAGAATGGTATGTGAGCATTTTAAAGTGTTTCCCCATTAAGTAGTGCTTGAACTTCTAAAAGGAATATACCATGGATAAGCCTTCTCTTTATGTGGTGTTATAATTATGCTATGATTCTGACAATTTTCTATTTGCAAAGGCTATAGGATGGTCTGAGTCCCCTACTCCGGGCTGCGCCAAAATTTCTCCAAGTAATTTGGATGATGCATCTACGTGCACATGAAAAGTCTTTTCCCAACCTAAGATTACTAGGATAGGTGTTGTGACCATATTTTATTTTAATATGTACAATCCTTGTTGTCAGTCTTCATTCCACTGAAATCTGATATCCTTCTTTAACATTTTTTCCATTGGTACAGTAACTTGTGCATACCCATTTATAAATTTCTTGTAATAGTATGTATGTCCCAGTGTTTCTCTTAACTAGCACACTAAATTTGGTGGTGGTAAATTCACAATGACTACAATCTTAGAAGGATCCACTAGTAAACCTTGTTTACACACTATGTGTCCCAACAATATTCCAAAAGGCATGCCAAAAATGCATTTCTTGATGTTCAATGAGATCTGACATTTCCTACATATTTCCAACATGAGTCTTAACACTTCTACTTGATATTTTAACATACTATATACAATCCAGTCATCCAAATATACTTATAGAAACTAATGTATGAATTCCTTAAAAGAATATATGACTACTTTTGAAAATATGGCTAGTGCATTCTTCAACCCAAGTTGCATGATTGTATATTGCTAGGATCCCCATTCTCTAGAAAACATAGTCTTATACATGTCCTCTAGAGATATTTTGATATGATGGTAACCTGAGAATATATATGTAAATGAATATGCTTCCTGGCCTCCCCCATTCTCTAATACCTCATCTGTGAAAGGGGTAGGGAAAGGGTCATGTAAGAAAGCATCATTCATTTTTTCTCAAATATACACAGATCCTTATCCCCCCTTGTTTCTTTTCTTGGACTACCATAGGACTTATCCATTATGATTCCTCTACTGGTTCTATGATACCAGCTTCCAACACTCTATCAATTTCTTCTTTCACTTTCTACTTATATATTGGATTCAGTTTGTAAGGTATCTACCTGAAAGTTCTTGCCTCGAGTTTGAGAGGTATCTTCATATCACCTAGATCCCTTGTTATTCCTTTCATATCAGTAGAGTTCGTTGGGAAAAGGTCATTATATTCACGCAACAACTCTATTATTCTTTATATTGTTTGTTCATCCAAATAATCTCCAATACTTTCCATTTTCAGATTATCATCTGTCCCAATGCTAACTTTATTAACTTTGATTTCTGCAACAAATACTTCTGAATATAGAGATGGACCTTCCACCTCTCTTTCTCCATATATATTTGTAATATGAATGTTACACAGATCATCTTCATCTGGTGCTTCATATTACACATGATAGCATGAGAGTAACTCTTTAACTATCTATCTATTTTGTTGTTGATATTCTGTCATGATTTCAACCTCTGGGTCATTAGTAAATAACATTCCCTATATCAACTTCAATGTTGAATCCATGTTGGGGTTCTCATGTTCAAATGAGAAGGTGACTATGAAATTTTTCTGTAAGCATGTCCACTCTATAGTACCTCTGTGCATCTCCTGGTTTATATACTAGTTCCCTAGAATTCTTTCCAATGTATGGATAAAGTTATAAGGCCATTCTTTTGGTGGTGTCATCCTCCATTGTGCCTTTCACTTTTCTAAGTGTTCCACTGGTTTTCCATGTCCATCATACCTATGAATTTTATTTATCTCCTGCTCTGCATTGAATCTAATGTGTAGTAGTCATTTACAATGATATTAGTCCCGAATGGTTTCTTTATGCGTGCCCCACCATCTTGCAGGTGTAGCATTGAGTGAAATATCTAGGGCTAAGAGCCTATGATTTTCTAATAATTCCTCTTCATACTTTGTCATAAATTACTCTAGGTCATTTACCCCATGAAAACTAGGAGGTTCTGTTATCTTTGTACCAACCCATCTTACTACGCAGTCTATTCTTATGCACCTTCTTGTGGAAACTTCATGTAATCATTTTTGCCATTTCTCCAAACCTATATATGAGTCGGACACACATGATGTAATTTTTATCTAGCTCAGTATCCCATCTGTAGTTGGGTTTACATAATCCTCTTCTCGTGTGGTGGTTCTATACAACTGGTTTATTTCTTCTAGATCCAAACAAGTGGGTTCTACAAACCTTTCTCCTTCTAAGGGATCTAATGGTGAAATGACTCTATATTCACCTGATTCAAATGCCATTTTCCTTGTCTTCAGGTTGATTATGGCCTAGTTATCAAATTCCCAATCCAAGACAATCAATGCTAGGTAAGGTTTCTTTCCATCTACTATCTCTATTACTTCAAAATCTACCATAGTGTGCACTCCATCCAAGTCTACTGTCACACCTTTAAGCCTTCCAATTGGTAACACTCTGTGTTGATTTTCTAATTTAAACTAGAAAGGTGAATAGCCTAGTGTGGGTTCTCCCATACAATGCCATGTATTCTTAGGTAAGACATTTATTTCAGAGTCTAAGTCTAGTATAATATCTCCCATATTGAAATCTCCAATGTTGGCATTCAGTCAGAATTCTCTACTTGTCCTTATTTTAGTATGGAGATGATTGACTGTTTTATGTTCTAACTTCCCTTCCTCCTCTATGTTAGATATTTCTATCATATTTTGTAAAACCTTAAAAGATGATGGATCATTCAATAGCTTAACACATGACTGCAGAAAATATTTTATGGTACTTACTTGCTCTAAAGGTATTCCTTTACTAGTATGGTCCATTGAGGAGGGAATTTCACACATTGGTGAGTTTTGGATTTGCTACATGACTAATGTAGATGAAAGTTTTTTCTTGAGAAACTCCTATATAGCCTCCTTGAATGTTTTCATTTCCTTTTTTGCATAAAACTACTTATGTGGTTCAATATTCTTATTAACCCATTGGTGTAGCACTGGATCTTGTTTTACTATGTCATTTCCTGTCTTGGCTCCTCCTCGAGTGACTATATTGATGTTTATCCCATCATCCTTGTCTTCTTCATAAATCCAATGGACATTCTGGTTTCTCTGGTTCCTTTTTTCTTGGATCTTCCCCAATAATGTCAGACAAACTTTTGTGCTATGGTCTGCTATGTGACAGTACATACACATCGTTGGTGAAAGTGGGAATTCTCTTACATAATGTCCTATATGTTGGAAGTTGTGGAACACTACAGGACCTCTGCCTTATCCAAATCCTCCTCTACCTTGTCCTCCACCTTTTTATCCACCTTGATCTCCTCATGGTGTGTTGTACTTAGGTACATGGTTATATTGCGTGGGGTTATAGTACGGCTGCGCATTGTTGTATTGCAGTTGCACATTGTTATACTGCTACTTCACATTATTGTGTGGTGGTGGTACCTGGTTGAACTGAGGTTCAAATTTTCCTGTCATAATTTATTCTTTCACCCTATACGTATTTGAAGGTCTTTTTCTCATTATCTCCATCATCCTACAATCCTTATCATCATGACCCACGGACTTGAAAAAATTGCAATATGAACTTTTGGGTATTTTCTTATAATTTTGGATCATTGGGAAATGGTATGGATCATGCCCATACATTTTACAAATCTCACACCATGGTCCTCCTATTGGAAAAGGTTTTGGTACTCTTGTTTCCATATACTATGCGAAATATGAACATTCGTTCTTATGGTTTCCTTATGTTCTGCATGTGGTGCACCAAATAGCTTCTCTTTTCTATTTACCCTTATTTTGGTTAAGTTGAAATGTTAGGTTATGTATATCCTCCTCAAGATCCTCTATTGCTAGATCTGTCTTCTAATATTGGTTTTCTTCTAGTTGTAAGGCTTCCTGCAGAGCCTCTTCCTGAGTTTGGAACTTCGGTTGTCTTAATGGGTATTTCAAGTGTGGTAAAAATGAGTTCACAAATAGATGTCTATGTTGCATGTCAGTCATGACATATTTCAACTTACCTTTGAGACGCTTAAACCTCTGATTAATTTCCCAAATAGAGTCACCTGGTTTTTCCCTGATTTCAATCATTTCTTTCATGTATTGATCTTCTGAGTTGGGCTTCTAAAATTCATTTATTAGTAGTTTTTTCACGTCTGCAATAGTCCTTGTTACTCCTGGTGGACTATTTACATCTAGGCTCATGTACCAATCCAATGCATGGTCTCTTAGCATTATAGCTAATTGAGTGATCTTTGTATCCTCATCTGTGATATGATTTTCTTTCCATATCTTCTCACAGATGAATAAGTTATTTTTAGGGTCCTCTGATGCCTCTCCAAGAAATTTTGGTAACCTGATCATGGGATCATGTCCTTCCATTTTAAACTTTGTTGAACTACTACCTTCACACTATGTAGATATTTTAATTTTTCTTCCTTAACTGGATCCTCTAGTTGCTCCTCTTTGTTTGGATGTGTTTCATTTTGTTTGTCTTCCACTAAAATTCGCTTTTCTAAACGCTGGTGTTATTTTCGGTGTGTTAGTCGCACATGGGGTTGTAGGTTCCACACTAACGATGACCTATATTGTAGTTATGCCTTTTGTTCCTATCCTTTCACCTCCTATTTTCCTTTCACATGTTTCGTGCATGATTTCCTCAATCCGCTCCACAACCCAGTGATCCTCTACATCTTCCTCATCACTTTCCAAGCCATCTCTATCAGTTATGTCTCTCTTCTTGTTATTCATATTATATTGGTAGGGTACTCCACTGCGGGTCTTTCTAGTTGTTGCCATTATCTTCTTTATCTATTATTATTCCATCATGATTGGGTCCATGGACTCCTTCTTCTTTCCCTTATCCATCTCTTCCTCTATTTCTTAGCTTCCTATCAGTGCTTCCCCCCCTTCCCCCATCCGCACAAGGAAGTTTAGTTGTCTAAAGTCATGGTCATCACACCATTTTTATACAATAAAATATTTATTGAAGTATACAATGATATGATATACCTACCTCTGGGTCCTTTTAGAAAATCCTGCTCTGCTGTGCTGTAAGACTTCATCGTATCTACTACAAACTCAATGATAAACCCTGCAACAATACTGTCTGACTAGAAATCTATTGTGCGCATAAATTTGTTGTTAGATTTTTGTAACTGCGTGATCTCCACAGTATTGCACTCCATTTTTTTGATTCAATTTGTTGGGTGGTTTTCTTTTAACCTTAATAACCACTCCTACAACAAATGCATGAAATCACAGAAAAATACCTCATGAAAGTCTCTAAACACATATTTGTCCAAATATTTGCACAGTTTTAACTTAGGGTTTATGTTTTCCTTCTGCACAAACTCAAGTTCCTTCATTTTCAGCCATATTTCGATCTCCTCCTTTGTTGGATTCCATGTCCTGAAAATCCCCTTGTATGCCTTCATTCTTCACATGTTTCTTCCAGGGATCCCATCCACTCAATCCTATGGAGTTATAGATAACAACATAACCATTTATTGGTTTATATCTCTCCTTCACTTCTTGGTCTGAGCCAGGTTAAGATATGTAGATAACAACATCACCATTTATTGTTTTATATCTCTCCTTCACTTCTTGGTCTGAGCCAGGTTAAGATATGAACAGGTTTCCAATAACACCCTCTAAAACTATCGACACTTCTGGTAAACTAGAAGGCAACGCTACACGTAGTGCACACAATGTAGTCTCACCTGAGATATCTCTATGGGTGAGTGAAAATCTCAATTTCTTATAGTTTGGAATGAGTGGGGATCTGGGGTTGTATTCTATCTTCTTCATGCATTAAAAATATTAATATTTATGCATGAGCCTTGAATATTACGAGCCTTGAAGACTTGAAGTCAATTAATGAAGGAATATTAACATGAATGTTTTTCATATACGTCAGTAGATTATAGTGATAGGAAGAACCAATGGAAAAAAAGAACCAAAAGAGAGGAAAGAAAGCATATATAGGAAGCCCCACATTGATCTACATGGAATCTTGTAAAATAACATGGGGGGAGAGAAATAATCAGAGGAAGTTACCCTTAATGTCAAAGGGGGAGAGAAAGAACAAAATGATAAGAGAAAGATCAGAAGCATGAAGATAGGGGGAGCACATGAAGACAGAGAGAGATTGTTCAGAGAAGGCATATGGTCATTGGAGTTACTCTTTACCATTGATATCAAAGGGGAAGAGAAAATATCATGAGAGAAAGATCAAAAGCATGAAGATAGGGGGAGCATCCCCAAAGAGTGTTACCATTTTCCATTGATTTCAAAGGGGGAGAGAAACATGAGGAGAGAAAGATCGGGAGCATTGATCACATGGGGAGTATGAGTGTTTCCATCAATTCCAAAGGGGGAGATTGTTGGAAAGTTGGTTTTCATTGCTGTCAACCCTAGTAAACCCTAGAAGAAGCATATAGATGTGATGGGTGTATTTGGAGAAGTCTCCAAAGTGGTCCCCTTATAGCTTAACCTTAAGCATGGATCTCACAGGAAGATGCTTTGAAGAAGTCTATAAGAAGCCCTGGAAATATGACCAAATGATGAAGTGGTTAAGAAGCCTCATAAGTGTGGTCATGAAGCTCAAAGTTGATTGAATAATAAAACCATGAAGGACATTACAAATTAATATAACACATCCATAGATCGATATTCCTCATGTCATTTCCAATGGTAGGTGGTATGCCATGTGGTTCCTCACGGTTGAGGACATATGCCCTCTTGAATATGGAAGCCTAGAAGTATGGTTAAGGAGGCCATAAATGGTTCTAAAAAGAAGCGACAAGTCGGGCCCCAAATTAAGGAAAATAAGATAAATATGTTGGTTGTGGAGCCTGATTATCTTCTTGATTTAGAGGTCTTTTACTTTCATCCGTGTTTATACCCCATGAAGTATTTACACCCCAGAAGTATGTACACTCTTCCACGCGGGGGAGTGTAGAGGGGGGGTACCCCCTCTGCGAGGTCTGGGGGGGCTATCTCCCTGGCTGGGGGGTTTGGGCGCAAGCATCCCTCAATGGGGGATCGGGGGCGAAGCCCCCGAAGAAAAAATTTCCTTGTAAAAGTATATTGTAATTTCATTTTAAATCTGGACCGTTCATTATAAGGTCGCAGATCTAACGATAGAGATTATGTTAGGGTTTTTTTCCCTATAAGGAAACCCTCTTTTACGAGGAAATGTATTGCAGCTATGTATGTGGGTGAGTATTATATTCTGAGAGAGGAGACTATGAGAGAAAGAAGAGGAAGTTACAATGGGTTTTGCTGTAGGTTGTATCCCTTCATTTTTCTGGATAATAATAAAGAAAGGACCTGGCAATTTCTTTGGTGGACATAGCCCACACTGGGTGAACCATGTAAATATGTGTCTCTCTTGTATTGTGTATCTTCTGTGTTTTGTTTCCGCATTTGTTTTATTTTATTGCTCTGCAGTCTTGTTTTTCTAACAACTGGTATCAGAGTGTAAGGTAACTCATGGGAAAAGAGGGTTCCTGGTTCGAGTGGGAACAATGTCAGAAGATGGAAAGTTTAGGGTCGAGAAATTTAACGGCCAAAACTACCAGTTATGGAAGATGCATATGGAAGATTATTTATATCAGAAGGATCTATTCCTACCATTGAGCGGAGTAGAAAAGAAGCCGATGGCCATGAAGGATGAAGAATGAGAGATTCTTGACAGAAAGGCTCTAGGAATGATACGTCTGAGCCTGGCAGCGTCGGTGTCTTTCAATATCTCAAAAGAAAAGACAATGAAGGGTTTGATGGATGCGTTGACCAAATTGTATGAAAAACCCTTGGTGTCCAATAAGGTATTTCTAATGAAGAGATTATTTAATATGAAGATGTCGGAAGGTGGGTCTATTGCAGATCATTTAAATGAATTTAATACGGTTACTAATCAACTAAGTTCTGTAAAAGTGGACTTTGATGATGAGGTTAGGGCTCTTCTAATCTTGTGCTCATTGCCA
>JASDQU010104245.1:286988-300104 GCA_032191745.1 Picea mariana
CCCAAATGGTTAGAACTATGAGATATGGAGCACAAGAATGAAAACATTTTTACAGGAACGGGGGTATGATATTTGGTACTCATTCGTTACAAATTTCATTGTTTCAAAGAAACCAAAGACTCCAACCAAGAAGGAATTAAAAAGGAACAAAAAAATGGCATTGGATTTTATCCTAGAAGTATTAACTGATTTGGTAAAAGACAAATTGGGACAATGCTCATCAACGAAAGAACTTTGGGATAAGCTACATAATATCTATTGCAAGGGATCTCATAACATCACAAATCCATAGCATGCTAAAGAATATACAGAGACAAAACGAGAAGAAATATGATCATCATGTCAGACAGATCCATAAGAAGAATATTATGAAGAAGGTGTAGTGAATTTTGAGGATGAACTAATCATTTCTTTAAGTGAGATAAGAAAGGAAAGGAGGGAAAATAATTCTCTCATGTAAGAATTGATCAAGGTAAAGGAAGGTTATGAATAATTCAAGTAGGTTATCATAAATATAAGAGCTCAGATAGAAGAAGCCAAAGTCATTGAAGAAACTCTCAAGGATCAGTTGAAAGAGAAAAAATTTTGGAAGATGAATTTGTATCACAAATAAAGGAAGAAGAGAAGAAAGAAGAAAGTTTGACTAGTCATCTTAAGGAAAAATATGGGGACTTAAATGATCTTGAAGCATAATTTGGTCAACAAGAAAGAATATTTGAAGAATAAATCATCTCTTTGAAGACCCAATGTCACACCTAAGCGTTGAGCTCAAGTGTATCACTTTACCAAGTGTCACAACTTCATCACCATGAAGAAGTGTGTTTCATGACCCCTATAAAAGTTGGAAGGAGAATCTATCAGTTGGAGGTAGAAATGATACCTTTTTCCTTGATATTTTGGCCTTATTTGACCTTCATCACCCCATTCCCATATACAATGAGAGATAAAACCTTATCATCACTCCCTCAGAGTGTCTTAGGGAGCGATAATCCCTTGTTCATTTCCCTGTGCACAGTTATTAGGGGGCAATGAAGTTGTTGCAACCATCATGCCTTGTTTTTTGAGGTTGTTTCTGAGAGTTTGTATTTGGTTAAGGAATTATTTTGAGCTATATCCTATTCAAGGAAAGGTCAATCTTGTTAGTTGAGAGAAATAGTCATTTCACCACATCCTCTCCTCAAAACTATCCTATGGTTGTGACGCCTAAATACCTATATAATGAAGGCCATGATTGAGTGAAAAGGGGGGAGAGAATTTCAAAGTATAATACTTCTGATTGTGTGAGATCTAAGGGGATGGAAAGGAGAGCTTCGAGGATCTGTTGCAATGTCAAGATTGAGATTGTAAGTCCTTCCATTTTATTTTCTTTCCATTAATACATAAATTGGCCTATTCCTCTCATATATATGCATTTGTTCTATGCATGTCTATTGTTGCTAAATTCATCATAGATAGATCTATTTTTACTTAACATGATAGTGTGGAAGAAGGAGGTTTCACGTTGTTCCTTGCATGACTTTTATTGAACCTATGAGCTTAGATATCAAGGTCAAAGGATGGAGTAGCAAGGACAATCGACCTAAAAAGGTAAGTCATCCGTCCTTCTTCTTCTAATTCTATTTTTTTAAATAGTTCTAAGGGGAAAGTAGTACACCATTTTTTTCCCTTATTTCTTGGATCAAATATGGGTCTTGATTCAAGGGGTATCTATACAAAAGCTCAACTCCACCATTTCTCGCCTTCAAGAATTTTTTAGCTTCGACCCCTTGAATGTAATTTTTGGATCTATAAGTCTAAGAATTATTTTAAAGATACAAGGACTTGAGGAAATTGGGGATTCCCCCTGAAGTTGAATTATCCATTGGTTCTTATCAAACTTATCTCTACATTGAGAAATTAGTTCTTTCCATTTGAATACCTCCAGAACACAACTTGTTGAAGAAATATCGGATGTCCAAATATGATTAATATTTCTCGCAGTGTTATCACCGAAACATTTCTCACAACAATACAAGCAATGGTTGAAGAAAATACCATCACAACATGTTAATCAACATACCTCAAGCATTTAAAAAAATTATTCAGGAAGAAAAAATATGCAAATAGTCATTGAATTTCAACACAATCTCCCTAAAGAATGCTTTCACACATCTACATCAGCCAACACAATGTGGAATGCATAAAATGTGTGGTCTACGGTATTGTCTCCACAAGAACCCATGTTGATGTGGAAAAAACACATTAATGTAGTTGTTTTGGCCTCAACCACTTCCAGGTCCAAGTGTACCATGATAAGACTCCAAAATCGTCTCAAAATCTTTCCTTGGGGATACTAAAAGGATGGCTAGTACCTTCAAAGGGATCCCATTCACACTACAAGAAAATTATAAAAAAGTTTGCATTGGTCCTATAAATACATGACCAAGGTATGAAAAAAAAGGGAATACTTTAGAGTATTTTTGTGATGTTCATTTGGTTTTGTAGAAGACATCATTTTCTTAGATCCTCTTGAGTAACCATAGAAAGTTTTTCAATTATTTCCTATTGATAAGTTCAACAATCAAGTCTTCACCATTTTATTTCCATTTTCTATAAGAGAGAGAGATTTGTATCTGGGTTATTCAATATCCCTCCCAAGGAGGAATAAGCAAATCATAAGTTCCCATCTCCCAAGTGCTATCAATTCAAAGATCAATCCTATTAGTATCTATTTCTTATGTCTCTTTTATGCATCCATTTGAGTTTTTACATGCTTAGTTTATTTTTTGTTTCTCGTTATTTATTATCTTACTTTCTCTTTATTTGAGCCACTAATTAACTAACCAACTTATGTATTGACTTTCTAGCCTAACAAGGAAACTAAGTTTCTTATTTTTTCTCACCCGATTGGGTAAACAAGCACAACATATTGGAGACCATATCTGGGATGTGGATCAAATTCCTACTGAATTAAGCTATTAAATATTTCTTTATCACCTATTTGTGTTTGGAGGGATCAAAATCATCCTAGTCCAACCCTCAGATGAAAAAAATGAGCCTCTAATAAAGAGAACTCAATTCAAATTTTGGTCCCACTATTTCTATGGGTTTATGCGGGTTTGGGAAAAGCCGACATGCAGACCGCACATAGCTGTGCACTTTTCCTCTTTCTTTTTGCACAAACTGCATAGACCGCACATTGTTCTTGACTATCATAACTAACAACCATGAATAATTCTTCTTTACCATTGATTGTAAGGCTTTCAAACATGGTTTCACCAAATATTTTTAGGTTTATTTTTTAGCACTTTGTAACACCATAAAAGTAAACTTAGAGTTCTTTCTTACACTAGTACTTAGCCACACATAGACATCTAAAAGGATAAAAAAGAACCATAACATATTTCCCTTTCTTTGTTGCCACATGGATGGCTTAGTATAGAATTTTAACTTCAAAGTTAATCTTTTCTTGTACAATCATCACATAAATCGGGACTAGGAGAATATTTTCATATCTTTGAGTATGCTCTTTCTCTTGCACCTTTGAGTTATCCATAGGAATCATAAAAAGGGCCTCTTAGGAAAATTCATGTCCCTTTAATCAATAAAACAAGTAGTAGAGACCAATACCTCTTATTTTACTTTTGAAGAGAGGCTAATACCTCTTAGTTTTATTTTTTGAAACACATCTTAAAGGGTTTGTAAGGTCCCATACATGCCCAAATGTTTGTAATCTTAGGATAGTTTCAAGGTTTTTTAGCAAGAAAAACAACCTAGGAAGGCTAAATGATTTGAAAGGGATCATAAATTCCCACATGCCTATAATATAGGAAGAGTTTCAAAGTTTTCTTAGATTATATAACATTCTAGGAAGTTTAAAGGATCAGGAGTAAGGACCCAGATTTCCACCATGCTAGTGATATAGGGATTTTAAAATTTCACAAGGATTTCCATCAAACATTTAGTAATTTATATTTAATAAAGATTTGTAAAGGACCAAGTGATGTCAAAATGTTAAAATTTTTATCACTGACTTATTGAAATCATTGTTGGCACCACCACTTATTTCACACAAAATCACATCATCCCACACTTCAAATGTCTAGCGTATATTTGGAGTCATATATGCTCTTCTCCCCACACCTATGAGTGTTATCGAAGAATCAGAAAGACTTCATATATCTTTGGAAATGTTCCACATGATTTTAATCAACAAGGATGGTTCATGACCCCAATCTCACAGCTCATCTCAAATCCTAAAATAAACCATTAAGCAACTCATATTTAAACCTCCATAGGAGGAGAAAAAAATAAATTTGTAGTCTAAGTTAAGATCTCAGGGATAGGCATCCGAATAAATCCCCATTATCATTTCTCATTGAAACTTAGAAGTTTTGAAATAGGATACCAAAATCCATAAAATCAAGCATTCCTATGCCATAAGGCAAGGGGATACCCATGAAGGTTCGAAGGTTGAGGTCTGGTTGTTTTGTGCATGCCTCCTTGCATCACCCAACTCTTGGAAATAATCCAACCCATGACCCATTTATTAGGATGAAAATATAAATTCCACACTTGATCGAGGTAGCTTAGTTGAAAAATATAGGTTTTCTCCACCTGTGTGGTGGTTTTGGGATGCAATCGCACCTCAATCATATTTTGAACATTTGTTGGGAAATATCTCCAGTACTTTTGGGATATGATCCCTTCACCCCTTATTATAACTGATTGTTTATACCTTCACTAGTTTCTCTTCCACTAGATTCACGCCCCATTTTGAGTGCTTTTGGAAGGCCTAATGCTTTTTGAGAGGAAGGATTATATGTCCTTTAAGACACGTTCAATTTCTTGTATTCCCCCACATGGATAAACCCCAAACCATCTTACATTGTTTAGTTTTTTTTATGTATGATTTCCACTATTGATTACATACAAATTTAAATAGCATTGTCGAGATAGTTTAAATTCATCGAAAGCACTTGTTTCTCTCACTATCACTCACTCATTGTTTTATCTATTCCCGAACCATAGGGGAACCACATAATACCTATCATTCTAAATGCCTGAGAAACCTCCCTCCAATATTGGGCGATGTCCCTAATTTGGTTGACACATCAACTCAACCATCACATACACTAGTGAGCACAATTTTTTTCAGATAAAATTTTCTTGGTTCCACCTTTATTGACATCAATATCCAAAACAACCCACCAACTAGTCCTTTGTCACAAGGAGGTGGAGACCAACCTTCATTGTAATGTACAATATCCCAACCATCCTCGCAAGGAAATAGTTATCAACCACAACACACCATGTCTGGAACATCTCCTTCCATGTCATATTTCCCATCTCTCAACATCCCATATTTAACAAAACTAATGAAGGACCCAATATTACATGACCCCACTTGTCCCAATATGCCTGCCAAGTTACCTCCTGACATTGCAAAGTTTGATGACAAGCCAGGGGAAGACCCAACCAACCAAATTATGTCCTTTCACATGTGGTTCTCTTACAAAGGTATCATAGAGGATTCCATTCATTTAATATTGTTCCAATGGACACTCACTGGCCCATCAACCAAATGGTATGTGGACGATAAATCAGGGTCCCACACAACCTTCGAATCATTAGCTAAAGGATTCTTATCTTTCTTCCAACTTCCTATTCATCATGACACTAGTTTGGAAATTATTTCTGAATTTAAACAAACCAAATCCCTCCATATCACTTATCATATTAATGAATGGCATCAAATAAGGGGCATTTGCAAAATTAATACTACCTCCCAACAACAACTAGATTGGTTCCTCGAATCACTAGTCCATATCATTGCCAAAGATGTGGCTATGAAATTTGCTCAAACTGAATATGAGGCCATCACTAAGGCCCAACAGTTTGACCTTATTTACTCCCAATTGAGGTACTTATACTCCATATTACCATATGATCCTCATCCTTTCCCCTTTGGCAAAGAAAAACCTGGAGTATCAGATGTCACAAAGGGATTGATTAGGTCCATGACCCACTTTCACCCACATTTGGGGCCAAAACATACCATCGTCCATACTGGGGGAACCCATACTACCCTCCCCCTATCCCTCAAACCCCTTTTATAGCTTCTCCTACTCCCTCGATGGGCAGACATGTACTTGTACGACCAGCCAACCCGGTGCAAGTACCACTTTCAGGTCCACCATCTACCACATCATACAACTCCATTAATGGGGGTATCACATACACCTCATACCCACAATATGAAGTCCCCCCACAAGGTAATCCATATTACCCCTTCCTCAGTCCCCCTCAACTTGTTGCACCACAACATGGACCATCACAGGAAGGTGTGAACTTTATTCAACCTTCTCCTATTAAAAAAATCCAAGACTTTGAACAGTTGAATATGACCAACCCACCTAATCAATCCAATAATAAAAAGAAGGGAAAGAAAAAAAATAACTCCAACCAAGGGCAAGGGGGAAATCCTCCGCAAAAAAACACCCCAGCAGGGGGAAACCGGAACCATGATACCCAAAATCCACAAGGGGGAAACAATAATAGAGATCCATTCCAAGGAAATAATAAAAACCTCAAGACCAATTTTCCTTGCACGCTATGTGGTGAATATGGTCATTACACCCACCACTTCCCTTAGATTTTTTATTACAAACATATGAAAGAATTCATGAATCCACCCAGGCCCCCTACCCTAGAGGGACCACCACAAGTACCTAAAACATATATGCAACCAAAATCCCCTACAGTCCTACAAAATCCTATTCCCCACCAAGGAGTCATCAATATTCATCTAGAACCAGTCACCCCCCCCCACAACAATTGGGACAATACCCCAACCCAGGTCACACTCAATAAGGGAATATGACCGATCACAAAATTCTTCTCACACAAGACAAAATCCTACTACAAACTTGTAGTCGTCAATACATCATGCTTCCTGACTCAAATCCAACCACCTATGACTCACCCCAATTACCTATAGGGAAACCTTTGGCAATACCTCATCCTAACACATAAAAAACCATTCATGTACCCTGTTCTCCTTTGTGCAAGAACATGTGCAACCCCCATGCTAGAAAAACACACAAATATAGTCTCATCGACAATCTGCCTCAATCCCTAGCTTCTCTGTCAGTGTTATATGTTTTCCAAACATGCCATTTACAACGAAAGGCCTTGATATCAAAATTGGGGGAAATCGACCCATGAGATACTCATTTTATCACTTTTAATTTGGATATGCCTAACCATGCCTTCCCTCTTTGGTTTCTTTCCAAATCCCATTCAATATTCGAAACATAATTGTACATGGATGAAGGGGAATCTACATGTATTATGTCCAAAACAATATGGAAACAAATTGGATCATTCAAGCTCATCCCTTCATCGATTACTCTTTGAGCATACGATGGATTTCCATCACAAATTGAAGTCCTCTACCAAAATGTGCCAGTTGAACTAGGGGGAAAATGATTCTCATCAACATTGAAGTCATCAATGCTTGATTGTATTACAACATCCTCTTTGGACAAAGCTATATGTATGCCATGAAGTCCATCCCCTTGTCCGTGTTTCGCACCATTCTATTCCCTCATAATGGGAATATAGTCACCATTGACCAATTAACACACTATGAACCCAATCAATTGGATCATGGAGAAAACATCATGCCTCTCATACGAGCTAGATCTGACCTCTCTCATGTCATCGAAGTCAAACCAGAAATTTTTTAGGATCCATCACTTATGGTTTCTTGATAGAGGGCACCCCCTCCTACTCTCCCACCTACCATAACTGATCAACTGCATTCACATTATATGGTGTGGAGATCCCCTATGATCTTCCTCTTGAAGGCCCCATACCCTCGTCCTTCATGGAGGAATCTATGCCACAAACAATCCTTGATGAGAGTACTTCATAGTCCCATTTGGAAAATCCACCCCTCCAAGCCACCCCGCTAATGGTTGACAAAATTCCTATTTGGAAAATGGTCCCTCAATCCATAACCCAAATACCAGTCCTTTACCCACCACTAGGGATCTTACCTTGCTAAACATGGTGCTTTCCATACCAGTTTGGTATCTAAAATCACCATCTATGGTACCAATCCCATCCATTTCACCTCAACTAGAGGTCTTTCCTATGAAAACATTGGTTCAAATGCGAAATATTCCAACTGGTCACACAATTGAGGGAAATGATAACAACAAATGGGGCACCACTACCAAAAAAAGGGGGTACCAAGAAGAAAAAATAGTCTACCCTTCCCTCCCAACCATAGATCCAACCACCATTCACACTTTGTGTAATAGTTGGACACTTGACCAATATCTTCCCTACCTTACTTGAATTACACAATTCAATTCATCTCCCTAAGGCAGGGCCATTATTTCCTACACCAGTAGTGGCACCCATAACAATAGAACATTCTTCATATCGACATAAAGGTATTCGTACCAAATTTGCATATGCCATATGCTCACAGTATGGCCTTTGGTTATGTCTTCTTCTATACCATCTAATTTATTGACCCAAGGTTCATATCTTTCGAGTTTCCAACAAAGCCTCTAAAACTATTGGTCCTCTTGGTAAACCAAAAGGCAACACAGCACAGAGAATGCATTGTACAGCCTCACTCGAGATAACTTTAATGGGTGGTTGCAAGACTCAGGTGTTTATAGCCTAGGATTGAGTATAAGATATGAGAACTCAACCATTGAACCATTATTTGAACTGGTAAATGAAACATACTATTATTCACGACTATGCAGTAACTTCAACAGCTTGTTCCCTCAATATCGCAACAACATTTAAACAAGCAATACGATAACTCATTCATTCAATTAGCATAACAAATAACTACTGAAAAGAGGATAAAGATATGCATGCATTCATCACATTGCACAAATATTACTGTGGTCTACCCCCCTCTTGGGCTACATCCACAAAGATTTGGCTCTTGGCTCTCTTTTATTATGATAGTTTTGTATCTACAAGACCATGCACTTACAACTCTCCTCATATGGGTAAAATCTATATGAGGTGAACTAGATCGCACCAGGCTCCTCAGCCTATGATCTAATCCTCAATATATACCTTCTCTAATCTCCTCCAGCTCAACTTCTTACAAAACAGTTCATACAACAAAATGTAAGACCGATTACTAACTAAGTCAGAACAACTACAAAATCCATGAACAACAACAACAACCTATAATACCTTTGTATCGGTATTTATACATCTTTGTCTCTTCAGCCATTACAATATATTACCAAAACCCTAACCCTACTAATGTTAGGTCTTCCTCTCATGTGCGCATGACATTCTTCCTTCCAGTTGTCGCTTTCCTTGTGCACGCTTTCTTGCATGCGTGCTTGTTATGTTTCCTTCCAGTTTTTTCTTCGCTTTCTGCATGCTTTCTTTCCCCATGATCATCCTTATTTCCACTTCGGCCTGCTGCCAACAGGCCCTTGACACCAACATGCGGATCATCCCGAGCCACCTAATCCTTCTGAGCTTCCTCGATCTCCTTGGTGATCGTCTGGAACTTTTCTTTGAGCTCTGATGCTTGTGTCTGCACATGCGCAGTCTTCTCCTTGATTGTGTCCACTACCTGGACTGTAACTTCATCGCTGATAAATCCTTCACATTCTTCCTAGGTCTGTGCTATCTCTATTTTAGATTTATTTGCATGTGCCATGACTTCTGCTACCTGCTCTTCTAATGGTTCCATTTGATCCCGACGCTCTTGTTTTTGGGTTTGCACAGTGATTAGCTCTAATTACAATCTCTTCATGTCCTGTGTCCCTTTGAAGCATTTCTAATTGGTATTGTCTTCTGCTTCTGCTTCTACTCTTGGATCACGATGCTGATCCTTTATTCTTCCATGTCCCATTTGTGGACCTATTGATCCTCCTCCAACCTGGTCCAAAGTTGTGCTTCTTTATCAAACAAGTCATATGTTGTGCTAACCTGCTGCTCTATCTCCCGCAGCTGCATTTTTTCTTCCTGCTTCCTTTTCTCTTTGACTACTGGTGGAGTGGTTGGTATGAGATTTTCTCGGAGATCCTTAATATCCTTCTGGTATTGATCAATTGATTGTGCAATCTGATCAATATTTTTTACTGCTGGGATTGCCTCACTCTGCGCGGCCTGTGGAATCTTCTCATAATTTCCTGCCACTTTTTGCTCCAATCCTTTTATGTGCTCCCTTTCCTCCTGGGTCTCATATTTATCCTTCTCATATACTATTTCTAGCATGTCCCACTTCTTTGTTGCCCGATTCAATTCGATTAAGTATCTTCATGTGCAAGATTGTACCTCATGGTTTACACTCACTTGCAACATGTGTAGCACCCCTAATGGTATCCTTGTCAAAACAAGTTGGATTTGTATTAAGTCCTTCAAGGGTGTCTTCCCCACAATTTCGTCCATGCGTAGCATACTAGGGTCGATGTAGAATGTTACGTGTGGTTGTAGTATTTCCTAGACCGACTCTCATTCATCTTCCTGCATTCTTCCTTCTATCTGCGGTGCTGATGGTTCGAGTCCTCCACTTATTGTTGTCGGCCCTTCCCCGATTTGCTTGATGAGTTTCCACATGTATTCCAACTCCTCTTGGATCTTATCCCTGTGGCGTGCATCATGGTCGAAGTTCTTGGATACACAATCTTGGATCATTCTAGTGATCATTTCCCCATCATCATTTGTGATTGTACATTCTGGCGGTGTTCATTGTGCCTTTGATTTCTTGCGCATGCCTCCTATCTGCGTGGCTAGTCTCTTATTTCCCCCTAGTTCCTGTGTGTTAGTATTTTCTGCTATCTCTTTCATGGGCTTGTCCTGTTGCTGTTGATCCTTGGTCGGTTACGTACTTTCCTTCTTCCCCTTCTAGGTCCCTATCTTCTTTGGCCCTTCGTCTGTTTATGTTGTCTTGCCTTGGTCCATTCTTGGTCTCTTGGACACTTGGATTTCTGGAGGTTTTGTTTCTCCTTTCTCTGCCTCTTCTTCTATTTTTATTTTTGGTAATTCTTGGGTAATGGATGGGATTCTCCATTCATCAGCCCATTCATTGATGACCATGTCAATGTCACCCTCGGTGATGCAGTAGTGGATATGTAGCCATTGGTTATCTGGATCCTTCCTTTCCTATATCCACATTGTGTGTCATGTGGCTTGGAAAGTGGTGATGTCTTCATATTGCACGACAGCTTCTGGTGTGATTCTCCACATCTGGGCGATGGATTTAGGTAGGTTGCATAGGTTCCCTTCGAACATGGATTCATTCATCCTCTTGTGACTAGCACTCATCGTCACCTTTAGTAGTGAATACCTCTTTCCCTGGTTTGGTTTGGGTCTAGTACAAAACGTTACGTACCTTGGTTCCCTCCAGCCCATAAAGGATATGAGCGTGATCTTCCATGAGTAGTGAAACTCTATTCCTAGATCCTGTGCATCCTTGCAGTCATCTAGGAACAAGTTCAAGAGGTATGACACCTAGCTCATTGAGGTGCCTTCTATGCACTGGGCTGGAACTGCAACAACTCTAGCTGGGACTTCCTCCCTGCGACATTTTCTTATCATCTTGCAGGCTAAGACTTTCATGCCCAATTATGTGGCTGCATTGTTGATCCTCTTGATGATGATCCCTCTTGTCCCCATGTCAGTGTCGTACTTCTTTTTCATCTTTTCTGCTAGCACTTTCTCCTTGGTTTTTTCATCCAAAAGTAGCATGGGATCCATTACTCGAATTGGTAACCCTGTTATGTTTGCAATAATCTCAACGACTATGGGAATGGGCTTGTCCAGCCATATATCCCCTCTATGTGTGACTGCTAGCATCTGTTTGACACATGCGGTTGTGTGCTGACCTCTGCCAAAATATGGTAAGTCCAACAGACCTAAAATTATCTTTTTATGTATCCCATCTACCCAATGGAGTGGTTGCTCGATCGTTTCACCAACCCTATTTGTTCCCGTAGTATGGATAAAGACCCTCTTCGTAAGTTCCATAAACTTTTCTTCATCTGCTACATCATGGTTAGAGTATTTGAGCTTCCCAATATGATCCAGTAGCTTTGTTCCTAGTTGTACCCCTTCTGGTATGCGTGGTAGAATGATTTCTTCTACAGGTTTCTTGCGAGGTGACCTAGGTATCTGTATCTTGTCTTTCTTCACCGATGATGGTTGGCTTGAAGTTCTAGTGGCTTTTGGTTGTTCCTATGTATACCATTTCATCCAAGCTGAGACATCTTCAATAATCTCCCATGCTGGGTGGTCTAATATGGTCGTTTGAGACTCATCTGGATCAACTGTTGTTGTTAGCTTCAATGTCATTCCATTGACTTTCGGAGCTACTTCTGTATGCTTTGGTTGCATCTCCTTCAAGGTTTTATCTTCCTAGTTCTGTGACTCCTGCGTCGCTGCTGACGTATCTACATTCATGGCCTCTATTGTTGGATGTTGAATTTACTCCAGTATCAGCGTGGATTGTACTGGTATCATCTCTAGGGATAGGATTTCATTGACATTGACAATATTCGATGGCTGTTGTTCACCTTATTCTTCCTTTCCTCATGACCTGGTTTGAACTCTGGTTTTCCCGGTGGTTTGGCTCACTTCTTCTTGCTTACGTGGTGCCATGGAGGTGAATGTCAAGTGTCTATTGGATTCGAACAGTCTCTGTGATCTCTGTGAACTCACACTGTGCTCTTTAGCCTCTGTTGCTCTTTGTATATTCTCTATTCGTGAATAGACTATTGGATCCCTCGCTCATGTGTTGTATGGCTTTCCCATGAAGCTTGTCGAGGATGCTTCCTTGATTATGGGTTTAATGCACCTTGATTACTGGTTCAATGCATATTTGGTTGTTTTGTACTTTTAATTACTCTTGTTGTGCCATGTTCTGTTGGCGTGATTAATGTGGCATCCCATCTGTCCATGTCGTCCTTTAATTCCACCTAGGGCTGTCCCATCGTCCTACTTTTGCCAACTCTTCTTTTCTCGCTTGTTTCTCTTTGGATGTGACCTTTCTCTTTCTCCTCACCGAGTTTGTGTTTCTAACTTTGTGTGGCCTTTCTACCTCTGGTGCCCTGCACCCTCTTTGTTTTTTTTTTCTTT
>JASDQU010104245.1:300142-315888 GCA_032191745.1 Picea mariana
AATGCACGGTGGATGGTCGATTGTCCTTGTACAACTTTAGTCGGCTTCCATTGATCATCCGTCTAAGTTCTTAGCCTGATAAATATCTTAACTGTACATCTCCTCCATCTGTGGAAGATTTCACTTCCTATGGTCCTAACCAGTGCATTCTGAGCTTACCTGGGTGCTGAAACGATTTGTTGTCATACATCATTAGTAGATCTCCTTCCTTGAACTTTTTCTTCTTGATGTGTCTATCGTTCCAAGATTTGTCTCTTGATTTTTGAACTTGTTGGTGGAATCCTGCCAAGATTCGGTCTTCCTCCATGGTCAATAACTGATTCAGTCTCTCTTGTACTTCTCCTCGTTCTGTCATTTGTGTGATCGCTACTACGCACAAGCTTGGTACTAAACATTCTACTGGCACCATTGCTTTTTGACCATAAACCAGTTTAAATGGCATGTGCCATGTCAAATTTTTGCACATAGTCCTATATGTCCATAATACTGATGGTACTTTGAGGTCACAATCGTCCTTGTTGACGTTGCAAATCTTTGTCAGTGTGTTCTCCAGAATTTTGTTGAAGGCTTCCACTGTGCCATTTTCCTGCAGATGATACGATGTGGTCTTCTGGTGATGGACTTCAAATTCTTTAGTCATAGAAATGATGGTGTTGTTTATGAAGTGTGTTCCTTGGTTGCTCATCAAAACTCTTGGGCACCCAAATTTAGTGATTACTTGTTCAAATAGAAAATGGGTTGTTGTTTCTACACTGTAATCCTTGATTGGTGTGACTTCCGCCCATCTTGTTAAGTATTCCATCACAGTGATAATGTACCTTGATCCTATTCTTTTTTTTGGTGGGTTGATTGTTCCCACAAATTCTATTTCCCACTTGTCAAACTCCTATAATGTTACTTGTGGTCGTAATGGCATCTCTTCCCTTTTGTTGGGTTTTCCTACCCTTTGACAAACATCGCATGTTTGATAGTATTCCTTTGAATCTCTGTGAATCGTTGGCCACCAAAGTCCTATGCGCAATACCTTCTACGTGGTCTCTTTTCCTACATAATTCCATCATGTTATTCCCTCGTGGGATTCTGCTAAAACTCTTGGTCATTCATGCTCTAACACGTATCTTCGCAAGATGCTATCTGTGCCCATTTTGTATAGGTTTCATGCAATTAGTTGATAGTTGGCAGTGAAGACTACTAGGTTTTTCTTCTGTGCAGTGCTATATTCTTGTGGCACAGTACATGTACTCAAGTACTGAATGATATCTACGAAGTATTCATCAACAATATGTACTGAGAATAACTGTGCATCTGGAAATTTGTCTTCTAAATTCGTAGGTTCTTCTCCATTTGTGACCCTTGATAGGTGGTCAGGTCCTACGTTCAATTTTCCTAGTTTGACTATTACTTCAAATTCAAATTCTTGGAATAGTAGTAGCCATCGACAGGTTCTTCCCCCCAACACTGGCTTGTTGACTAGGTATTTCAGGGCTGAGTGATCTATGAACATCTTAAAGTGTTTTCCCAATAAGTAATGCCAGAACTTATGAAGTACGTAGACCATAGCTAGGCCTTCTCTTTTAGTCATGTTATAGTTTTGTTCGGAGTCTGATAAATTTGTTCTCGCGAATGCTATCAGGTGATCCAAGTATCCTACTCCTGGCTGTGCCAAGATAGCTCCAAGTGCTATTGCTGATGCATCTACATGGATGTGGAATGTTTTCTCCCAGTCTGGAAATACTAATATTGGTGCGGTAACCATTTTTTCCTTCAAGGTATCCAGACAGTGTTGACACTCGTCATTCCACTGAAACTTTGTATCCTTTCTTAACAAATTTTCCATCGATGCAGTGATCTATGCATATCCTTTGATACATTTCCTGTAATAACCTATGTGTCCCAACTTCGCTCTTACCTGACGGACTGTTTTTGGTGGTGGTAAGTTAACAATGACTACGATCTTTGTAGGATCTACTATCAAACCTTTTTTGCATACTATATGACTTAATAATATCCCAAACCGTGTTCCAAATACACATTTCTTTATGTTTAGTGATATCTGACACTGTCTACATCTTTCTAACATCAGTCGTAAAACTTACACATGGTTTTTTAATAAACTATATACTGTCCAATCATCCAGGTATACTTCGAGAAACTGGTGGATGAATTCTTTAAACACAACAATGACTACTCTGGAAAATATTGTTGGTACATTCTTCAGTCCAAACGACATGACTATGTATTGGTAAGATCCCCATATTGTTGCAAACATGGTCTTGTATCTATCCTCTTGTGCTATCTTAATCTGATGGTAGCCTGAGAATCCATCAGTGAATGAGTAAGCTTCATGTCCTCCTATGTTCTCTAACACCTTGTCTGTGAAAGGTGTAGGGAATGGGTCGTGTAGGCATGCATCGTTCAACGTCCTCAAGTCAATGCATATCCTGATCCCTCCTTACTTCTTGTCTTGAACTACCATCAGACTTATCCATTATGACTCCTCAACCAATTCTATGATGTCGACTTCGAGCATCCTGTCAATCTCAGTTTTGAATTTTTGTTTATATATTGGGTTCAGCCTGTAGGGTCATTGTATAATAGGGATCACTTTAGGTCTGAGTGGTATCTTCATCTCTCCTAATTCTCCTTATATACCCTTCATCTCTGTAAATGTTGTGGGAAACAAGTCATTGTATTCGTGCAACAACTCTGTGATGATTTCTAATGTTTTCTCATCCCAGTAGTCTCCAATGCTAGCCATTTTGGGATGCTCGGTTGTACCAATGTTAACCTTATTTACTTTGATCGGTGCAGAAATGACTTCTAATTCTATGGGTGGGCCTTCCACCTCTCTTTCACCTTCTTCTTCTTCAATATAAATATCGTGCAAATCGTCTTCATCTGGTGCTTCCTCTTGCACATGATAGCATGACAACAGTTCCTTAACTGTCTGTTTGTTCCGTTGTTGTTCTTCTGTGATCAATTTTATTTCTGGTTCTTTGATGAATATTACTCCTCTTATCTATTTAAGGGTTGCATCTATGTTGGGGTTTTCATGTTCAAATGAAAACGTGACAGTAAAATTATGTTGGAATGTCGTCCATGTCGCAATTCCTTTGTGCAAATCCTGGTTTGTATACCAGTTCACTGGTATGCCCTCTAGAGTGTGTATGAAGTGATGAGGCCATTCCTATGGGGGTGTCATTTTCCATAGCGTTCTGCACGCCTCCACATGTTCTGCTAGTGCCCTGTGTCCATCATACTTCTGTTGTTTGTTTTTTTTCTGTTCTGTGCCAAACCTTATGCATAGTAGCCTCTTACATTGGTACCAATTTGTGATGGTCTCCTTGTGCGCACCCCACAATCTTGCAGGTGTGGCCTTGAGTGCTAAATCAAGTGCTAACATTCTCTAGTTGTATAACACTACATCTTCATACTATGTCAATAATGTTTCCAAATTTTTTATTCTGTGGAAACTAGGTGGTTCTCTGATTTTTGTGCCTACCCATCTTACTGCGAGGTCTATTCTTGCACATCTTCTCATGGATACTTCGTGTAGCCTTTGCTGCCCATTTTCTAAACCGGTGTCTGAGTCTGTTGCACATGAAGTAATGCTCCTCCAACTGAGTAACCCATATGCAGTTGGGTTTATGTAATCCTTCTCACGCACAGTTGTTCTGTATAACTGGCCAATTTCCTCTAGGTCTAGGAAAGTAGGTTCTACAAACCTCTCCCCTTCGGATGGGTCTAATGGTGCAATGACCCTTTATTCTCTTGACTCAAATTCCATTTTCTTGGTCTTCAAAATGATTATGGACTAGTTGTCAAACACCCAATCTAGACCAAGCAACGTTGGGTAAGGTGTTGTGTCATATACTATTTAAGTGACTTCGAAATCTGCTTTAGTGCACACTCCATCTAGGTCGACTATCACTCCTTTCATTCTACCTATTGGTAAGACTCTGTGTTGGTTTGCCAATTTTGATTGAGCAGGTGAATATCCTAATGTTGGCTCTCCCATGCAATGCCATGTCTTCTTTGGTAATACATTAACTTCATATCCTAGATCTAGTATAATGTCTCCCATATTGAAATCCACAATATTAGCATTCAGTCTAAACTCCCTACTTTTTCTTCTTCTCGTGTGCAGGTGATTGAATGTCTTTGCATCTAGCTTTCCTTCTATCTCAATGCTACATTTTTATAGTATGTTTTGCAATATTTTCATAGATGATGGATCACTTAATACCTTTACACATGATTGCAGAAAGCCTTTGATTGTACTTACTTGTCCCATGGGTTGCATCCCATCGGTATGATCCAATGATGGTGGCATCTCGTATTTTGGTTATTCCTTGTTATGTTGCATAGTTGAAGTCGACGCTATGTCCTCATTCTGAAATTATTATCTGGCTTCTTTAAATATCTCCTTTTCCTTCTGCACGTCGAACTGCTTCCTTGGTTCAGTGTTCTTCTTTACCCATTGATTATGTGCTAGTTCTTGTTGAACTACATCATTTCCTTTTTTATCTCCTCCGCAAGTAATGATATCGATGTTATGTCATTCATCCCTTGCTTCGGCTGAGATCCAAAGAATGTTCTAGTTGTTCTAGTTCCTCCTTTCCCGAATATCTACTAGTAGTGTTGGACATTCTTTTGTGTCATGATCTGATGCGTGACAATACATATAAGTTGCTGGTGGAAGAGGACATTACCTTTCATAATGTCCCAGTTGTTGACAATTGTGACATGTGATTGGTCCTCTACCTTGTCCGAAACCTCCTCTGGCTCATCCTCCTCCTCTATAGCCTGCACGATCACCTCTCGACACGTTATAATGAGGTTCTTGATTATACTGTGTGGTATTGTACTAAGGCTGTGTCATATTGTACTATGGTTGCGCGTTATTGTATGGTGGCTACGTAGTATTCTACTATTGTTGTACAATGTTGTATGGAGATGGGACTTGACTAAACTATGGCACTACTTGCCCCGTCATCATTTCTGCCTATACTCTATATGCATATGATGTTCTTTCTCACATCATCTCCATAGTTATACAATATTTTTCATCGTGGCCCACTAATTTGCAAAAGGTGTACTATGAGCTCTTTGGGACTGTCTGGTATTTCTGCATCATCGTGCAGTGATAAGGGTTGTGACCCAATTTCTTGCATATTTCGCACCATAGTCCTACTGGTGGTAATAGATTTGGCATTCCTATTTCCATATACTATGTGGACGTTGGACATTCATTCTTATGGTGTCCTTCTATCTTGCATGTGGTACACCAAACGTTTTCTCGTTTTTCCTTGTTCTTATTCTGGTTTAGCTGAAACGTTATATTCTTCAAATCCTATTTTAGTTCTTCAATAGTTGGGTTTGTCTGCTGGTACTGGTTTTCTTCCAGTTGCAAGGTTGCCTACAGAGCCTATGTCTGCGTCTGAATTTTTTTTTGTCGTAAAGGGTATTTTAAGTGTGGGAGTAGTGAGTTGACAAACAGGTGCCGATGTTGCATCTTGGTCATGAGATATTTTAACTTTCCCTTAAGTCGCTTGAATCTCTAATCAATCTCCCATACAGACTATCCTGGTTTCTGTCTTATTTCAATCATCTCGTTCATGTACTGATCCTCTAATCTTAGCTTCTAGAACTCATTTATCAGTAACTTCTTAATTTGTGTAGTGTCGTTATCGTCCCTGGGGCACTGTTTGTGTCTAGACTCATGTACCAGTCTAGTGCGCGATCTCTTAGTGTAATAGCTAGCTGCAAAAGTTTAGTATCTTCATCAGTGATCTATTTTTCTTCCCATATCTTTGCACAAATGAACAAATGTTTCTCAGGGTCCTCTGTTGTTTCTCCTTGAAATTATGGTAATCTGATGGTGGGATCATGTCCTATGATCCTAGATGTTGAACTACTACCTCTGCGCGGTGTAGATACCTGAGTAGTGCTACCTGAACTGGATCCTTCAGTTGTTGTTCCTTGTGTAGATGTACTTCCTATTGTCTAACTTCTTCTGAACTTCGATTGTCTAAATGGTGGTGTTCTCTTTGGTGTATTAGTCACACATGGGTTTATGGGTTCCACACTGACATTAATATGGATAGGATGGTTGCCTTATCCTCCCGCGCTTAGACCTCTCATCTTCCTCTCATATGTTGTGCACAGGATTTACTCAATCTGCTCCACATCCTGAATATCCTCTACCTCTTCCTCATCACTCGCCAAGCCTTCCCTCACCTCTATGTCTCTCTTCTTGGTATTCACCTTGTATTGGTAGGGTACTCCACTACGCGTCTTTCCTATTGACGCCAAGATCCACTTGATTTGGTTGTCGTCCATCATGATTGGGTCCAAGGGTTCCTCCTTCTTTCCCTTATCCTTTCTTCCTTCCATTTCTCCTCTTTCTATCAGTGCTTTCCCCCTTCCCCCATGTAAGCAGGGAAGTTTAGCTGTCTAATTCCATTGTCATTACACCTTTTTTATATAGCAATTTCTTAATATAAGTATATAGTGATCGAATGTACCTTCCTCTAGGCCTACATATAAATTCTTGCTCCACTACACTGTACGACTTCAATGTGTCGACTGCAAACTCTGTTATAAACCTTGCCATAATACTGTCAAGCCAAAAGTCTACTACGTGGGTGAATTTTTTGTTCACCTGTTGTAATTTCTCAATCTGTATTGAGGTCCAATCTAACTATCGAATCTGGTTCGTCGAGTGGTTATCCTTCAACCTTAGTATCCACTCTTGCAGTAGATGTGGAAAATCATAAAAAAAGACTTTGTGCAAATTAGTAAACACGTATTGCTCAATATATTTTCAACGTGTTATTATAAGGCTTCTATTGTCTTTCTGTGCAAACTCTAGATATTTTGTTCTCAACCAACTTTCGATCTCTACTTTTGTGGGATTCCATGGTCTCAACATTCCCTTCTAATGGCTCATTGGTCTCTACCCTAACCTTTTCATAATCTGCCTCTGACGAATGTTCGACTTATTTTATATACTCAATCCTCTCTTGTTTCTACCAATGACAACAGAACCATATGTTGGTTATGTCTTATTCTATACCATCTAAGTTATTTACCTAGGGTTCATATATTTTGGGTTTCCAACAAAGCCTCTAAAATTGTCAGCCCTCTTGGTAAACTAGAAGGCAACACAACACACAAAATGCATTGCGTCGTCTCACCCAAGATAGCTTTAATGGGTGGCTGCAAGACTCAGGTGTTTAGAGCCTAGGATTGAGTATGATATATGATAACTCGACCATTGAACCATTATTCGAACTGGTAAATGCAACATACTATTGTTCATGACTATGCAGTAACTTTAGCAGCTTATTCCCTCAATATCGCAACAACATTTAAACAAGCAATATAATAACTCATTCATTCATTAAGAACAACAAATCACTACTGAAAAGAGGATAACAATATGCATGCATTCATCACATTACATAGATATTACCATGGTTCACCCCCTCCTGGGCTACGTCCACAAAGATTTGGCTCTTGGCTCTCTTTTATTATGATAGTTCTATATCTACAATGTCGTGTGCTTACAACTCTCCTCAGATGGGTAAGATCTATATGAGTTGAACTAGATCTCACCAGGATACTCAGCCTGCGATATAATCCTCAAGATATACCTTCTCTCATCTCCTCTAGCTCAACAACTTACAAAACAGTTCATACAACAAAATGTAAACCCGATTACTAACTAAGTCGGAACAACTACAAAATCTGTGAACAACAACAACAACCTATAATACCTCTGTATCATTATTTATACATATTTGGCTTTTTAGCCATTACAATATATTACCAAAAACCTAACCCTATTGACGTTAGTTCTTCCTCTCATGTGTGTGTGTTGTTCTTCCTTTCAGTTATCGCTTTCCTTGTGCATGCTTTCTTGCATGTGCGCGTGTTGTGTTTCCTTCCAGTTGTTGCTTCGCTCTCTGCATGCGTTATTTCCCCACGATCATCCTTATTTCCACTTCAGTCTGCTACCAAGAATGGCTATTATACCCATCATTGTTAATCTCTCACTTAGTTCCTAGACACTCTAGCGACAGTGTGACAAACATTTTCGAAACCCTCTCAAGAACCCCCCACCATGGCTAACACTACTGACATCCATTATATATCCACATTAGTAAATGAATGGATGGGATGCAATTTCACATTATGTGATCAAATGGACCATTTTACATATATATTCCCCCTCATTATTTATTCCAGGGATCGACAGATGGCTTCTCTTCCACATATTCATGTTAGAAAAATAGGATGATAGATAAATAAAATAAGAAAAATGAGGAAATAAAACATAGAAGATACACAATACAATAGAGACATAGATATACGTGGTTCACCCAATGTGGGTGTTGTCTCTTGACCAAGTTTTGGGATATCCTTGGTCAAGTTTGACCTATTTAGGGACTTCGACAGCCTGTCGAAGATAGAGCACAAGATGAAGAGGAGATCGCGGGATCTTGGCCCCTTTTTAGGGATTTTTGGGTTTTTGGGATCATGTAACAGGTATGGGAATGTCATCCCATGGGTTTACCCATGCTTAAGCCTATTTTGTAATATATATAGAAGACTAGGTGATGTAATAAGAAGAAGTTGTAAGGAATGGCTAAGTGATAGAGTTGGATCTGTGTGAACAAGATTGTAAGTGCTTTGGTGCATACTGTGTGAAACTTGTAGAGATAAGTGAAATTCATTGTAAGATACTATAGAAGGTTGTGTGCTTAGATATACTCAGGGAATGAGGATATAGCAAGTTGTGGAGATCTCCTATCCTCTGCGGAGTAGAGGTTTTTAGGGTTTATGCATGTAACCTATTGAAGAAGCCAATAAAGAAGACAAATAGTTGGTGGACATAGCCCCAGGGTGGGGGTGAACCACGTATATGTTATGTTGATCTACTTAGTGTAATGTGTTGATGTGCTTATATGTTAATGTGCTTAGTGCTTTGATATAGATAGATAGATCTGTTGATGCATTATTCTTAATGTTGTATATGGATGTTATATCTGACTTATATACATATTATTAGTGCCTGAATTTGTTAGGATATGATCTATCATGCTAAGTATTGTTAGATGCTAGATCTGGTTGAATACTACGATGCTCTGTAATTATGGTTTAACTGCATTGTAACTAAGAACTGGATATTGATGAATGTTAACTCTTGAGTTCTTTGTTAAGTGTTAAAATCACAGATCTGTGTCCTAGCTAAGGTTGCAAGCACTGGAGTCCTGCAAACACCCCTTCCTCTACCTCGGGTGAGACTTCATCTTCTTCACAGGTGTTGTCGAAAGGACCAGTAGTTAGGGTTTTGTTGGTGTGCTTTTGAGTGTTGAACCTTAGGTATTCCCCTATGCCAACAAATGGTTCCATTGTTGGGACAAGAATCTTCTTGAGGGAATGTCAAGGTGGTTTCCATCAGAGGAAGAGATTTAGAAGTTGATAGAAGATCAATGAAAGGACTTTGCTGAAGCCTTGAACAAGAACCCTAATATTAGTACAGAGGATTGGTTGGAGAGATATATCTTTATTGATATACATAAAATTTTCTTTGGAGGAATCCATCAAGAGCTATACGAGTTGTTAGCTAGGTTAACAGATACCCAATTTGAGATCTGATCTAGGCCACCTGTGGTTTGGACAACAACGTTGATCAAGAAGGTCAAAAGAGTTGATAATGTTGTGTTAAGAGAAATAGATCATTGGTTTGATAGCACCATTGGAGGGTACATCATCGAGTTTGTTGTTGATAGAGTAGAGTCATATAGCCAAGCCGAGAGGTATTTCTTTAAGGGATCGAGAGGAAAATTTTTACATTTTCTGAAGTTGAGGATCAAGATGCTATTGCATGAGAAGAGCATATTGAAGATATAGTAGTTGGTCGGATTTGAAAAAGCTAATGTTTAAGAATTCAGACAACGATAGCGACATAGAGGATGGACATACACAAAGTGGCAGAGCATTCAGAGAAGTTCATCTTGTGAACTTGTTTAAGAAGAACTATGGGGACAAGGGTTTCTACAGTGGAGAAGAGGAAGATATGATGGATGAAGAGAATTCAAAACCCATTAGGGCAGAGAAAAAGGAAGTTGAAGAACTTCACCAGGAAGAGCCATAAACTTCAAGAACTACACAGACCATTGAAGTAAGTACTATCACTTCCCCTGTTTTTTCAGCAGCACTAAGCAATCAAAATAGTCAAAGTCACCAGAGTCCTCTGAGTACTATTAATAGCAGTTCAGCATATACTCAGACAAGAAACCTAGGAAGCTCTATGGAAGATGAGATGAGGCTCTCTATCTTTAGGGGAGATGGATCTGAAGATCATCATCATCACTGGTTCCTATGTGAAGCCGTATGGAATATTAATAATGTCACCGACGAAGCCATTAAAAGAGCTCAATTCAGTACTACCCTAAGAGATCGCGCACTGAGATGGTACATGAAGCTTGTCCAAGGACTTGCATAGCCTAAGCTGTTGAATGAGATTAAGAATGCATTTATTGCAGAGTTCAAGAAACCCAAGTCGGAGTCACAATGTATTATGGAGTTGAAAGAGATTAAGAAGAAAGTAGATGAACCTGTTTGGGAATTCGATAAGAGGTTCAATACCCTAATAGGCTGGTTGACTTTTCATATTCCATATGAACAAAACAAAGAATGGTTCATTATTTCCCTCTTACCACACATCAAAGTTCCTCTGATGCAACAAAAGATTTATTCGCAGGCTGAGGCACTGGAGATCGCCATGAAGCTAGAATCAACCCCTATGGAAGAATCTAGTTCATGTATGAGTCAATCTTGAGTCAACTAACTAGTTTGTCTCTACAGTTTGAAAATATGAAGAAAGATAAGGGAAAATATAAAAGAGAATACATCTGGTGTGTCAGATGCAGATCGGAAGGCCATGACAAGGAACACTGTCCTCTATTCCAGGAATACTTGGCCTCTAGATCTCTGAGCCCCTTGAAACAAGTTACCCTACCTTGGTGTGAGGTATGCAAAACAGACATCGCCTTGGTGAGTGCTACTACATGCAAAAATACGTTCAGACACCCCCAAATTTGTATTGCACATTCTGTAAGTCCATGGGACATGATGATAGGGATTGTAGGGCTTATGATATCATGCATGAAAGGTCAAGGGATATATAGAAAAATTCAAGATGAAGTACAACAAGAAGGAAAAACTACATAGTATAACTCCCCTAGGAGAGGAAACTTCAACCCTCGTAGTGGATACAGAGGAAGAGGAAGAGGAGGAGGTATGGGTCAAGGTCGAGGAAAGATAATCTTCTATAAATGTGCATAGCCAAGACACTTGGCAAGGGACTTTCAGAACCCTTGTATGACTTGCAGCTACTGCAGTTCATTTGAACATGTTATTGAGGAATGTCCAGCATTGCTTGCTAAAATTCAAGAGAAATGGGGACCTCAACAAAACCCGCAGATACAATTGATAAAAGAAGAACCTGGTGGAGTAGACCCTAGATTCATTGTTATCACTAGAGGAGGTGTTGTTACAAGAGAAGACAGAATGACCCAAGGAAAGGCTATAGAAGAATCAGGAGTCAGGAAAGCTGCAGAGAAGACACAAACTTTTGGTGCAAAGAAAGAAAAACAAATGTTCGAGGAGGAAAGAAGAGAATTCAAGGGAGATCAAGCCTCTTCATCGAATACACGACCAGAAGTAAGAGAATGCCTCTCGCATTTGATCATTCTTCTTCGTCCGGAGATGGAAAATAAGCAAGTAAACTTGTCAGTTTCTTGTATAGGTTTATAGAGCTGATTAAAGATGAGAAATCTATACAAGAAATGCAAAATTTGGTCATAAAATATGAGATAGCAAGGGTATATCCTTTACTGAATAAAGAAGTACATCAACTATCCAAGAAGAGATGGAAAAATACATAATTACACTTGAATGCTCAGATTGGAGAGTATGATATAGACTATGTGGTCCTCGACTTAGGGTCGGAGGTCAATGTCATGATGAAGTAGACCTGGGCACTGATGGAAAAACCTAATATGATCTATTCCCCTATCAGGATTAGGATGGATAATCAACAAGTAGTAATCCTCTTTAGAATATTGGAACATGTCCCTGTGGACATCGACGAAGTGAAGAAGTTTGCAGATTTTTAGGTGATTGAGATAGTTGATGATAGTTGTCCTTACCCTGCGCTGTTAGGAATTGATTGGGATTTCAATAATTCCACTTTGGTTGATTTAAATAAAATATGAATGACATTTTAAGGAGATGGCCTTAGGGTCATTGCACCTTTAGATCTAGATGAAGGTCAGTGATACACATAGCTAATCAGATAAGAAGACCGCGCATATGAACTGGAAAACATATACAAACTAACCATGAGACAACAGGATTACATTAATCCTATGACAGATGGAATCTTAAGCTAGTGAAGTGGTAGCGCGTGTTCATCATATTCAGAACAAGCATTGGAAAACTGGTAGAACAAAATGTATGAATTATCTATAAGGAGATGTGTTAAATAACCAGAGAAGTTCATTGGATCGGAACAACAGTAAGTAACTTACCCACATTTGATGGTTTGAATCCTTTAGAATCCTTCTTATCAGACTTTGAAGAAAGTGTACCTACACAACAAATATTGTTGTCAATGGATGAGGCCTTGAAAGCCACACCAGCAAGATGGTGGGGGACACACAAAGAAAACATTACAGACTGGATACAATGTCGTACTTTGATGAAAATGCAGTTCTCAACACATGTAGAAGGATGTGAAGTTAGGTACACAGGTCGAAGCTACCCAAAGGACCATGTGAGAAGTTGCGAAGAATCCTGGAGAAATATCCCTCAAGAGTAGTGGGTGCACAAATTCATTAACAAAATGGACACCACCCTTATCAACTGGTATCTTCAAGCATAACTATGCCTTGTCACTACAGATTGGAAAGGTATGACCCTAGATTTTGTAACTACCTTCTTATTTGAAATCCAATATCCTTCAGTAGACCAAGCATTACATATTGTAAGACAGAAAGTCTTTGAGGAGGCATCTAGCCTCCCTTTAGAATAATAGGAGACGAATGGGTTGCGCCTCTCCAGAAACTGCAAGGTTGTTACAACATCAATTTTGATGAAGACGATGATCCTAGGAAGGTGGACATCGTCGAAACAGAAGGCCAAAGGGACATAGAAGGACCAAGATTTGAGCTACCATTCATTGGATAACCGATCAAGATCAAGAAATTCAATATTGGAACAGAGAAAATGTCGAAGCTTGCAAATTTTGGAGATTATTGGGATGTTGCCACTATTGACAAGATTACAAAATTACTACATGATTATCAGGATTTTTTTCTAACCAAGTTCACTGATATGAAGGGCATTAAAGGGCCTATGGGAGAGATGAGGATCCCTTTGAAGCCATATGAAAGACTAGTCAAACAGAGACCCTACAGATTGAACTCTAAATATAAGGAGAAAGTGAAGATTGAGCTCGACAGAATGCTGGAAGCAGGGATCATAGAACCTGTGGAAGAATCAAAATGGATAAGACCTATGGTGGTACAAGACAAGAAGACAGGAGATATCAGGATCTGCGTAGATCTAAGGAAGTTGAAGGATGCCTATCTGCATGACCCCTTCCCTATGCCATTCACTGACGAAGTGTTAGATAATGTAGGAGGCCATGAGGTATATTCTTTTACAGATGGATTATCAGGATACCATCGGATCCAGATTTCCAAGGAAGATCTCCATAAGACCACATTTGCAACAGAATGGGGATCCTACCAGTATACAATGATTTCATTTGGATTGAATAATGCCCCAACCATATTTTCTAGGGTGGTGGTCGAAGCATTCAAGGAGTTTTTACATAAATTTGTAGAAGCATAATTTGATGATTGGACTGTTTTTAGTTTATTGAAGAATCATATTGAATGTCTGAGGCTAATGTTGGACAAATGCAGGCAGTGTCAGATTTCCTTAAACCTAACGAAGTGCATTTTCTTTTCATCCTTTGGAATGCTGCTAGGTCATATTGTATGCAAGCAAGGATTGATGGTAGATCCATCTAAAATTGCCATCATAGTTGATCTACCCCCTCCTACTTCAGTCAAACAACTGCTCACTGTGATGGGGCACACAGGATATTACAAGAAGTTTATTAAAGTCTATGCCCAGATTACAGCACCCATGGCGAAGATTTTGAAGAAAGACTGTCAATTTCACTGGAAACAAGAATGCCAACAGAGCTTCGATACACTAAAACAGAAAATGGTTACTACGCCTATTCTGGTTTTCCCAGATTGGAGTAAGGAGTTTAACGTGCATGTTGATGCATCTTCTATAGAATTAGGAGTTGTGTTAGCACAACCAGGAGCAGGAGACATTTACCACCCATTAGCCTTTGCTAGCAGGAAGCTATCAATAGCTGAGATTAATTACACCACTACTGAGAGATAAGGGTTAGCCATGGTGTATGTGCTGCAGAAGTTCCACCACTACTTGTTGGGAGGACACTTTAAAATGTTTACTAATCACTCTGTGCTAAAATACCTAGTCAACAAGCCAGTGTTAGGGAGAAGAATATGCAGATGGCTTCTGCTATTTTAGGAATATGGTTTTGAGATCGTAGTTAAGACAGGGAGAATGAAAAAAGGTATTGATCACTTGTCAAGGGTGGAATGTGGAGAAGAGCCTACTATCTTGGAGGATACACTGTCAAATGCACTGTTTCTAGCTATTAGAAAGATTGGTGATCACTTCACAAGAAATAGTCCAGTTGTTGTCAGTAGGAATGGCACCTAGTGAGTATATAATCACCCAGAAGAAACAACTGGTAGTTCGCGCTGTAGAATTTTCACTTATAGTTGGACAACTATACAAGATGGGACCTGATGAGATATTGAGGAGATGTGTTATGGAGGTAGAGCGAGTGTTGATCCTCACAGAAGCTCACGAAGGCATCACAGGAGGACACTACACGGGGAAATCCAGTGCACAGAAGGTTCTTCGAGCTAGCGTTTGGTGGCCTACCTTACACAGAGATGCCAAGGACTATTACTGAGCCTGTGATGTATGCCAAAGAGATGGGAAACCATCCTGAAAAGATGAAATTCCATTAGCACGACAACTGACCCTACAAGCATTTGAGAAATGGTCCATTGACTTCGTAGGACCTATAAACCCACCAGGAAAGCACACAGGAGAAAGGCACATAATCACTGTGACAAAGTACTTGACCAGATGGGCCAAAGCAAGAGAATTCAAGGACTGTAGTGAAACTACAGCTGTGCACTTAATATTGGATGACATCATAACCATGTTTGGATGCCCAAACATCCTTATGAGTGATCAAGGAAATCATTTCATCAATAATACCGTTGAAGCCTTGACCAAGGATTTTGAAGTCCATCATCAGAAGAGCACACCATACAATCCAAAAGAAAATGGGATAGTTGAAGCATTCAAAAAAATCTTGGATACAACGCTGACGAAGATTTGCAGTTTGAACAAGGATGACTGGGATTTAAGAGTACCAGCAGTACTATGGGCCTATAGAACCACTTGCAAGAAGATAACAATGCAGATCACTTTTAATTTGGTTTATGGCCTCGAATTCGTTGTCCCAATGGAATATTTGGTACCAAGCCTAAGAATTGTTGCCTTTACAGAAATGAATTATGTTGGTGTTGTTCAAGAGAAGT
>JASDQU010104245.1:323059-373912 GCA_032191745.1 Picea mariana
CTGGGTCAATAGAGGGACACGTTCCACTTACAGTGGGTCAACCCCCTAGGGCTGGGCTCAGCCAAGGTGTCCTAGATGAAAATGTCCTTCTTCTTCTCTCGTGCAAAGGCTCGACCAATCACTGTCCTATATCTACCCCTGATGAGGTCCCAACAACCATCTGATGGGCTCTTCAGCCCCATGGAGGTCCGAACTAATCATCTCTCCATGTGTACCGATCCACCTGGTACCTGTCCGTCAGGCATGGTCCTGCACATCAAAAACTTCGCCCTCCATGGGATCATTAGTCCTTGGGATCATATCAATGTCAATCATATTTCATCATTAATTTTATCAAATGCATGCATAAAACCCCTAGCATATCATCTAATAGCTCAAAGATATTACAATGACCTACTATACAAAGCTGAAGAAAAGACAAAGTGCTCTATTGGGCCAGCATCCACAAGAAGAAGAAAGTTTCCCAAAGGGTATAATCCAAGCCATGTAATATGAGGTGGTGTGGTTTAAGGATGTCCAGACATAGTGAAAGACAGGGGTGAAGATTATCCGTGGGTGCCTTTGTAGGGGGCGAGTTGTACCTGTCATGGATGCAATTCTTTCCAAGCCCTTTATTGCCTTTATTCTTTCTTTTATTTATTGCTTTTTCTTTCTTTTTATTTCAAGGTTTAACTAGAGGACACTACCTTGGCATGGTGACCAGAGATGACAGTGTTACCCATCAGTAATTTCAGAGAGATGATAAGGTTGGCTCGTGATGAGACCCCCTTTCCCTTGGCCATGCAACCAAAGGTCACTACCCTGGCGTGGTAACCAGATAATGGCAATGTCATACTGCTAGGTACCTATGAACATAATGAGCTGGCTCATGATGAGACCCCCCATCCTCTTGGCTAGGTCTTGTTTTTTGTTATTTTTCTTTAGGTCCCTCTTGTTTCTTATTGAGAGACCTTTTATTGCCTTCTCAGGGATCCCTGGGTGAGGCATATCTAGGTTTTATTTTTATGGATTTTATCTCTTACCAGCTGCTTTTACCCCCTGGGCCTTTAGCCCCTTCTTCCCACAGGATAAAGTGTAACCCCACAAATAGGTCATCCTAATGTCTAGACTAGGGGAATGGGATAGATGAATGGGAGATAAGATGTAAAAATGATAATATGATGGGAGTGGACGATGGCTCTTCAAAATCCCCCCTGGCGGCTAACCAAAACCTATGGATACAAGCTTGCTAGGGTACCTCGTTAATCCCCCCAACCATGGTCAAGTGGGTTAGTGTAAAATCCAAGTAGTCGTCATAACTGAAAGGAATATGATGCATATATCTGAAAGTTATAATGATAAAAAATGACACATACCATGATACCTAGACCAATTGCCTCATGGAGCAAGAGTCTTCTCCGATACAAGTCCAAGCTGAAGGTGATGGATGCTGCTGCTGCTGACAGGACAAGTCTGATGAAGAAGAAGAAAGATGGGCCCTCCAGGGCCATGCTTAGGCCATTCCTGCTCTCTGTACTCCATGTCTAGGACTTATGGGCCTCGAAACATGATCTCCTGGTTATCCCTAGAAATCAGGGATAACAGGGCCCAACTTGCATCGTTCATCATCAAGATCCATTCCACACAGCTTGGCTTTGGTTCAGCTGCATTCTGACGATTTCTGTAATTTTTAGTTATTATGGGTCATATCTTAATTAAATTCACTAAGAAGGTCAGGATGGGCATATTACTTGGAGAAAAATCTTAGTGTAATAGATCATCAGAATCCAGAAGAAGATCACTAAAGGATAAGATGATGAGAAGTGACTTTAAGTGGCTAAAGAAACCATAAGGATGGATAAATCACTTTTTTAAGGTAAAATGGTTAATTAATTTAGTGATTTAATCAAGGAATAATAAAATAAAGTAAAATTCACTTGGAGGGAAAAATTCAACAACTAATTAGGGTTTCAGGAAGCTATAAAGGAAAGGTAAAGGACCTAATTCCTCATTATGCATTGTTATGATTTGATGTTGAGAGTTCCCAGAGGAGGAAGAGAGTCGACTTTACTGTTTTGTGGACTTTTGGAGGAAACCACCACCATTGATCGAGTACTGTGGAATTAGGGTCAGGAACCATCCCAAAGAACCTCAGAGAAGAGGACAATGGAAATAACACGAGCATAACATGGATTTCATCCAGAAAGTTGGTAAACCCACCATACCTTCTTTTGACGGATCATCCAAATGCACTGCTAGAGCTTGGCTACAAAATCTATCCATGTACTACAAGCTCAATCAGATGACTGAGATAGAGACTAGTGACTCTTGTGCATTTGAGGGATAGTTCGATGAACAGGATGATAGTGCATGTCCTTCATCTTCTCCGTCAGGCAATGTTGAGGATTCAACACTTCAGCATAGTGGTGACACTTGTGAGGATTCATGTGTGTTGGAACTTAGACGTGATGAGATTAGGAGGTTGGATGACCTACCTATGGGTGTATACATGGACTCTAGGAAGTCCTGTATGGAGGATGATGAGCGAGCCACATTTTTCATCTTCGCAGTCACCTATGCTAGTTGCGACACATGAGGATATCATTGGCATTCCTGATATGGTAGAGGAGCCTTGTGTGGGAATTGTACACAAGGGACATATGGATTTGCAGAACCAGGAGGAGAGGTATGGCTTGGAGATAGTTGAACTTACACATACCTATTAGTATGAGGAGAGTGTGTCACCACTCTTGGAAATTCCCTTGATGGACCAGGTTGTGGAGACCAACAACTTGTTGGGACACTTACTCCCAGGACTGATCTACAGTGATGAGGATGCACTCCTTATTGGGCGGGATGACCATAACATGTTTCTGAACACATCTATATGGGATCCAGGTGCATATGATATTAGTAGGGTGAGTGCACAGGAGGATATAGCTTCCCGTATAGGATACAGTGCGACTCATATGGGGATCACAGTTGGTGATGGTGTGCAGTGGAATACAGGAGGACTCAGTAGCACAGGGGACATAGGGAAATTCAGTACATTATATTTTGAGGAGTGTGTTGTTGAGGATTCCATTATAGACACTAGCAGTGAGAGGCATGAGGTAGCACCTCAACAGGTTTGTGACCATGAGTCACGACACTTGACAAGACAATTGAGAGTTAGTGAGGACATGATCATGACAGCCACTAGATGCATTGATGATACACATGCAATGGTGGTCGGTATTGTTGGAGGGCCTCGATGGAACATGATAGTTAAGATAGGGGACTAGCCATTGATGACTTCCATACACTCATGGAGATAGTGACTGTGGTGAGGGTTGACTACCAGCAGTTATTGATGGATAGACATTACCTATTGGAGGTTGATGAGATGTATCACAAGTCACTAAGGGAGAAGGAGGTTGAAGTAGATCGACTCACTCATGAGTGGGTGAGCACATGAGGATTCTTGGAAGGAACACATACAACCCTTCAAGAATCAGAGGCTAGATTAGAGGAGCTCCTTGAGGAGACTAGTCAGAGATCCACTATATATATCTCAGTAGAGAGTCAAATACATCCTTCAGTTACATCGTTAGAGTATATTGGTGGTTTGGCAGAGGAGCACCAGTGGCTGGAGGAGCATGAGGAGATGCACTTAGTAGAGCATGGAGATTCCTCTCTCTTGCAGCAATATACAGGTCTGGGAGATCACCTTCATCGTAACAACAATTACCTGAGTGATGATGGATGGAGAATGATTGACCCTTAGTTTATGGAGATACCTACTATTGTATCTGATGGTTGGTGTTCAATGATGAGTACAAACGATTATTTACCATGGGTTCTGGTGGATGAACTTTTGGTCAAGTCCTTGGGATTGACCAAAGCATATGATACTTTCCAGTGCTACAGTGGGTTGCATATCTTTATGATATTCTCTCCTAATACTTTTATCATTGACAACAACATAGGGGGAGATAGACAATGGTAGGGGACATGGAGAGTTGGTAGGCTGATACCACCTAACAAGAGTGTCCTTATTGCATACAATAGGATAGGGGTGGATCATCAGGGGTAGATAGTTGAGGCCCTGGGCATGATGGAAAGTATCCTAGGCCATGGAATAGAGGATATCTCAGAGGTTTCTACATATTCAAACTCTCATTGGGATGGGGGTGGAGGGATTTAGACAATTACCAGTAAGGCACATTAACAATTAGTGGGGATTGGAAGTGATGAACTTCCAAATTTGACATGGGATATGGGAGTCCAGTGGGTCAATGGTTTGTTTCATCTTATGAGTATCCAGGAGTGGAGGGTCCAGTATGGATACTTTGAGCAAACAATCATGATCATAGTAGAGCAACATCGACATGATGGTCCCTGTCAGAGACTAGCATGGGACCCTGAGATTACAGAGAGAGGAATTTCATTGACTGATGGAGACAAGCAGACATTTGTAGGGGGGAGTCAGTTTGATTTTCCATTGAGTTTCAGTATTGGGGAGAGCACATCATTGGCTAGTGATTCATTGAGGTCTTGTAGTATCACACTATGGCAACAACATGTCCATTCGGTAGGGGATGTGTTGAGTTTGGTATGGTCTGGTAAGATGGAACCATTTCAGGTTGAGGCCATGTGTTATTTGTAGGAGACTAATGGTGTTGATATGTTACAAAACTATACTCCACAGGGCATTGCGGTTCACATATTGATATGGGATCCAGGGATTGGAGTGCTTGGTAGTTTAGTGTTTGATGGAGTTGAGTTTCAATTAGAGTGGTTGCTTGGGGAGTTGACTGAGATTCGTTGGCCATTGATCATTCTACTCATCATGAGCATGTGGGTGTCATGCATGGTGAGAACTTGGAGAGGCCACATCTTGAGGGGAGTCTACCTTGTGTCAAACACATGAATATGGGACCTTGGTATCATATTTAGTTGGATTCAATTATTTCTTGAGGACAAGCAATATTCTAGCAGGGAGCACTGTAATGTCCCCATTTTGGGACATTATAACTTTACAGAGTGTTATGCCTACTCGAGTAGCCAAATAGGGGTGATAGAGAATTCAGGAGATATTGAGGGGTTTTATTGGGCCCAACTTGCATCGTTCATCATCATGATCCATTCCACACAACTTGGCTTTGGTTTCATTGCATTCTAACAATTTCCGTAATTTTGAGTTATTATGGGTCATATCTTAATTAAATTCACTAAGAAAATCATAATGGACATATTACTTGGAGAAAACTCTTAGTTTAATAGCTCATCGGAATTGGGAAGAAGAGCACTATAGGATAAGATGATTAGAAGTGACTTTCAGTGGCCGGAGAAGCCATAAGGATGGATAAATCACTTTTTAGAGGTAAAATGGTTAATTAATTAATTAATTAAGTGATTTAATCAAGGAATAATAAAATAAAGTAAAAGTCACTTGGAGGGAAAAGGTCAACAACTAATTAGGGTTTCGGGAAGCTATAAAGGAAGGGTAAAGGACCTAATTCCTCATTATGCATTGTTATGATTTGATGTTGAGAGTTCCTAGAGGAGGAAGAGAGTCGACTTTACTGTTTTGTGGATTTCTGGAGGAAACCACCACCATTGATCAGTTTCGGTATTGAGAGACACACCCCAGCCCATCGGAGATACCATCCAGGTATTTCACCGTGCTATTCAGGAGTATCTAGTTGCAGTGTGTGCAACTCATCTAGTGAGGGTGCAAGTCAGATTGAGGGTTTGTGGAGCTGCACGAGGTCCGAGCTCAGATTGCATTTTCCTTCCGACCTAGTTGAGATCCAGCTAGGGCGCTTAGATTGAGCCACTTTCCATCATATTTTGATGGTGGAATCTTGCAGGGTGCATCATCTAGCCATTTAGGGTGCAGCTCTTCCAGCAGGACATTTGAGGTTGCATACGTAGCATCAGAGTAGATCTGTGGAAACCCTCCTGACCTAGTTTTTCATTTGGTGAGACGATCGTTTTGAGTCCTATAGAAGCTGATTCCATTGGTGGAATCATTTGGGGTGCATCCAATGTCCCAAGAGGTGCGCAAACCACCCAGGGGTCGAGATCTAGTGCCTCAGAGACCATATATGGCATCTGACACTCATCCATTTCAGTCTAGAGGCCAGGGCACTTCTATTGGGATAGTTTCCAGCTCATTTCGATGGGTCTAACCTTCCGGATGAGTTTTCCAATTTGTAGTGGTTACCGTACTTCTCTGGAATCTTCTATTTTTTTTATCTATCCGTGCATGCATCATATCTTCCTTCATCTTCTGATCATGGGTATTTTTATGCTATTTTCTTATATTCTAGTGAAGATCCATGAGATCTAACTGATGACTATACTCTATATTTATAGTATTGTATTGTATTTCCATGCTTGAGTTGCATAATACATATTATTGGGTAGTTGATGTTATTTATTTCCACATGCATCCTCTATATATTGTTTAAACGATAAATATACATCATGCACATGCAATAACCATAAACATCTCAAACACACAACTGAAACACATCTGAAAACCCCCAGAGTATCATATCTGAAGATAAAATGAATCCAGAAACCCCTAGTGTATCATATACGCAAGACAGAACATTAGATCAGTAGAAAATATCTTGATCAGCGGGATCAGGGATATTTCACTATGTCCACAAGAGAAATTTCTAGGTCCTTCCTTTTTATTATCCAGTAAAATGAAGGGATACAACCTATAGCACACCTGTTGTAACTTCCTCTTCTTTCTGTCACAGTCTCCTATCTTAGAATACAATATTCATAATAATACCCAACCAAAATAGAATTCCCTCATAAAATAGGTTTTCCTTCTAGGGAAAAAAAACCCTAACATAACTTCTACCATCAAATCTGTGACCTTATAATGAATGGTTCAGATTGACTCTGAAATTACAATATTTTACAAGGAAATTTTTCCCAAAATTTCTCTTCGGGGGCACTACCCACGAATCCCCTTCCAGGGTGCGGATACAAAAATTGTCACAACCCCCTCTCGAACCCCCTAGTGATAGTTGTGGGAGGGAAATCCCCCCACACCCTACATTAGGGAATGGGGTCCAAGAACGGATGAAACAAACCTCTGAGTTAGGAAGATAATCATGCTCCGGAACCAACAATCTCCCACTTGGAGACTCATCACAACAACTCCACTGCTTCTATACCTACTGGATTATGATCCATCTTGGAACTAGAAAATGTTTCATCTTCACCTTCATGCTTGAAGACCAACTAAAATTGAGCAAGAACTCAGTTTCGGCCTAGTTACTCCCTTTGTTAACATGTATGCAAGATTTTGGCTAGTATGTATATTTTCCAACTTCAATTGTCCATCTTCCAAGACATATTGTATGAAATGCTACCTAAGTTGTATATGATCATTCTTAGAATGGAAGTTTGATTTCTTTGCAAGATGAATGGAACTTTTTCTATCACAATACAACATGTTATTCTTCTTCTTATTTCCCAATTCCTCCATAAACCTATGCAACCAAATCATCTGTTTACTAGCATTTATAGCAACAACATACTCTACCTCCATTTTTGAAAGTGTGACAAACTTTTGTAGTTTTGAAATCCAACGTACTGTTGTTCCACCTACAGTAAAAACATACCCTGTGGTTCTCCTCTTGCTATCTTTATCACCTACCATATCCGAATCAACACATCCCTGTAGAACAATGTCTGAACCTCCAAAACATAATTCATGAGTAGAAGTACCTCTCAAATACTTGAGAATCCACTTTACTTCCTCCCAATTTTCTTTACCTAGATTGTACATATACCTACTCACAACTCCCATTGCATGTGCAATATCTGTTCTTGTGCACACTATGGCATACATTAAGCTACCAACTACTGATGAATAAGATACCCTGGACATGTATTCTTTATCCTCCTGTATCTTGGGACACATTTCCTTGGTTAATTTGAAATGGCTAGCCAAAGGTGTATTAACTAGTTTTGAAGTCTTCATTCTAAACCTCTCCAACACCTTCTCTATGTACTCACCCTAAGACAATGTCAATTTTTTACTTTTCTCGTCTCTTGTTATTATCATACCAAGGATTTTTTTTCCAACACCCAAATCCTTCATCGCAAATGAATTAGCTAATTTATTCTTGAGCACATTTATATCTTGCATATTAGACCCTACAACAAACATGTCATCTACATATAATAGCAAGGTAATATAGCTTCCAATTTCTAGCCTTTTAAAATAAACACAGTGATCGAAATGACATCTACTATAACCTTGTTATGTCATAAATTTTCAAACTTCAAATACCACTACCTTGGTGTGGTGGGGTATTCTACCCTACGGACTAGCAATCTAGGGTTTTAAACTTGCATGCATATCATGACCCTTCATAAGCTACTTTTAACCTTCTACCCAAATCTAAACCCCCTTTTTTTCACATGCACACATAGGAAGAACCAACTGACCTTTTTCTCGACGGTTGGTGTAGATCCTCCGTTGAGCTTTATCTCCTTGCTGCTGCCGCTCCTTCCACAAAGCGATCCTGCAATCAAGACAAAACTACACATGCATGCTACTGATCTATTATAGGGTTAGAGATTAAACACAAATCAAATAACATAGATAAGACTCATGTATTCGGGACAGGAAAAGTATCTTTTTCATTAATCTCAATATGAACCAACTTACAATGATTTTTGAGGCCGGCCACCGTTCCACGATCCTGATCCTGGGCTCCTCCTCTTCTTTGTCCTCCAACTACTGTGCTTGAACTTCTCCTAAAGCTTGAGGAAAGGCTAAAGGGTTGGGACAATAATGGACTTGGCAATTTTGGCAGAGTTTCTTTGCTATAATTTTTCCTCTTTTGAATAGTACCCCTACCCCTCCTTTTATAGGCTAGAAGGAGCTAGGGTTTTAGGCGAACTCTTGGCCATGCATGGCTGGGAGTTCCAGTTAACTGACAAAAAGCTCTTCGTCCCGGCGGAAACTTTCCTGATTTTTTTCTTTGTTAGGTAAACGCGGGCTGTAGTGGACTAGCCCGCGGTCACCCACATGTAGTAAAAGGTTAGCAANCCCGGCGGAAACTTTCCTGATTTTTTGCTTTGTTAGGTAAAAGCGGGCTGTAGTGGACTAGCCCGCGGTCACCCGCGTACAGTAAAAGGTTAGCAAGCGGTCCACCGCACCCAGCGAGAGGTTAGGGAACGGGTTGCTCGATTTAAGTGGTTTTTTGAGGATTTGTTCAGCATGGCTTTGGCTAGGAAGAGGCATGAGTTGGCCTGATGCCAGGTAAACCTGTGTGGTGCATTTTAGGGTTATAACACTTGGAGCTTGCTTTAGGCCATACAAGATAAATATATCAACTTTCATACCAATTTTTCCTTTCCTTTGACTTCATACTCCTGTGGATGTTGCATATAAATATATTCCTCCAAATCCCCATGGAGAATTTTATTTTTTACATTTAATTGTTCAATATGAAAATATTATACTACCACAATACTTAAAATAGTCATAATTGAAGTCATCTTAACAATAAGAGAAAATATTTCATCAAAATCTATACCTTTCTTTTGTGCAAACCCCTTTACAACAAGTTTAGCCTTGTACCGCTTTTTTCCTCCATTTTCTTCCTTCAAGCTGTAAACCCATTTATTCTGCAATGTTCTTTTTCCTGTAGGAAACTAAACCAACTCCCAAGTCTATTTATTTACAAAGGAGTCCATTTCCTCTTTCATCCTTTCTCCCACTTCTTTTTAGTTTCTACCTGCATTGCCTCTTCATAACTTTATGATTCACCTAAATAAGTTAACAATAAATAATACAATGAAGGAGAGTATCATTCAGGGGATCTACTTAGTCTGGTATATCTTCTAACAACACTTGCAGGAGTTCAAGGTACCTGTTGCTCCCGTTGTTGTACATTTTGATTTTGTGGTACCTTTTGAATTTCTTTTTCAGTGATCTCATCAAGAACTGTGTATTATGGTTTTTATTTTTCCTGTTTCTTTCCCTACAACTGATCTTTGAGCATGACCTTCTCATTGAATATGACATATCTAATCCTAATGATTTTTTGATTTTCATAATCCCATAAGCGATAACCAAATAAATTAACATTGTATCCAATAAAGGTACACTTCTTGGATTTTTCCTCAAGCTTTGTTCTATTTTCTTTATCAATATGGACAAATGCTTCACAACCGAAAGTCTTCGAAAAAGAGTAGTTTACCTTTTTACATGTCCATGCCTCCTCTAGAATTCCACCATCCAAAGATGTTGAAGGTCCTCTTTTTGTTAAGTAAACATCAGTATCTACAACAATTTCCCATAACTGTAAGGGAAACCCATCATGTAATCTCATACTCCTTGCATGCTACATGATTGTACTGTTCGTCCTTTATGACATACCATTTTCTTCTAGTTTTCCTGGAACTATTTTCTCTCTACGAATCCCATGGTATGGAAAATAATCATCAAATTCCTTGCTGCAATATTCACCTCCATTGTATAATCTGAGACACTTCAACCTTTTTCCTATCTCATTCTCAACCAAATCTTTCCATTTCTTAAAAGTGTCAAAAACATCAGATTTTTGTCGAATGCAATAAAATCAAGTTTTTCTAGTTGTATCATCAATAAAGTAACATAATAATGATATCCGCCAAGAAATGATACTTGATTTGGTCCTCATACATTAGTATGCACAAGCTATAACCTTTCACTCTTATTTTCTTTTATGACTCTAAGAAATATGACTCTCTTCTATTTTCCATAAACACAATTCTCACAAAAATACAAATCAATTTGTTTAAGAACTGGAAACAAATTTATTTTGTGAATTATTTGCATCCCCTTCTCACTCATGTGTCTAAGCCTATGATGCCACAATGTTGTATCCACTCATGTAGAATCTAAATAGATAAAAGAGTCAGTATTACCAGTACATAAATACAATGTACCTACCTTCTCTCCTTTTTCTATCACCATTGATACTTTGGTGACCTTCCATACCTTATCTGTAAATATAGATATACAACCTTCACTTTCCAACTTCCCTGTTGAAATTACATTTTTCCTTAGATCTGGAATATGTATTACCTCTTTCAAAAACCATTGGTTTCCATTCCTTTGCTTTATTTGTACCTTATCCATTCCAACAATTTTGCATGGTGCATCATCATCGAAATAAACCCGTCCAAAATCACCTTGAACATAATCTTGAAAATGTTTCCTATGGGGCATGGCATGAAATGAATCCCCTGAATATACTACCCAAGGCTCAAAAATATTATCTATATAAACAATAAAAGCATCTTGTAACACATCACATGTTACATTTTCTTCCTGATTTTTCTCTTGTTGTCCGTCTCTTTGTTTCTTTGGAACTCTGCAGTATTTCTTCAGATGTTCTTTATTCCCACAATTCTAGCACTCTATCTTTCCTAGTCTGGATTTGGATCTTCCCTTCCTATAATTCCCATGGTTCCATGAGACCTTTCCTCTATCCTTTTTTCTTCCTTTGTTATCCACGGTCAAAGCATTACCTAATGTCTCACTTGTTATTTTCCATCACATTTCCTCACTAAGGATAACACCAACAACATCATCAAATTTTAAATTGTTTGAACCAGAGACATAGTTACTTACATCCATGACCAATACATTCCAGGTTTCTAGCAATGAGCACAGGATTATAAGAGCCATAACCTCATCATCAAAGTCCACTTTTACAAAACTTAACTAATTAGTAACCGTATTAAATTTATTTAAATGATATGCAATAGCCCACCTTCTGACATCTTCATATTAAATAATCTCTTCATTACAAATACCTTATTCAATGTCGGGGTTTTTTCATACAGTTTATCCAATGCATCCATCAGTTCCTTCGTTTTATTTTCTTTTGAAATATTGAAAGATATCGATGTTGTTAGGCTCATTCGTATCATTCTTAGTGCCTTTCTGTCAAGAACCTCCCATTCTCCATCCTTCATCGACGTTGACTTCTTTGATATTCTTCCCAATGGTAGGAATAGATCCTTCTGATATAAATAATCTTCCATATGCATCTTCCATAACTAGTAGTTTTTGCCGTTAAATTTCTTGACCCTAAACATTCCATCTTCCACCATTTCTCCCACTCGAACAAAGATCCCTCTTTTCCTACGAGTTACCTTTCTCTCTGATACCAGTTGTTAGAAAAATAGGATAAAACTGTGCTCAGGGTTGGTTTCATTTTTGAATGAGATTGAAACATAAAATGAAATTGTGCTCGAAGTGTTTTCTTCATTTTTACACAAGCTTGAAACAGAGAATGAAATTGTTCTCGGGGTGTCTACTTCATTTTTACATGATCTTGAAACAAAGAATGAAAATGTGCTCGGGGTGTCTGCTTCATTTTTACATGAGCTTGAAACAAAGAATGAAATTGTGCTCAGGGTTGGTTTCATTTTGAAACGAGCTTGAAACAAATAATGAAACTATGCTCGGGGTTGTTTTCATTTTTGAATGAGCTTGAAACCAAGAATGAACTATGCTTGGGGTTGATTTCATTTTTTAATGAGCTTTAAACTGAAAATGAGCCATGTTTGGGGTTGGTTTCATTTTTACATGAGCTTGAAACAAAGATTGAAATTGTGCTCAGGGTTGGTTTCATTCTTACATGATCTTGAAATAGAGAATGAAACTGTGTTTGGGGTTGGTTTCATTTTTACACGAGATTGAAACTTTTCGTGAGGTTGGTTTCATTTTTACACAATCTTGAAACAGAGAATAAAATTGTGTTTGAAGTTGGTTTAATTTTTAAACAAGCTTAAAACAAAGGATAAAAATATGCCTGGGGTTGGCTTCATTTTTAAACAATATTGAAATAGAGAATGAAATTGTGCTCAAAGTGTATGCTTCATTTTTCCAAGAGCTTGAAATAGAGAATGAATCTATGACCGGGGTGTCTACTTCATTTTTACATGAGCTTGAAACAAAGAATGAAATTGTGCTCGGGGTGTCTAATTCTTTTTTACACGTGATTGAAACAAAGAATGAAACTATGCTCATTGTTGGTTTCATTTTTAAATGAGCTTAAAACAAAGAATGAAACTATGCTCGGGGTTGGTTTCATTTTTTAATGAGATTGAAACCAAAAATTACCTATGCTCGAGGTTGGTTTAATTTTTTAATTATATTGAAACTAAAAATGAACCATGCTCGAAATGATACCCATTGATGGGTTTCTTCCCAACGTGATGTCCATAGGTTGGTACGTGATGTCTAAGTTATGTGTGGCATAGTCTATTTCATGTTCCTTCAATTTTTTGGACTCATAACAAATTACATGTCCATTTTGCATAAGGACTCCACCGATCCCTTCCTTGCATGCATCTGTGCACATAAAAAAATCCTCATCTGGATCTGCAACTTTCAAAATAGGTGCACTGATTAACAAACCCTTTAAGCATTGGAAATTTTCTTCATGCTTGGAACTCCACTCAAACTTTACTTCTTCCTTTTGAAAATATGTTATTGGGTGTGCAAGTTTGGAGAATACCATAATGAATCTCTTTTAATAATTGACTATACCCATAAATGATAGAACCTATGAAATGTTTGTTGGCATTGGCCAACTCTTGATTGCTTCAATATTTTATGGATCCATTGTTATGCCCTCTTCTGAAACAATGTTACCCAAATAATGGATCTTCTTTTGATAGAAGGTGCATTTACTTGGAATACAATAAGTTCTCTCTCAACACTTGTAGCACCATCCTAAAATGTTTCTCATGATCCTTATCCATATTGGAATAGATAAGAATATCGCCAAAGAATATAATTACAAACTTATCTAGGAAATATTTGAACACACCATTCATTAGACAAATAAATGTATTCAGTGCATTTGTCAACCCGAAAGGAACAACTACAAACTCATTGTGTCCATAACTTGTCTTAAAGGTTGTTTTGCTAATGTCTTATTCTTTGATTCTCACTTGATAATAGTATAACCTCAATTCAATCTTGGAGAATATCTTTTCTCCCTTTAGTTGATCAAAGAGATCATCAATTCTTGGAAAAGGATATTTATTCTTGATTGTAACCTTGTTCAGCCTTATAAAGTCAATACATAACCTCATAATTCCATCTTTCCTATTGAAAAAATGAATTGGGGAACCCCAAGGAGAAATACTTGGTTGTATGTACCCTTTCTTTAACAACTCTTTTAGTTGCATTTGCAACTCTTTTATCCCTAGCATGCTCATTCTGTAGGGAGTCTTAGATACTAGGGCATCTCTAGGCATTAAGTCATTAGAAAAATACATATCCCTCTTTGGTGGTAATCCTGGAAACTCCTTAAACACATCTTCAAACTCTTTCAAGACTAGATAATACTCAATACTTGGCTCTTTATCCTTTATTCTCTCTTCCACTGGTGGGTTTTTAACCAATATGATGTTCATAGGTTGGAACTTTTCCCCCAGCATGATCAATAGAAGCTAGCGTATTAACTCGATCATGATGTTTAGAGGATGGGGACATTCCCCCCAAGCTTCGTTTTTTCTGTCGACTCTTTTTTTGTGCTCGATTAAACTCATGGATACTAATAGGAATAGATTCACCAAAGAGGGGGGAAGAAAGAGAATCGACTAACACAGGTGGAAAAAATGAAGGTTTAGGTACTAAATCTCGTGGAAGACGCAACTCAATTGGAGGGGGTTCTGTTTCATTTTTTAACGAGCTTGACACACACATTGAACTATGCTCATGTTTATTTGTTTCACTTTTTAACTATTCTCATTGGTATCTGTTTCATTTTTTAACGAGCTTCACACAGAAAGTGAACTATGCTCATGGTTATTTTTTTCGTGTTTAAATGAGATTGACACATAAAGAGAACTATGCTCATGGGGGTCTATTTCATTTTTTAATGAGATTGACACAAATAATAAACTATGCTCATAGTTATCGATTTCATTTTTTAATAATCTTTCACAAAAAGTGAACTATGCTCATAGACCTTGACCATGGATTCCAAGAGGTCTTCATTGGATGGAAGAACAATTATCTGGAAAGGATTTATGTCAAGATAATCAATAGGGGTAACATGGGAAATATCAGACTCTAAAACTCCCATTTAAGGGTTCACCATGTCAACTAATATATCTAAATCAAAATAAGTCGATCATACAGTGAGAGGCTCCTTCTTATAAATAGTTGAAGGCATGGGACATGATACAACATAATTAACTTTTTGTGGGGGGGTAACAGTTTCATATAAGGAACATTCAGGAAATTCGGATGGTTAGAAGTTGAATCAGGACTAACTAGCAAAATATGGTCAATGGTCACAATGTTTCCTTTATGATTGAAATGCATCACTCAAAATATTTTGAACATGACAACTTTCATACTATAAAAATAGTCCCCCCCAAGGAGTAAATTAAATTCCAAGGGGCCTTGAACTACCATAACATCAATACAAACATTTTTCCCTCATAAGGTGATAGGAAGATAAGGAAGGATCCCTAAAGGTTCATTGGATCTTCTATTAAAATACCAAGGATGATGGGTAACCGACACAAGTTTAGGGGAACCTAAATATTTCCAAGAAGTTGAGGAAAGAATACCAACATAAGTGCCTTCATATATAATAGTGCTACATATGTTTTTATCTTAAACCTACACAATGATTTGGAAAGGAAGGTGGGAAGGAAGGAGAGGCTCTTCCATCTTATTCTAGTCAAAAGAAATGACATTAGTAATCGGAGGGGGTTTCGTTGATATGGGTGGAATACCCCCTTGTCCGGAGGAATACAAAGTGACAAGAAAAACTTGATGGGTATCCAATTCACTCTCCAAAGGAAGAGTGGGATCGATTGAGGATTGAATTGGACCAACCACTTCATCAACCAATGGTTGGTTGGGAGAGGACTCGTGGGAAATAGTTGGAGGTTGTTGTCGGTAAATAACAATGTCTTCCAACAATTTTGAGGCTTCATCAACATGAGGAAAAAGGTCAGTGAGTTTCATGAATCCATATGAGGGAAAAGGTAAGTGATTTGCATGAGGACATACGAGGGAAAAGGTAAGTGAGTTGAATATCCCCACATAATTGACAAGGAATCATGACTTTACCCTTTTTTCCCTTAACTCGATGATCATTAGTTGATGGGCTATCACCAACATGACTTGTAGCGGTTGGTGACATGGCTTGTTGAGAACCCATGGAACACACTTCCAAGACCTTAGGAATACCAGTGAAATTTTTAATAAGGTAGTCACCCTTACAAATCCTATAAGGGAATTTGGGCTTAGAGCCTATGTTGGTCGACTTTTTAACATCAGATATACTCACCACAATGGTTTGTTGATTTCCCCATTACTTATTTTTCTTCTTATTGTTCGTCCTTTTCTTATTCTTCTTAGCCTCCCTATTACTAGCTTCAAGGCTTTCACTAGGCAAGGAAGAAGAAAGGGAAGAAAACATAATGGGTGAAGAAGGAAAAGGGTCAAGAGGTGGTTGATGTTCTTGTGGTGGAGAGCTTGCTTGGGGAGTAACAGGGACCAAAGGAGTGGAAAAAAAAMCATGTTTGCAACCCCACAATGAAACCAGGAAGAGGCAATGTAGCAATGTAGGGAGGACCAATGTTTCCAAAAGAAKGAAAAGCATAAGGTTCCCTATCAAAATGGGTCCCTTGGTTGGTATCCTTAGGAACAGTTTCCAAGGCAGATTCAATCTAGGGTCTACTAAACGTCAAAGAGAATACACCATAAAATACCCTACAAGAGAAGAGAAAGAAAAAAAATCTGTTATGATAGGGATGAAGGATGTAAGGATCTTCTATAGATGGGAGATAAGGTCGTCAACAAAGAAACAAGAAAAAGTTATGATAATCCTCACACAAAAATCCCCTAAGGTGCAAGTAACATCTCACAAGAAAAAACCCTCCCAGTTCGTTTAAGCTGAGATTGAATGTTTATCAAAGGTACCACAAGGAACCTTCTTTGCAGAAGGAAACCCCCTTGCAATCACCTGTGTGSAATCCTAGGAGAGGTTACTATGTTTACCAATTCATAATGAATGGTTGGTGGGGTACAATTGACATTCAAGACTAAAAAATYAGTATGAGAATGTTGGACACAAATACGTGGCCCAAAAACTAAGAATAAGTGGTGTCACCCAGAGGAATTTATACTCTTCAAAGCCTCAAACATGAAATAGTCCCACTAGGCAATCAAAAGAGTGGAAATCTCAAGAAATCACTTCGTTTGACCTTCTATTTGACCCTTGTGTGAGAGGATCTCTCCTGACTAATGTTAATTACCACTACTGGATTTTACACTCTCTAGTATTCCATAGTATCATTCATGTGACCTTGAAGAGTTAAATCTTCACCCTACTATCAAGGCCCTAAAATCCTATACTTGTTGGTTTTCTATCAAAGGAAACAAAGTCTAATTGATTTTATATTATGTTCCTCATTCCTTTTAATGGTTTTTTATTACTCAATACACTGCATGAAGATGAAACTGATGTCATTATGAATCGACTCCAAAACCATTTAGAAAGAATGAAATGCAAAATATTTTGTTTCAATGAATTCTATCTAAGGAAATGAGAGAAGATATTTTACTTCTTACCACAAATAAATTCCCAATACCATGCAACTTTTGTTTTTCAATTAAAAAATGCTAAATTAATATCCATGAAATCCCAAAACAGAGAAAATCTCTTTAAAATGTGTATTGTTATAGAAAATTTTACCTCACCCCATGCAAATTGCTTGGATGGCCTTTCCATTTCCCTATGCAAACTTGAAGTCCCCTTTTTTACCTTCCAGATCTAAAAAAACACATTTTTCCACATATACATGCCCTACTAGTTATATGGCATGCGTATACATGGGTTGCTCCACTACACCCCACATACATCGGGTTTGGTGCTCAAAATTAAAAATTATGTCAGGTTTTCATGTCATGTCATGAGATCCATGGTCCTTGACCTTACATATACTGTAAACAATCTAACTCGTCCCTTCAGTTTCATTTGAAGGCTATAAATTGAGCCATATCCAAGCCATGGAAAGGAGGAGAATTCAACTTTTGAGAGAAAAGATACTCTATAGAAATTTCACTTCACATTGAGTTTGCATCCCTTTATCCTTAAAATTATGAACTCTTTTTTCAGCCCCCATTCTCTTCCTTATTTGTGAGGAGAACCTCATTGTCTCATTTATATTAGCTTTCCTTTGGTGGAGGATTGAAGTGGTGGAGGCCCAAATGGAGGGACTTAGTTTCTCAGTTTTGAGATGTGCCCACACAGAAGTTTGTCACCTATATACTTATGTTGATTATTTTAATAGAAATACTCTTTTCTCATCCAATTGATATCTTGTAAATATTTGAATTATTATTCCATGGGCGTATTTGTCATGTATGTTAATGGATTATTCTATTTTATATGCTAACTGTTGGTGCAGGACAATTTTGGGAAAAATTGAAGAAGTTTAAGGAATTAAAGAAGCACCGGAAAATAGGGGAGCACGTCGGGAATAGAGTAAAAGAGGCTCGGGAAAAAGAGGAAAAAGCAGCGCCAAGAAAAGAAATTACAAAGTGGAAAAAATGTTGCAAAGAATTTGGAAAGTGGACAAACGCTGACTTGGAGCAATGATTGGATCAAGGACCAGTCGAGATTAATTCAGGGAGAAAGTGGACAAACCTAATCCGCTTAGGGTTAGGGTTTTTGTAAGGGCTTTGTCCCAGTTTTGTATAAGTAGAATGTATCAGGATGACGAGAGGGTTGTTGTCCTTTTTGTTGTTGTTAGCAAGTAGTGAGTTAGCCTCTTTAGACAGTCTATTACTGGGAGAGTAAAAAGGTTCTCAGTGTTGTGAGAATTGTTGCGATTTGTGGAGATCAAATTTAATGGTGGAAGAATTATATAGCACGCGGAAATGGATTTGCAGAGAATATGAATAAAGAGACCAAGCGACAAATATTTGTGGGCATAGCACCAAGGGGGTGAACCACAGTATATCTATGTTTTATGTGACTGTATGCAGTGTCTATGATTGTATTTTCTTTGATGAGTTTTTATGATGAATATGTTATATGAAGGAATGAACACTGCATAGCAAGAACTAGATAATGGAATCTGCAAAATAGCACTAAACAAATGAATGTTATAGCGAGTGTTTGTATCATAATCTTGTGTTACAATAGATAAAAAAAAATTATGAAAACATGCGGTTATGATGGTTAATGAAGTATTATTAAGATAGTTGTGACAGTGGTATGGAGTGAGATCTAATGAGGGTTTGAAGGTTAACAACGAGTAGGTTAAATGCCTCTGAGAGAAACACATCCCATCCCCCATCTACACACATCTAATTCCTGTGGCCACCCATAGAATCCATATCGGCTGAGAATGTGCAGTGCACCCCATGCATTGTGTTTCCTTCTGGTATCCAGAAGGGCCAATGGTAGAAGGGGTTGTTGGTAAGATTGTATTTTGAACCTGCATCAACCCATAGTAAACCCAACAATGGTTTTGTTTTCGGTTGGAACTCAGAAGATTAGATCGAGAGGGATGTATCACGCATTATATCACAAGGGATTAAGAAAGGGAATGTTTTTAGGTTGGAACCCCATGAAAGAGGATATTGAATGATGGTTAATAGTACAAGAACTAGAGTTTTCCCATAAAGATAATAGAAGCTCTAGGTTTAAGATGATACAGTATTTGTTGAGATACATATTCAGTGAAATACATGAGAGTTTCTTTAGTGAGTTTCCCATGCTATTACAGGAGTGGATAACATGGTTGAATGATACCCATCCAAAAAATAGAGTTAGAATAGTGGAGTGGATAGAAGAGAGTATTGTGCAGTTGAAAAGGGTAAATAACAAATTCACGCACGCAATAGATTTATGGCTAGACAACATCGTAATGGGGTATATCACTAAGTTTGTAATAGATACATTGAAGTATTACAATGTAGCAGATCAATATTTTCTTAAGGGTCTAAGGGGAAGGTACATCAAATCATTGTACACTTCGATAAAGATATTATTGCATGATAAAGGGGTATTAACTATGGAATCATATAGCTAAACTACACTACATGCACGGGGGAGTTAGGGGAAACCTGAGGAAGGTATGAGATGGAGGGGGAAATGGATATAGAAGATCATAGTAATGAGAGAGATCCTATTATGATGGATCAAGAAGAGATCTAGGAAATTATGTAGAAGGAAAGAACGACGCGCAATGGAAGACCCTACCAATATAAGCTCAATAGGAAGAAAATAGCAGTAGCAAAGAGGGAAGGATTGGATACTGATGAGGAAGAGGTAAAGGATCTTCGTGCTATGGAGCACATTGAAGAAATATTTCTCACCACATATGAAATAAATACTAGAGGATTGGGATCTAATTAGGAAGTAGATACCCCTGTCTAGATATAAATCAGTGTTGAACCTACAACCCCATGTACGATTAACACATCAACAAAGAAAGAGTTGTTTAGAGAACCAATGACTGATGGTCAAAAGAAGATAGGAGATAATACTAGAAGTGAGGGTATAAGTGGGAGTACCGGTAGAAGTACAGGTAGTGGTACAAGTGGAAGTACCAGTAGCAACACCAGTGGGAGCTCAAGTCCGAACAACAACACATAGATAGTAGTACCATGTGGAGAAGGTACAACACATTCGACAATGGCAGGTGTAGATCCAATGATAATATTACCATATTTTCATGGGGATGGATCAAAAGACCCATAGAGGCACCTATTCGTGTGTGAATATGGGAAGTGAAAAGATTCACTGATGAGGAAACACAAATAGCACAATTAGAAATAATTTTTAGAAACCATGCACTAGATTGGTATATGAGTCTAGCAGTAAAAAATCCACAAGGTACGTAGGGAACAATAACAAAGATCAAGAAGGAATTGATCACTGATTTTCAAAGAACAAAATCAAAGGATCGGTTTATGAATGATATTATTGAGGTTATAAAAAAACTAGGAGAATCTGTATGGGACATTGATCAGAAGTTCAAGACATTGAAAGGTAAACTGAAGTATCCCATTTCTTACATGCAACATAGAATGTTATTTATAAATTCTATGTTACCACACTTTAAATATCCATTGAGACAACATAAATTTTAAAACCAAGAAGAGGCACTACAAGCAACGATGTTTTTAGAGGAGAATCAATATAAGTAGACAGATCCAACCATAGAGGTGTTGAAAGAAGATCTGAAGAACTTGATAGTGTAGTTGAACCAGAAAAATATAGGGAGAAAAGAGAAGCAATGTGGTGTACCTTGTGCAAATCAGAGGGACATCACAAGAATCAATGTCCGACATTTGCACAATATCTGGGAGTAGGACTGCCAAATCATTTTCCTATGGGAGGGATTTGGTGTGAAATATGTAAGACACATGGGAATGATCCTTATCACTGTCCTATGATGTAGAAGTAGAAGACAAAACCGAAGAGTACTTTCTGTAAATTTTGTAAATAAGTGGGCCATGAAGACAAAATTTTTATAACTCTAGAGTTAATGAAGGAAAGAACCTCATATGCATACAGTATGCAGACTAATTTGATAGCAGGAAAAAATACGCCTCAGTTTGGAAATGCGCAACAATTTCAAGAAATGCCACAGTTTCAACAAAACCCTAGTATAATCAGGCACCACAGTATCATCAACAAAACATGGATCCATAGGGGAACAAAGGAGGATTCAGAGGCAAATGAAGAGAAGGAATGGGCAGAGGTACATGGCCTATTATTTTCCATAATTGTCAGCTGAAAGGAAACTATGCCAGAGACTATCCTCAACTAGCAACAACATGTATGTACTTTCATGCAACAGATCACGTGACAAAAGAATGCCCGAAGTTAATGACAAAGATCCAGGAAAAGAGGAATATAAAAAACCATAATGCTTAGGGGATTGTTGTAGAAATAACTAATCCTAGGAGGAACATAAATATAGTGACTAGAGAAAGAGTGAAGATAGGAGTAGATGCATAGGATCGGAAGAAGGAATCTCAGTGTTCGATTCATAAGAACACTGAACCACAGTAACAGTTCGATGCAAATAAGGAGAAGGAAACTTTCAAGGAAGAAAATAAAGAGTTCCTGAAGGCGAAATAAGCATCCACATCAAACACCATGTAGAGGTATCCTAATCCTATTTTTGATATGCCTCGGTCTTTGGATCATACTTACAAAGGGGAGAAAATAGAGAAAGTAAGTAACTTAAAGAAGTTCCTGGAATCTTGCGTTAAATTACTCAATGATAAGAATGTCATGGATTTGTTTAAAAATATGCTTGAGAAATATAGTATAGAAGAAGGGATAGGAACAAAACCAAATAATATCAATCAAGTCCATAGAAAGAAAATAACTAGAAGAGAGTTTAGATTGAATGCAAATATAAGAGACTTTAATATGGGAAATATTATCTTATATTTAGGATCAGATGTCAACATTTTTCCAAAAAAGACTTGGGAAGCAATGTGAGAACCTACACTAGGATATTCCAATAATTGAAGTTAGAAAACCAACAAAGAGTGATTCCCATAGATATATTGAAGAATACAATAGTCAATTTAGATGGTTTGCATACCACAACATATTTTGAAGTAATGGATATGGTGGATGAGTCTATAGCATTTCCATCACTATTGGGAATTGATTGGGCCTTTGAAAATCAGGCCATAATTAACTTGAAGACTGGAAAGATGATATTTGAGGCTGGGAACTTTAGGGTAGTATCTCCTTTAGATCCCTCATATTGAGAAATATATGTAGAAACTATGCCTGACAATGTTCTAGAGGATGATGTCAACCAGTTGTATAGGACTAATACATGAGAGGAAGACTATGTGAATCCAATTGCAGATGGAGTACTCAGTTGGAGGAGTATTAATTTCGATATGTCAGATTTGGATATTGGAGTAGAAAATTGGAAACAAATATTGCATGAAGTATCTACTAGGAGGTGCACCAGAGTTACACACACAGTAAGATGGGTTGGATAGAATTAAGACAATTTCCCACATTTACTGAAGAGGATAATTTAGAAAAATTCCTGACAGAGTTCATATCAGAGGTTTTGGATAGTCAGAGATTACTAGTGTTGGATATATCACTAAGGGGCACATCTTCATGACGGTGGGGTGTGCATAAGGAGGTAATTCAGGACTGGTATCAATGTAAGCGATTGATGTGCATAAGATTTGGTAGGAGTTGGTAGGACAAAACCTTTCAAAAGTATGATGGAAGAGGGAACCCAAGACAACATATAAACGATTATGTCACTAACTAGATATTGGTACCACCAGGGTAATGGACGCATTATTTTTTTCATACATTTGAAGGAATACCTAGCAATTGGTATAAGGAGCAGGAACTGTGTAGAGAAACTGTGAGTTGGGGCATAGTGCAACAAAAATTTATTAATACCTTTGAATTTGAAAGTGAGAATCCATGGGTGGAAATGGAATTACAGATGATGAAAAGGAATATATTTGAAGAATATGGGGTATATATAGTGACAGTAGACAGTGACTATGGAAAATAAACACTTGAACAATTATTTTATTGTTATCAGGTTACAGAGGATGAAGAAGTAGAAGACAACCCACGTGAAATACAGATAATAGAAGGGGACAGAGAAAGAATGTTAGAGGGACCTCAGTTACAATCAGAATAATTTACTACACCAATGAGGATTAAGAAGGTAAATATTGGGACTAAAGAGAAACCCAATATAGCCAACATTGGATATTACTGGGACAATGAGACAATGCAAAAGATAACTTAATTACTGCATGAATATAGTGACTTATTCCCAACCACATTTTCATAGATGAAAGGGGTAGTAGGAGAACTTGGAGAGATGAATATACCCCTCAGACCAGATGGAAGACCAGTGAGATAGAGACCATACATATTAAACCCCATTTATAAGAAGAAGGTTAAGGCATAAATTGAAAGAATGCCAGAGTCAGGAATCATAGAGTCTGTGGAAGAATCAGAGTGGATTAGTCCAATGGTGGTCCATGAGAAGAATATTGGAGGGATTAGGATATGTGTGGATCTGAAAAATTTAAATGATGCATTCCTGCATGATCCTTTTCCCACTCCATTTACAGACAAATTTTTAGAGAATGTGGGAGGACAAGAAGTCTACTCCTTCACAGATGGATTTCCAGGTTACCATAAGATAAAAATTGCTTCAGAGGACAGATAAAAAACCACATTTGCAACATAGTGGGGGTCATACTAGTACAAAATAATTCCATTTGGTTTGAAGAATGCACCAACAATATTTTCCAGAGTAGTACTAGTTGCATTCAAGGATTTTCTACATAAATTTTTAGAAGTTTATCTGGATGATTTGACAATATTCAGTTTATTGAAGGACCATGTAGAAATTATGAGGTTAATGTTAGAAATATGTAGGCAATGTCATATTTCCTTGAACATTATGAAATGTATATCCAGTACACCATTTGGCATCCTACTTGGACACATTGTATGCAAACAGGGCTTGATAATAGACCCTGCAAAGATTGTTGTTATTGTCAATTTACCACCACCAAATTTAGTGCGTCAGTTGAGAGCAACATTGGGCCACACAGGGTACTATAGGAAATTTATAAAGGGTTATGCAAAGGTTATTGCACCCATGGAGAAGTTACTAAATAAATACATTAGGTTTCAATGGAATGATGAATTCCAAGAGATCTTGGACATATTGAAGGAGAAGATGGTGACATAACCAATTTTGAGATTTCTATATTGGAAAAAAGAATTTCATGTGCATGTGGACACTTCATCCATTGTGTTTGGAGCAGTTTTGGCACAACCAAGTGAAGGAGACATTGATCACTCAATATATTTTTCTAGTATAAAGTTATATGAGTCTACGCAGAACTATAATACTACAGAAAGGCAAGGTATGGCTATGGTATATGCCTTATAAAAGTTCAAACATTATTTATCGGGTCAACATTTTAAGATGTTTACAGATCATTCTTCTTTGATGTACCTATTTAACAATCCATTGTTGGGGGGAAGGATTTGTAGATGGTTGTTATTGTTTCAAGAATATGATTTTGAAATCATAGTAAAACCAGGGAAGCTGAATGCAGGACCAAATAATTTGTCAAGAATTACTAATGGAGAGGAGCCAAAGAACTTGGAGGAGAATTTTCCTGATGCTAACTTATTTTTTGTTCAGATTGTTGATGATTATTTTGCTGGCATTGTTGGATTTTTTAGCACAGGAATGGCTCCTAAGGAAATTAATTTTGCGCAGAAAAAATAGTTGGTAGTGTGTGATGCAGACTATCAGCTGATTGTAGGTCATTTATACAATCTAGGTGCAGATGGAATTATAAGAAGATGTGTGATGGAGCATGAACGCTCCATGGTGTTAGCAGAAGAAAATGAAGGGATAGATGGAGGGAACTATACAGGAAATCATACAACACAGAAGGTGTTGCGTGCAAGATTATGGTGGCCTAAAGTACATAAGGATGCAAAGAAATAATGTTAGACCTGCAATGTCTATCAAAGGATGCGGAAACCATCTAGAAGGGATGAAATTCCACTTATGCCCCAAGTAACTTTACCGGTATTTGATAAATGGGTTGTGGATTTCATTGGACCCATTAATCCACCAACAAGGAGATCAGGAGCCAGATACATCATCACTATGACATAATATTTAACCAGATGGGAAGAAGCATCCCCAACGAAGGAATGCAGTGCAGAAATTGCAATGCAATTTCTCTTTGAGAACGTGGTGACCAGATTTGGATATCCTAGAATTTTGTTGAGTGATCAGGGAACTCATTTTATTAACAATATAATCATATCTATGAAAAAAGAATTGAGATATACTATTAGAAGATCACACCTTACCATCCCTAGGAAAATGGTATAGTATAAGCTTTTAACAAGATTCTAGAGAATGCACTAACAAAGATTTGCAATGTGAATAGGGATGATTGGGATTTGAAGGTATCAATAGTATTATGGGATTACAGGACTACATGCAAGAAGCTTACAGGACAGGCACCATTCAGACTGGTGTATGGGCAGGAAGCAGTGGTTCCATTGTATTATTTAATACCTAGTCTGCGCATTGCAACAATCATCGAAATGACAGAAGAAGGTGTTTCACAGGAAAGATTGGATCAGATGATGGAGATGAAAGAAGAAAACAATTTAGCAGGATTTCACCAAGAGGTACATAAAGCATAGGACAAATATTGGCATGATAGGCACATAAAGAAGAAAATATTTAAGGAAGGATATCTAGTTCTCCTCTATGAAAAAAAGTATCTACAGTACCCTGGGAATTTCAAAATTCATTGGTTAGGGACTTATCAGGTGGAGGCCATCATAAATGGAGGTGTTGTGCAACTGAAAGATCTTGCAGGGAAGAATCTCAGAGGATTAGTGAATGGCAGTCGAGTGAAAATATATCAAGACAACCAACTTAACAACCTGAGGTGAAAACAAAGAGAGAAGGTATGATTTTACATATTATATATAGTATATGTTAGAAGAAAGACAAAAATCCATAAAAATAATAAAGGTAACAAAAAGACAAAAATATAGGAGAAAACTAGAGGTTTTGATGTAATAGAATTGTTAGCGTAGAAAAAACAGTGTTGAAAACACTGTGCACAGGAAAATAGTTGAAAGGTATAAAACTGGAGTGTGCAGGAAAAAGAGAAAAAGTGAAAAATGTCAGTGTGGAACAACTATAATTTCTCCATCCCACTATAAATTCGAAAAAGGGGGGAAATGTGATAACTTGCRTTTTTTTCACTAAGGATAAGAACAAAGAGCGAGAGTTGAAAATGAGAAGGTGAAAAGTGATAAAAACAAGTGGATATTTGTGGTCATTAGTTTGAATTCAGMAGAATGTCACCACCAAGAGTTAGAGCACCAAGCAGAACCGGGAGAAACACGAGAAGTAGTGCTTGAGTGATACAAAAAAGGACGCAAGAGATGACCACAGTTGTATACATGGATGAGATTCACACACTGGAGTATGATCCTACTACCACGCATGTGGAGGAGGAACAAAACCCAACACAAGAGGATGGGAAACCGGAGGAGGACGCAGAGAGAACAAAATTTGACATGTCTAGGGGAAAAGGGACACAACAGGAAGAACAAGCCACAGATTCAGTGCAGTAGGGCCTAGAGCCAAAAATAGAGCCAAAATCTAAGAATGAAATAGAGCACCAAGGCATACTAGAGGTCAGGGTGTCGTCCCCAAAAGGGAAGAAGAAGGTGTGAGCAGAGAGACGTGTGGAAGGAATATCATGCACGTAAGTGGAATTGGTAGTCATGATGCCAAAGATCCCTGAGGGAGTGAAGGTCGAGGATGAGATGATGGGAGGGGTAGATACTATCAAATACTCTGATCATGACGTAGTAGACATAGTCAAATTCCCATATTTGGCACCACAAAACTATTTGGAGAGTAGGGGAGAGGGCCCATTAGGTGTGCCATTGTTGGAGCCTGTGCAGTGGATCATGGGGCTCTACAACATGGGGATAATGAACTTACTAGATATACCTCACTTTGGGTGCGGTAAACACATCAATGGATGTGTGAAGAAACTCCTAGAAAGGGTGCATGGAGGAATTCTATGAATGGATAGGTGAGTGCCTATCAACGTTGATTTAATCGCAACAATAATGCGGCTACCCAGGGATGGGGAGAAGCCATAGTAGCATTTAGAGGACAAAACAAATGAAAAATCAATCTCCAACGAAATCAAGGAAAAGTATGGCATGGAGAGAGGTAACAAGGGAATCGGGATTAGTGACATCAATGACCCTGCAATGAGATTTGCGACAAGTCTCTTAGGTTGAAAATTAATGTGCAAGTGCATAAAGGAGGAAGTACCCACAGGAGTGGTAGCAGATGCAACGAAGTGCGCGAAGGGGATCTCGATGATATGGCCCCTTATCTATTTAATGGGTTCTTGGAAGATTTCTAGGAAATGCATGATTGGGGCTCTGATTTCCACTACTCATGGTTACTCATCCTCATTGCATTGGTAGATTGGAAAGAACCAACATATAGTATGTTCCTGCAGAGGACAGGAAAGTGTGGCACAACCAGCTAAAATTCCCTTCAAGGAAAAACAGACCCAAAGGAAAAGAAGATAAAAAACAATGTATTCACTCTGTACTTGATGGAGATCTAGAACAGGTTAGCAGACACATGGAGGATTTCCCCAGAAATTGTTGTGGAGTTTGGATAGATAGAAAATTTCCAAGCACCGCACCATAGCATGTGGCTATAGGAAAAGAGGGATCCAACCAAGGAGTGGATTCAACTGAGTTACTTTGTGACAATGCATGACATCCAGATGGAGGTCAAGGAGTGGCTTGGGGAGTGGAAAGTTCCAATGATCCCAAAAATGCGCCAACAGTATAAACGTAGACGCAGGGTATAACAATCCCTATGCAGTAGATAGATAGGAATGCCGCTAGTAAGAAGAAGAAGATGACACAAGGTCCAATGGGGACAAGCAGCCCCAGGCAAAAGAAAAACATGACACAACAAAAATCGCATCATGGTTCTAGAAGGAACCCACCGCGCACAACACATGCACCAAGGGAAACAACAGAGCAGGTGTGCATCAAAGAAATAGGAAAAGATACACAGGAGAAAATTGTGGAGGAATAAATTGGGCAGGATGCAGACATGGATACACATATTTTAGAGGCATCTGAGTCATCAGATGCCCAAAACAAGAGAACAGGGGAGAAAGAAAATGGCTCCACAAAGAAGGCGAAGGCCCACAGAAAACTAATGGAAACATCACTGAAAGTAGACGATGTGGAGTTGATAGCCACCTATTGGGCGCAGACCCATTTTGGAGAAAAGACTAATTTTGGAGAATAAATCACAAAGAAGAAAAAGACATCTCACAGGAAAAGCAACACGTTCAAGGTAAATACGCATGCAGAGGAGGAAAGAATGCGAGGGACACATGCAAGAAGACCTAACCATGCTAGGGTTAGGGTTTTGGTAAGAATATGTAATGGATGGTAAGACAAAAACATGTATAAGTAGGTACCTAAAAGGTCTAGGTCGAGGTTTTTCTCTTTTGATTAGTCATTATTACTACGTCGTTTAAAGAAAAAATGACTGTAAATCCAATTTTTTTTGTAAGATGTTGAGTTGGGGAGAGGAAATAAGGAAGATATTAAGGGTTAGATCACAAGCTGAGGATCTTGGTGTGATCCAGTCTGCCTCATTGTAGATCTAGACCTATCTGAGGAGAATTGTAATGCATGCGGCGCTATAGTTGTAGACACACCGTAATAAAAGAGAAGAGAAGCCAAATATTTGTGGACGTAGCCTAGGAGGGTTGAACCATGGTATATCATGTGTTATTTTATTGAATATTGTGTATTTCCTTTACTAACAATGATTAGATGTTAGACAAATGCATGAATTACTTAGTTAGATCTGTTATTTTACATGCATGAATAAGAATCATAGATTAAATATAATGTGAATGTTAGAGTAAACAAATGAAGACCCTAGAGTGTAATCCCATATCCCCAGCCATTCCCAGGCTGCAAGCACCTAAGCGTTGCAGCCACCAATAAGAACTATCTCGGGTGAGACTGTGTAGTGCATTTTGTGTGTTGTGTTTCCTTTTGGTTTACCAGGAGGGTCGATAGTTTTAGGGGGGGGATTTTTGGAAACCATAGTAGATATAAACCTAGGTCATCCCCAAAATGGTAGCAAGAGTGAAGTAACCAACAAATGGTTTCATTGTCAGTTGGAACAGAATGGGATTGAGTGAATGATATCTGTTGAAGAATCATGAGAAGGGTGTCAGATCTGGTGAGAAAACATTAAAAAGAATGAGAATATAAAATGGGATGTTTAGACCATGGAACGCAATGAAGGCGAAGATCAAAAGCTGGTTGAAAAAAAAGGAGATGGAATTTGCAAAAAAAGATAACAGAAACTCGAAGTTAACACTGTGCAAATATTTGGACAAGTATGTATTCAACGAATTGCATGAAGTATTTTTATGTGATTTCTCGCATGTGTTGTAGGAGTGGATATTGAGGTTGAAAGAAAACCACCCTACAAATAGGATTACACAGCCAGAGTGGAATTATGTGGAGATTGCGTATTTACAACAAGTTGACAATAAATTTACATGTATGACGTAGACCCCCAACCCTCAGGTCAGAGTCCACACAGGATCTTTCAATTTCGGGCCCTTAGAGTCTGATTGGCTCTTCAATTTCCCCTTCGAGAAATTTATTCACACACCCAACTGAGTGTATGTCACAGTTCCTTCTGAGTTGTGCTCACGTGATCTTTGCACTGGCATGAACTCCACGATCAACACCCAACTAACATTGGGACTTTCCCCTTTTCCTTTTGGGATACTGGATTTCATGAGTTCATGAATCTTGTTGTCGAGGGCCTTACCTCTTCGACCTCTGAAACCCGAAATACCAAACAATAGACCCTTCTCGTCACTGACTTCGGCTTTCCGCTCTTCATGATTTCAGGAGTTGCGATGATGTGCAACTTTGTCTCTTGACTCCCGAAGTCCCGAAATCCGAAGTACCGAAATCCCAAAAGTCTACTCTAAGTCCTGTCGCACTTCACGACTTTGAAATTTTCCCTTTACTTCTCCCTGTTCCTTATCATTAGTATTTTCGGTATGTTGGACCTCGAAATACCAAAATGTTGGTATCCCACTTCCAAGGAGACCAACGGTTGTGGATATCTCCTTGATCCGACGACTGGTGCGATTTCGCGTACCGGGAGTTCGTGATGCTTGATCTCGAACTCTTTACCTCCTATACCTTCCGGACCTCGAATTACCAAAATGTCAAAATGGTTTTCTTCCCCAGGATTTTGTGAACCGGGAGTTCAAAATTCTCGATTCCAAATCATTGTCTCCTCGAGATCCCGGATCTCAAAATGTCGAAATGTCGAAACGCTCCTCCAAAGGTATTTCAGGTTTCATGATTTCGGAGATTTTTATGTGGAGAACTCTACTCCTTGTCAACAGGAATGCCGAAATGTCGATTCCCAAAATTCTTACAAATATCCTACTATGACTTGTGATTTCAGGCTTTCCTCCCCCCTGTGTCTCGATCACTCGTCCTCAGGACCTCCAGCTCAAAATCGACTCTGTGATCCTTCTCTGGGGCATGGCTTCTACACAATGACTTGAGCTTCCTATTTTCTCTTGAATGATTCAAAGGCCCTAACCCTTATGAGCTTTCTTCACAAGATCGGGTCTTCAAGGAGACTCCTGCACACACTCCTTGTGGCAATCCTTCAAATACTTCAGCATAATTGAACTCACGACCATGTGCACTTTCTCTGCAACAATAGTCCTTCAATCTCTCAACCTTAGTTGATAAGTTCTAAGGTCTCGACCAGCCTGCGCACACCTTGCACGGCTTCTGTGCTTGTCTTGCAATTCTCCTGAAATGAGAACAATGGTATCCCTCCTGAGCTTTCAGAGATAAACTCTAAACCTTCGTCAACGCACTCCTTGCGGAAGTTTCACTGCACTTCTTGCAGGACCTCTCTCACTTAGGAAGAGAAACAATTTAAACTCATTCTCTCTCTCTCTCAGACTTCAAACACTTAACATGAAATCATACATACATAGCATAACAGCAAATGCATGATAGAGAGAATAAAACAACCATAAGAAGATCAATTAGAATGTATACAGAGAAAGCATCATAACACCATGAATCTGAATCAAAGATTCATATATTAATTCAGAACTTCTGTACATGGGTTCTTCTCTACAACTCTCCTCTCCTCTATGCTAATGTGCTTAATTGATCTAATTTTGATTGATACAATGATACAAAGATGAGCGTGTCTATAGTCGTTTTCCCTCCTGTTCCTAAAACTGTCTAATCTGGAATTTAAATCTACCTACTTTTATTAACTGGGCATAAATGCCTTTTACATCGATAGATGAGAGCAGATTGCTCAAGATATGTTTACAATCACTTATTCATAAATGCACATATGCCTTCCTTAACTATTTCATTAATTTTCCTTCCTTAGTCTTTCAAAATATTTCAAAACATTTTCAACATGTGCAAAAATGTGTTGCGCTCATCCCAGTTGTCTTCCGCCTCTGCGCTCGCTTGCTGCTGGCAATGCTCCTGCATCATACTCCCTCACTTGAAAATTTTCATGGACTCTTGTTCATGAGTTCTTTCACGGTTTTTCCATGCTTCTGAATTTTTGCTTCATTCTCCCAACTGGCATCTTCAACTGGATGTCCCTTCCATTTGACCAAGTATTCAAAATACTCTTTTCTCCTGGTCCTCTTGCTGATTCTCTTGTCAAGTATACTTTCCATCTCTGTCTTTTTAGCTACATGCATTTATTTAGTCAAATGAACCTTTGTCTTTTCATTTTCTTCTCCTGCTTCTTCAGCTCTGTAAGGGTACAAATCTGAGATGTTGAATATCGGTGAAATTATGATCCCATCGGGTAATTCGATCTCATATGCATTTGCCCCAAATTTATTTACGAGCTTGCATGGTCCAATCTTCTTCACTTTCAGTTTGTTATATGTTCCCCTTGGGAACCTTTCTTTCCTCATATGTGCAAGAATCAGATCACCAACTTCAAACTAAATTTCTCGCCTTTGTTGATCTGCTTTGCGTTTATACTCTTGACTCGAATTTTGCAAACGTTCCCTCACTTGGCTGTGAAGTTCCTTCAATGCTTCTGCAAAATCCTCTGCACTAGCACTTCTAGTTTCATTCTGTTCTAAATCCTTCAATTTTGAAACTCCCCTTGGCTACATTCCATACACAATTTGGAATGGACTCTGCCTTGTGCTTCTGTTGAGTGAATCATTGTAAGCAAATTCCACCTGTGGCAGAATGTGATCCCACTGACTATGGTATTCAGTCACTAGGCTCCTTATCAAATCTCCCAAGCTCCTGTTCACAACTTCTGTTTGCCCATCCATTTGAGGATGATAAGCTGAGCTAAATGAAAAATTTGTCCCTAGCTTCTTCCATAAAGTCCTCCAGAAATGTCCCACGAACTTGGTGTCTCGATCTGAAACTATACTTCTTGGTAAGCCATGAAGTCTGACAACTTCCTTGAAAAATAGGTTCGCAATATGAGTTGCGTCACTGGTTTTTTGACATGGTATAAAATATGCCATCTTTGAAAATCTGTCTACCACCACAAATATTGAATCAAATCCTCTTTGCATTCTTGGCAGACCCAATATAAAATCCATGCTCACTGCATCCCACAGCCTCTCAGGTATGGGTAATGGTTGGTATAACCCTGTGTTCTGCCTTTTTCCCTTTGTGTGCTGACAAATTCTACATCTGTGCACAAATTTCTTAACATCTGTCCTCATTCCTGGCCAAAAATATGAGCCATTCAGTTTTGAGAACGTCTTATCATGACCGAAGTGTCCGACCAATCCTCCACTGTGTTTTTCTTTCAGTAGATTCTCCCTCATGGAGCATTTTGGAATACATAATTGATTTCCCCTGAACAATAATCCATCCTAGATCATATATTCGGTCCACTAGCTTCTATCCCTGAGAATTGGATTCTTAGATGCCTCATACGCCTCTTTAAAATATGGATCGTCTCTGTACATTTCTTTGAGATTATCAAAACAAAAAGTTTTGACTCTAAATTCCTGCATAAGAAAACATCTCCTGCTCAAAGCATCAGCAACTTTGTTAGCAGTTCCAAAAATATGTTTATTTACAAAAGTAAAATTATGCATTTATTCAACCCATTTAACATTTCATTGGTTCAACTTCTCCTGTTGATTCGCAAATTGTAAAGCATGATTATCGTTGTACAAAACAAACTCTTTAGGAACCAAATAATGCCTCCATTTCTTCAGCGCTTGTATGACTGCATAAAATTCCTTGTCATATGTGGAGTACTTAACCTTCGCTTCATTCATTTTCTCACTGAAGTATGTGATTGGTCTTTCATCTTGTCTTAAGACCACTCCAATTTCAAATCCACTAGCGTCACACTTGACCTGAAATGTCTTACTGAAATCTGGCAACACCAGAATTTTATGTTCAGTAATCTTTTTCTTCAGCAAGTTGAAACTTTTTTCTGCTTCCTCTGTCCAATGAAAATATTTTTTTCTTTTCTTCACTGTGTCCATCATTGGTGCGCTAATCCCACTAAAATTTTGAATGAATTTGCTGTAGAAACTAGCTAAACCATGGAAGCTTCGAACTTCAAACACACTTTTCGGCGATGGCCAATTCTTAATTGCATTCACCTTTTCCAGATCCATCTTCAACTCATTTGCAGAGATAACAAAACCCAAATAAATGAGTTATGTCCTCATAAATGTCGATTTCTTCATATTTATCAGTAACTTCTCTTGTTGTAATCTCCTCATCACTGTAGCTAAATGATGCAAGTGTTTTGTTTCTGTCTTGCTAAAAATTAATATATCGTCAAGATATACGATGACGAACTTCCCGATAAAGTCTTTCAGGAATTCATTCATCAATATCATGAAAGTATTGGGCACGTTTGTTAAGCCAAACAACATAACAAGCCATTCATACATCCCCTCATTCGTCTTGAAGGTTGTCTTCCATTCGTCACCTTCTCTCATAAGAATTTGATGATATCTGCTTTTCAAATCAATCTTTGAAAAAAAATTTGCTCCACTCAAGAAATCCATCAAATCATCCATCCTTGGTAATGGAAATATGTATCTGATGGTAATATTATTGATTTCCCTCAAGTCTGTACACATTCTCCAGCCTCCATCTTTCTTTGGGATGAGCACTGTTGGAATAGCGCATGGACTCAAGCTCTCTCTAATCAATCCTTTGTCCATTAAATCCTGGTCTTGTCTTTTGACTTCTTCACTTTCCTACGGTGTTAACCTGTACGCTGCTTTGTTTGGTAAACTGGCTCCAAGTATAAGATCAATGTGATGACTTATACTTCTGATAGGTGGCAACGAATGAGGTAGTTCGTCCACTACTATATCAGCGAACTCTTCCAGCAACTTTTGGATTTCCTCTGGTAAATTATCCACTCTTGTACCAGTTAAAACAATTCTAGTCTTCCTGACCACAATGAATTGTGTATCTTCCTTCTTCTTAACCTCCTTAAGAAGTTCCTTCCCAATCATGAGAAGTACATTGTTTCTCACTTCTAGTTTCACTTCTTTATCCTTAATCGACAACAACATGTGAGTTCTCCCATTCTTCTCCAGGGTGTATGTGTTCTGTCTCCCATCGTGAATCACATTTTTGTCATATTTCCATGGTCTACCCAGCAATAGATGACAAACATCCATGGGAATGAAATCACATAATATTTCATCCTTATATCCTCCTATTTTAAATTCAACTAAGCACTTTTTAGTGACATTTACTTGATGTCCTTTTTGTAGCCACGAAACTCTGTATGGGCTTGGATGTTCAATAGTCTCCAGCTCCAGATTTTCTACCATCTCTATAGAAACAAGATTGTCTGTGCTACCACTATCCACAATGACTTTGCATACCCTGTCTTTGGTCTTGCAAGTAGTCTAAAAAAGTTTGTTCCTTTGGGCTAGGTTCTCTACCTCCTTCTCTGGCATTAAGAGAATTTTTCTCATCATCAGTGATCTTCTGCCCTCAGCATCTTATGCCTCAACATTCCATCCTTGTGCTTCGGCAATGTGAGTTTCACCACCCTCTTTCTTTCTGTCTGGACATTCATAGGATTTGTGTCCAATTTTTCCATAGGTAAAGCATTTTATTTCTCCACCTCTTCCTCTTCCTCTGGTTCCAGGAAAAGTATTTCTATCAACATACTATCCTCTCTATGAGATTCCACCTCTCTCAGTTTGAGTTTGAGGTTTCTTCCACTCTTCTTTAGGTTTCTGATTCCTGTCTTGGGCAATTGCTTTGCCTCTAGTTTGACTTCTGCCTTGGCCTCTCTGACCTTGCTTCCGGCTCAGCTTCTCTTCAGCTTTCAGAGCCATCTGATAAGCATCCTCCACATTCCGAGGGCTCATCATGCTCATCTCATACTGAATATCATATCGCAGACCATTCATGTACCTGGCAACCTTTTCATCATCACTTTCCCGATGACCTTCTCTAATGTTGATCTTGTAGAATTCTTCAGTGTACTCTTTCATTATCATCAACTTCTGTCTCAAGTTCTGCATCCTCCGAAATAGAGTGTTTTGATAATCCTTGGGTATGAATTTGGCTTTCATCTTCACAAACATTCTATCCCAACTTTTGATTTTCTTCTTGCCTTTGCAGCGTCTATCATCCTGCAGTTCATCCCACCATAATGCTGCATGCCCTTTAAGTCTAGTAACAACATGTTTAACCTTTTTGTCTTCCTCGACATCCTCATAGTCAAAAAATTTATCCAGAGCTCTAATCCAGTCTAGAAGCTCTTCAACATCCAGGTTCCCCTCATACATGGGAATCTCCATTTTTTCCCTGACACATATCCTTGCAATAACCCTGAATAGGCATTCATCTGCTGCATCTTTGACTGCGAATTCTTCTCCTTTTTTTCCAGCTTCATTTTCACTTTCAGCCTCGCTGATATCCCCAGCGTTGGTTGTGCGCCTCTGCGTTGTCTCCATGGCATCAAGCCTAGCATGTAGTTCATGCATTTCCCTTTCCACTGCTGGATCAGACATTAGTCTGTCTCTTCTTCTTGGCGGCATGGCTGCAAATATTTTCTCTTTTCTCTGCTACAGAAAGAAAATAACTCTTACTCGCTCTGATACCACACTGACACAGACCCCCAACCCTCAGGTCGGAGTCTGCACAAGATCTTTCAATTTCATCCCCTTAGAGTCTGACTGGCTCTTCAATTTCCCCTTCGGGAAATTTATTCACACACCCAACTAAGTGTATGTCACAGGTCCTTCTGAGTTATTCTCACATGATCTTTGCACTGGCATGAACTCCATGATCAACACCCTACTGACATTGGGACTTTCCCCTTTTCCTTTCGGGATACCAGATTTCGCGAGTTCGCGAATCCTATTGTGAAGCACCTTACCTCTTCAACCTCCGAAACCCAAAATACCAAACACTAGACCCTTCTCGCCACTAACTTTGGCTTTCTGCTCTTCATGATTTTGGGAGTTTTGATGATGTGCAACACTGGCTCTTGACTTTTGGAGTCCCGAAATCTGAAGTACAGAAATCTCGAAAGTCCACTCTAAGTCCTGTCGCACTTCACGACTTCGGAATTTTCCCTTTACTACTCCCTGTTCCTTGTCATTAGTATTTCCAGTATACCAAACCCCGAAATACCGAAATGATGGTATCCCACTTCGAAGGGATCAATGGTTGTGGATATCTCCTTGATCCGACGGCTGGCGCGATTTCGCATACCAAGAGTTCATGATGCTTTATCTCGAACTCTTTACCTCCTATACCTTTCGGACCTCGAATTACCGAAATGCCAAAATGGTTTTCTTCCCTAGGATTTCGTGAACCAGGAGTTTGAAACTCTCGATTCCAAATGAATGTCTTCTCAAGATCCCAGATCTCGAAATGTCGAAATGCCAAAACGCTCCTCCAAAGGTATTTTGTGTTTCACGATTTCGGAGCTTCTTATGTGGAGCACTCTACTCCTTGTCAACATGAATGCCGAAATGTTGATTCCTGAAATTCTTACAAATATCATGCTGTGACTTGTGATTTTGGGCTTTCCTCCCCCCTGTGTCCCGATCACTCGTCCTCAGGACCTCCGGCTCAAAATCGACTCTACGATTCTTCTCTGGGGCATGACTTCTGCACAACGACTTGAGCTTCCTGTTTTCTCTTGAATGATTCAAAGGCCCTAACCCTTCTGAGCTTTCTTCGTAAACTCAGGTCTTCAAGGAGACTCCTGCACACACTCCTTGTGGAAATCCTTCAAATACTTCAGCGTACTTGAACTCATGACTCTATGCACTTTCTCTGCAACAACAGTCCTTCAATATCTCAACCTTATTTGATAAGTTCTAAGGTCTCGACCAGACTGTGCACACCTTGCACGACTTTTGTGATTGTCTTTCACTTCTGCTGAAATGAGAACAATGGTATCCCTCCTAAGCTTTCAGAGATAAACTCTGAACTTTCGTCAATGCACTCCTTGTGGACGTTTCACTGCACTTCTTGCAGGAACTCTCTCACTTAGGAAGAGAAAAAATTTAAACTCATTCTCTCTCTCTCTCAGACTTCAAACACTTAACATGAAATCATACATACATAGCATAACAACAAATGCATGACAGAGAGAATAAAACAACCATAAGCAGATCAATTAGCATGTATACACAGAAAGCATCATAACACCATGAATCTGAATCAAAGCTTCATATATTAATTCAGAACTTTTGTACATGGGTTCTTCTCTACAACTCTCTACTACAACTCTCCTCTTCTCTATGCTAATGTGCTGAATTGATCTAATTCTGATTGATACAATGATACAAAGATGAGGGTGTCTATAGTCGTTTTCCCTCCTATTCCTAAAATTGTCTAATCTGGAGTTTAAATCTACCTACTTTCATTAACTCGGCATAAATTCCTTTTACATCGACAGATGAGAGTAGATTTCTCAAGATCTGTTTACAATCACTTATTCATAAATGTGCGTATGCCTTCCTTAACTATTTCATTAATATTCCTTCCTTAGTCTTTCAAAATATTTCAAAACATTTTCAACATGTGCAAAAATGCATTGCACTCATCCCAGTTGTCTTCCGCCTCCACGCTCGCTTGCTGCTGGCAATGCTCCTACATCAGTGTAAAATATATTTCTAGTTAGACAACATTGTTGGAATATTTATCCCAGAATTTGCAGTAGATACTGCGAAGTCTTACAACGTAGCAGAGAAAGAATTCCTGAAGGGAACTAGAGGTAGGTATATCAGATCATTGTATACTTCCATCAAGAGCTTACTGTATAACAAAGGTGTAATGACAATGGCATCAGACAACTAAACTTCCCTGCGTGCATGGGGGAAGGTGGGAAGCACTGACAAGAGCTGAAAAAATGGAGGAAGAGATGGATAAAGGAAAGAAGGAGGAGGCCATTGAACCATTCATGATGGAGGAAGAATAGATCAATAAGATCATGGAAACAACTGGAAGAACATGCAGTAAAGCTCCCTATGAATACAAGATGAACAATAAGAAGAGAGCCATAGACATGAGGGAAGGCTTGGAAAGTGATGAAGAAGAGGTAGAGGATCTCCACGTTGTGGAGCATATTAAGGAAATCATACACGCGACATATGAAAGGAAGAGAAGAGGTCCAAGGGCAGGAACCAAATGCATAAATTCTAATCATATCAGTGTTAGTGTGGAACCCATAAACCCATGTGTGACTAATACACCATAAATAACACCACCATTTAGACAACCAAATTTCATTGGAAGAAACACAACAAGAAGTACATCTACACATGGAGAAACAATTGGTGCAGCCAGTTCAGGAAGCATTAGTCAAGGATCTACACCGTACAGAGGTAGTAGCTCATCATTCATGATGGTAGGACATGATCCCACCATTAGATTTTCAGGATTCAAGGGAGAGGCATATGAGGACCCTGAGAAGCACTTGTTCATTTGTGAAAAATATCTAGGAAGAAAAAATAGATCACAGATGAGGATACAAAACTTGCGCAGTTAGTTATCACACTAAGACACTGCGCACTGGATTGGTACATGAGCTTAGCTACGAACGGTCCACCAGGAACAACCAGAGAAATTGTGGATATCAAGAAGTTGTTGATAAATGAATTCCATAAGCCTAGATCAAAGGATTAGTACATGAATGAGATGATAGAGATCAGAAAAAAACCAAGGTAATATGTCTGGGAGATTGACCAGAGATTCAAACGACTGAAGGAAAAGTTGAATTATGTCATGACAGATATGCAACATAGACACCTATTTGTGAATTCCCTACTACCAGACTTAAAATACTCTTTGAGACAACAGAAGTTTCAAACTCAGGCAGAGGCTCTACATGCATCCTTACAACTAGAAGAGAACCAATACCATAAGAAACATCCATCAATAGAGGAGATGAAGGAGGACTTGAAGAATTTAACATTTCAATTAAACCAAAACAAGAGTAAGGACAAAAGATAAGATGTTTGGTGTACCACATGTAGGACAGAAGGAAACCGCAATAATGAATGTCCAACTTTCACATAGTACATGCCAACAAGACTGCCAAACCCGTTGCCAACAGGAGGAATATGTTGTGAGGTCTGTAAGACACAGGAGCATGATCCATACCATTGTACAATGATACAGAAATACCAAGTAGTTCCTAGGAGTTCACATTGTAACTTTTGCAAGTCAGTGGGCCATGATGACAAAGATTGCAGGACAATGGAGCTAATGAGGGAAATAACATCAAACACATATAGGGTGTAGGAAGAAATGATGATAGGGAAGATGCACCACAATTTAACAAAGTACCAACACCATATAACACTATGCCACAACAATATAACACTGTACAACCGAAGTACAATACCACACAACCACAGTATAATCCTGCGCAGTATAATCAGGTACCTCAGTACAACTCCTTGTAAGGAGATCGAGCTTGTTACATAGGTGGAGGATGAGGAAGAGGAGGATTTCAAAGACAAAAAGGACCAGTGGTATGCCATAACTGTCAACAACTAGAACACTATGTAAGATAATGTCTACTTCCACATGCGACATGTATGCATTGTCATGCATCAGATCATGACACAAATTATTGTTCGACACTATTGGGGAAGATCCAGGAAAAGAGAAATTAGAACAATGAAAATGTTCAATGGATTTTTGTAGAAGCAAGGGATGATGGAATAAATATCAACATAGTTATGCATAGAGGAGCTAAGACATGAGATGACACAGTAAGACAAGATCCAGCACAACACCAATGGGTGAAGAAGAATGTCGAGCCACAAAAGCAGTTTGATGCGCAAAATGAAAAGGAGTTATTCAAGAAAGAGAGACAAGAATTCTCGAAGCCAGACATTTCATCTACATCAACTGCACAACATACTCAGGATGTACCAATATACAACATTCCTTCATCAATGGATCACACTATTGAAGCACAACCCCTAGGACAAGTAAGTACCATAAAGGATTTTCTACAATCCTGTGTTAAACTACTAAATAATTCATCATCTATTAAAGTATTATGGAATATGTTAGAAACATGTAACACAGACATAGGTGGAAATCTAGAGCATAAAACAGTTAATCACTTGCATACAAGAAAGGTAGAGAGTTCAGACTGAATGCCAACATTGGAGATTTGAACATGGGGGATATTATACTGGATTTAGGATCAGAAGTAAATGTGTTAACCAAGAAGACATGGAAATGTATGGGAGATCCCACATTAGGATATTCACCTGTTCAACTGAAACTAGCAAATCAAGACAAGGTTCTTCTAATTGGAAGGCTAAAGGGTGTGATAGTAGATCTAGATTGAGTGCACACTAAAGTCTATTTCGAAGTGATAGAAATAGTGGATGTCATAACACCTTATTCAACATTGCTTGGATTGGATTGGGCATTTTAAAAACATGAAATAATCAATTTGAAGACAAGGAATATGACATTCGAGTCATGAGAATACAGATTCATTGTTCCACTAGACCCATCAGAAGGAGAAAGGTTTGTAGAACCCACTTCCTTAGATCTGGAGGAAATCAACCAGTTATACAGAACTATCATGTGAGAAGAAGATTATTTGAATCCAACTGCAGATGGGGTACTCAGTTGGAGAAGTATCACATCATGTGCATTAGACTCTGATATAGGGTTGGATAATTGGAAACATAGATGACATGAAGTATCCACAAGAAGGTGCGCAATAATAAACCATGCAGTAAGATGGGTAGGTACAGAGATAAGAGAACCTCTCAGTTTTCATGGGGTGAATGACTTAGAAGAATTCCTAACAAGATACTAAGATGAAGTGTTAGAAAATGAGAGGCTCTTATCCATGGACATAAAACTCAAGGAAACACTTGCAAGATGTTGGGGTGCTCATAAAGATACAGTCAAGGATTGGTACCAATGTAAGCGATTATTGCGCATTAGATTTAGCGTAGAATGGGGAAGCAATGAAATGCATAGATATGATGGACCGGGAGAACCAACAGAACACTTGGAAAATTGCATAACACTATGGTGAATGACACCACCAGAATAATGGCTTCATCGCTTCATTAACACATTGGAAGGAATTATAGAAAATTGGCATGTAAACTAGGAACTACATAGAGGCATTGCAGAATGTACAACATTACAACATCATTTTATAGTCACTTTCTCATTTGAACATGAGAGCCCCAACATTTCTTCAACACTCAAAAAAATCATAGGGGTGATATTTATTAAGGAACCAAAGGTTGAACTTATAACAGAGTATCAACAGCAGAATAGACAGACAGTGAAATAACTATTGTCATGCTATCATGTACAGGAAGAAGCACCAGATGAAGATGACCCATGCAACATTCAAATTAAATAAATTGAAGGATAAAGAGAGGTGGAAGGTCCATATCTAGAATTATAAGTATTTTATATTCCAATCAAGGTGAAGAAAGTAAATATCGGGACAACTGATAATCCCAAAATGGCCAGCATTGGAGACTACTAGGATGAACAAATAGTAGAAAGAATAACAGAGTTATTGCGCGAGTACAGTGATCTGTTCCCAACAACCTTAACAAAGATGAAAGGCATAGCAGGAGAGCTAGGAGAGATGAAGATACCTCTCAAACTTGAGGCTATATCAGTAAGACAATGACCATATAGACTGAATCCAATATATAAGCAAAAAGTAAAAGTAGAAATTGACATAATTTTGGAAGCTAGAATCATCGAACCAATAGAAGAATCATAATGGATAAGCCTTATGGTAGTACAAGAAAAAAAAATGAGGGATAAGGATCTGTGTAGATCTCAGGAAAGTGAATGATGCTTTCCTACATGACCCTTTTCCCATTCCTTTCACAGATGAGGTATTAGAGAATGTAGGAAGCCAGGAAGCATACTCATTCACCGATGGATCCTCAAGCTACCATCATCTTAAGATAGCCCAGAAGATAAGTAAAAGATCACTTTTGCCACAAAATGGGGATGTTACTAGTACACAGTCATTCCTTTTGGACTGATGAATGCACCAACAATATTCTCAAGAGTATTCATAGATGCATTCAAATAATTCATCCATCAATTTTTAGAAGTGTATCTAGATAATTGGACCTTATATAGTCTTTTAAAAAACCATGTGGAAGCATTAAGGATGATGTTGGAAATATGTAGGCAGTGTCAGATCTCATTGAATATCAAGAAGTGGATTTTTGGGACACCATTTGGAATACTATTGGGCCATATAGTGTGCAAACAAGGCTTGCTAGTAGATCATGCAAATATTGTTGTGATTGCCAATTTACCACCACCAAAATCAATACGCCATTTGAGAGCAACATTGGGACACACAGGTTACTATAGGAAATTCATAAAAGGGTATGCACAGATCACTGCGTCAATGGACAAATTGTTGAATAAAGATAGTAAATTTTAGTGGAATGAGGACTGTTAGCGAGGGTTGGACACTCTAAAAGAGAAGACAGTAACAACACTGATACTAGTATTCCCATATTGAGAAAAGACATTTCATGTGCATGTAGATCCATCAACAACAACACTTGGATCTATTCTGGCACATCCAGGAGTAGGAGAGTTATACCATCCTATAGAATTTGCAAGCATAAAATTTTTAGAGTCAGAGAAGAACTAAAATACTACAGAAAGAGAAGGCCTCGCAATCGTATATGCACTGCAGAAGTTCAAACACTATCTACTTGGAAAACATTTTAAAATTTTCACAGATCATTATGACCTCAAATACCTAGTCAATAAGTAGTATTGTGGGGGAAGATTTGTAGATGGTTACTTTCTTTTTAGGGATTTGACTTTGAAGTGATAGTCAAACCAGGGAATTTGAATGCAGGACCCGATCACCTGTCGAGGATCACCAATGGAGAAGAAACTACAAATTTAGAGGAAAACTTCCCTGATGTAGAGTTATTTTCATCCCAAGTAGGTGATGAACATTTTGTTGACATCATTCAATACTTGAGTACAGGGACTGCACCAAAATAATTCAACATTGTGCAGAAGAAAAACCTTGTAGTCAGAGCTACAGACTATTAGTTGATAGAAAGACACTTATACAAGATGGGCACAAAGAACATTTTGAGAATATGTGTACTAGAACATGAGAGGCCTGGGATATTAGTAGAGGCTCATGAGGGAATAGTTGGAGGACATTATGCAGGAAAAGCTACCACACAGAAGATATTGTACATAGGACTATGGTGGTCAACCATTCACAGAGATGCAAAGGACTACTTCCAGAAATGTGATGTATGTTAGAGGGTTGGTAAACCTAATAGATAGGATGACATGCCCCTAAGACCATAAGTAATGTAACAACCCTAGTAGAATATATACTTAGGGATTATTAAGTAAATGATTTATTAGGTAATTAATTTTTCCTAACATGATAATAACTAAACAAAGATTGGTCTAATGATATTAATTAAGTATTTATTAATTAATTAAAGGTTATAATTTTGATTAATTAATTAATTAATTAACTACCTATTATATTCAATAACATGGGTATTAAATTTAAAAGGGATAATAAGTTATATTGTTTAAATTAAAAAGGTTACGTACACGGAAAGGGATAAGATATTAATTAAAAGGGATAAGATATTAATTATAAGGGGATAAGGTAATAAATGTGTAGGTAAGGAAGTAAATGAGGGAGGCGGTGAAGGAAGGATATGGGGGGGGAAGGAGGTTTACGAAGGGGGATTACCATTCTATGGGAAATTTTGGGGGAGGTCTCTCTCTTGGATTGCACAGAGGAGAGTTGAGTTCTGTAGTCAGATTGGATCAGTACATGCACTGGTTTGCTAGAGGTTTTGGGCACGGGGGCCAGGATATCCATATGATATCCTGGAGCTAGGAAGTTGTCCTAGTTGGCAGGGTGGAACAAGGTTTTGGGTAGTGTTTACACAGTTCAGAAATGGTCAACAAGGCAAGTGGAAAGCGGAGGGTTAGCATCAGACCCAGGTATGTTAAAATTATGTATTTGTTTTATTCTGTTATAAAATTTTATTATTTGTTGATCAATTTAAAATGCGTATGTGCTCAATTAAAAGGAATTATTGAATTTTACTGTTTTGTTTGTAGAATTAATGGATGTTAAATTTATTTGGCTATTACACATGGTATTAGAGCCCTGGTTCAAAATCTGGAACCAAGGGCCTACCTACCTACCTACCTACCCACCTAACATGTAAGCCAAGTAATATTGAAACCTTAAGAAAACCCTGAAAATAAAAGAAGGAGAAATATGTAAGAAATTCCCCATAGTGTCAAATCTCTCTCCACTTATTCAAGTCACCTTCATGCCTATAAGGGTCTTGAACTCCTGCAAGAAGTAAGAAGTACAAAGACTAAAGAGTGTTAGGTTCAAAAAAAAAAAAAATCTTAAATATGAAAGAATAAAGAAATGCCCTACTTCTGTTTTATTTTAGCAGAGGTTCTTTAAAATAAAATACAGCATTCTAGGTTTAATAATTCAAGGTGGAATTCTAAGTGCAGTAGGGTTGTTGCAAGCCAAAGAAATATTGCCAAGTCTGGACTCGGAGTGCATCTGTGGTATCGTGGAGTGCCTGAGCGTGTCTCGCATTCTTTACTGGAAGAAAGAGCGCAATCTATCTTTCGACTCTCCTTAAGATTTTAAGCATAAATTAACCTTGTCCATCTGTTGATAGAAAGAACAATATAGTCTTCAAAACTCACCTGAAATCATATCGTTTAGCAACTGGAAACCTTTGATTACTTCTCTCCACATGTCTTGTGTAGCTGGGATCATTAACAACTGTCAGCATCTTGGGATTAAGAGAGCTCAGACTTTGGCATTGATGTTGGTGCCCAAAAGATCCAAGGGCCCATAACTTTCTTAATACACGGTTGACAATGACTTCGAAGCTAAACCTAAGTACATTTAATCCTTACCTTGGCATTCGAAACATACAAAGGTTGAAGAGACCATCAAACTAACTGTTGATATTGATTTCGGGATTAGGCCTGTGTGAACTTTAGTCTTTTTTCGTGTCCTGAAATAAAATTACAACTTTAAATTGGAAAACCAAAAAAAGAAAAAAATGTATTTACAGTTGAATCTGATGGGGCATGCTCTTCAGCATGCTCAACCGCAGTAAACACGAAATTAGTTGCGGGCTGTCACCAGATACGGTCTCTATCACTAGAAAGGCTGCTTAGTCTACAGTATCAGTGCGCTTGAAATCTCGTCGTAGAAATTGCATCTGTACAGTTGCATCCATCTAGCTGAGATTTAGGCTTATTTGTATGCCTATTTTATTACAAGCAAGAACAACAATGGCGTCCAGATTTTAACTAACACTGTCTGCATGACCGAACAGACCAAACTCCATGGAAATAAAATAAAAATTGACGATGGTAGCAATTTAAGATTTCAAAATGACGCTGGATACGATAAATTTGTTTGAAATAACAAGAAGTCCAGTAGGAAACAGTCTTACTCCACGCGCATACTTTTAAACTACGCAGACACTGGCCGAAATACAGAGCATTTTTGTTCAATATCTAAAAAGGACTCTGTTCTCTCTTCTCTTCAAACAGATATAAGACCAGAATAATTTGAAGGAAAAGGCTAAATAGATGAATGCAACTAAAACATTGAATCTTGTGCCCTTTTATATACGGAATGGAAGTGGCAGGAAAGTTGCTTGTGTCTCCACTTAAGCATGCAAAATATCCGGAAAAGGATCAGAGGATTTCATTTCCGAGCATAAGTTCCTCCCACAGGGTCACCATGGGGATTAGGGGTCTGAAAAAGCTATTGGCCACCCATGCACCGAAGTGCATTACCGAAAATAATCTGGAGAGATATCATGGGCAGAAGATTTCCATTGATACCAGCATATGCATCTATCAGTTCCTAATTGTTATTCGTGGGAGTGACTATGGAACGCTCACAAATGAATGTGGTGAGGTGAAAAGTCATTTGCAGGGCATGTTTTATAATACAGCAAGACTATTATGAGCTGGTCTGAAGCCTGTTTATGTTTTGATGGACAGCCTCCATATTTGAAAAGTGGACTTCTTAGAGAAAGGTTTTCTAGGAGTGAAGAAGCAGTAAATAAGTTATAAAAGGCCATTGAGATAGGTGATGGGGCAGAGATTGAAAAATACAGCAAAAAGGCAGTTAAGGTGACAAAACAACATAATGAGGATTGCAGAAAGCTTCTAAGACACATGGGAGTGCCTATAATTGAGGTTCAGAAATGATAAATGTGGACTACCCATGTGAAGTTGGATAGCGTCTAAAAAAAAAAAAGCAAAGGTGAACGATGAATTTGAACCTAAAAAGAGTGTGTCAAATATAAATCAGACAAACTCAGCAGTCGCAGAACAACCTCATAATCATCTTCACACGGATCTTTTTTTGGGACAACCAGGGCAACTAAAAAAAAAAAATACACCTTGCAGTGGCAGCACGAGTAGCAAAATCAGGAGCTGATCGACTTGATCGCTAACAATTAGACCAACACTAGCGCCAAGAGCAGAGGAAAGAGGCGAGAGGCCACAGAGGTAAGAGGCAGAAGTGAGGGAGTGTTAGGGTTAAGAAAGAGCTTAGGTTTTGGTACTGAGAGCCGGAGACCGAGCACGTGGGCCTCATGCCAGCCCGACCTTAAAGGCTACTAGCGAATGCCACGGAGCACATTAAACTCTCGCCAAACTGAAAGTAAGTTTTTTTTTTGAATAATTATATTATTATATTTTTTGTATATATATTAATGTTTAGTTTTAATAATTTATTTAAAAGTAATGATACGCTTGAGTAAAATTTAAATTATTTAAAAAAATAAAATATATAATTATGAGTTTTAATTTAAATAATTTAATAATATAGGGCTAAGTATAAATTTTAGAGGCCCATGGGTTTTGAACCCAAGACCACCCACTAAGCGAAAGCCTTAAAAAGAACACTAACACCAACGTGCCCTCATAAGTCTTTACAAATAAATTATTTTACTTATTTATATTAATGGTAACACTGTCGGGATAAGAGTAGTATTATTATTAGGAAGATACAGTATGAAGATTAAGACTAACTGGCTTATTACCTAACCTATTGATCCGGAGCCATCTAACCGAGTTGAATCATAATTAGTGAATGCACCGGAAATCAAGGTAAAGGCTTATTTGGCACTGTTGATCTTTGTATCCCAAGTAAAAACTCTGATTGTCCAAGCGTCAGGTTCACGAGACCGTACACCCAATTCATCGAGCCAAGCGCCAAGTCCCTCCACTCCATTCCACCAGTCAAGTCAACGCTAAATCTCAATGCGGCATTCGACAATGCCAACACTAAACGCCAAGGAAAATCTCCTGAGTCAAGCATCAGAGGATATTTAGATATAAGAGAAAAGTTAAAAGGGCTTAGACTAGGACAAGCGGGAAGGAGCCAGCATATGCACTAGGAGAGTAAGCATAGGAAGTGGTGAGTATGGCGCAAGGCTAGTGTAGCTACAGGGCAAGGGAACCAATAGTTGTTTTTCATAGGGGAAAAGAAATCAAGCTTAGACGCTTAATCCTAACCCTAACCTAGCCAATCCCCTAAAGGAGTAATGTTTTTTTACAGACAAGTAAAGAAAACTTACGCATAACACTGTTTCTAGTTTGAGTAGCACCAATTTGAAACGTCCTAGAACTCACCTTGACAACTTTGGGTGATGCAGGTTAAAGCATACAGGATGGTCAGGACTCGTGGGAGTCGAGGTAGGGGAGTGTCGTCGTAAGCGCTGCCAACACCACCAGCGCCACCACCACCATCGCCCGAACTAGCTCTCATACTGTGCTCGTTGGAAGCCATTAATGAGACTTTAAAAGGGCGACAACCGGAAGGGACTGAAGTGGAACCCCCACCGTCTGGAACAGGTAATCCAGAAGCGTCAAGGGATTTGGAGGGAGGACCTCCACCTGAAGACATCATGCGAGAATTGCAGAAGNCGAGGTAGGGGAGTGTCGTTGTAAGCGCTGCCAACACCACCAGCGCCACCACCACCATCGCCCGAACTAGCTCTCATACTGTGCTCGTTGGAAGCCATTAATGAGACTTTAAAAGGGCGACAACCGGCAGGGACTGAAGTGGAACCCCCACCGTCTGGAACAGGTAATCCAGAAGCGTCAAGGGATTTGGAGGGAGGACCTCCACCTGAAGACATCATGCGAGAATTGCAGAAGATCAAACTTCCAGAGTTTGTTGGGGCTCATGCCAGTGAACGCACAGAAGAATGGTTGGAAGGCATGACAAGGTGTTTTACCTTAAGGGACTATGTGTCCAACTCAAAGGCAAAGATTTCCATTTTTCAGTTAAGAGACAGTGCCTTGAAATGGTGGGGCAACCTAGAAAGACAACTGCACCTTACCCCAGACACAGTATCTTGGGAACTTTTCGAGGAGAGGTTCCGAAGGAAATATCTACCAGCATACTACGAGGAACAATAGGTAGGGGCATTTCATGCCTTAGTACAGGGAAACAGAACTGTAGAAGAATATGAGATCATATTTATGGAACTAGTCAAATATGTTTCATATATGGATAATGACCAACGATAGGCAGAGCGCTTCGTCTATGGATTGAAACCTAAGATAAGAGCTATGGTGTGGATGTGGAAGTCATCTTCAGTAGCGGAGGTGGTGGAAAATGCACGTTATGCGGAAGAACACATGAAATTAACCGTGGGTACAAGACCGACATTTCTGCATCGTCCTGGATTCATAGGAAAGTCCCCGAGGACATTTCCTAGGGGAGGGGTCTCAAGGCCACCGCCATATGGTAACAGAGTCGTGCCAAGGACAGTAGCTGTAGGGATTTCAATGGCAGTGAGTGTAGCATCTCGTTCATCACCAACGACACAGACAGGCCCACGACTATCTCAGGGAACAGTGAGTAGGGGCAGGGGTTCCAGGGGAAGGAACTCATTTTAGAGGCAGTCATATAACAATGCACAGGTTCAATATTGTGTTACCTGTTGGGGGTGTGGAGGACCCCATTACCAACATGACTGCCCAGAGTTACAATCAGGGTTTGTGCATAAAGAACGAAAGGCACCGATGGGGAGAGAAAGTAGCAGCCACCAGATTTACGCAGTGGTTAATAATCTCCAGGCCGAACATCAATCCACGGTGGTGGAGTCATCAGGTACGCTAAATCATATCAATTTCAAGATTTTGTTTGATTCTGGTGTGACAGATAGTTTCATTTCACCATTTGCAATAGAAAAGATTGGGTTGGCAGCTTACAAGCACGATGACTTTAAATAAGTCGAGATGGATTCGGGGGAAAAACAAGCAGTAGGACCTAGTGTTGATAATTGTATAGTAGACCTGGGAGTGTGTACTACCAGGTTGAAGGTATACGTCACGGCTCTCAGAGCATATGACCTAATCATTGGAATGGATTGGTTAGCAGCTCACTGAGCTTTGGTAGATTGTTTCGCAAAGAGGGTGCTTTGTGTCGATGATGAAGGAAGACTAGTAGAGATCCAGGGTGTACAGAGAAAAGTGTCATTACACTTTATATCGACTATGAAGGTTAAGTGATACTTGAGACAAGGGTGTTGATTGTATGTAGTGGAAGCAGTGA
>JASDQU010104245.1:386567-406669 GCA_032191745.1 Picea mariana
TGTGAACACTTATAAAGAATTCTAATTTGGAGAGATTAGAAGCTCATGAGGAAGAGCGATAGTGGCCATTGGATCACTAATCCATAGGACCAACAACCGTCATATTGAATCAATGAAGGATAGGATAAGTAAGGGATAAGATATGAGATTTCGATCGCCCAAATTTATGTCATCCATCGGATCAAAATAAGTGGAAGGACAAGATAAGTTATAATATGGGAGCGTTAATATCAGTGGTCGATAATCGGGCACTCAGATATATGGTCGACAGGGCATATCGAACCCCCCCACCCTTTCTTCCTTTAACCATGGGGAGGGGGTCCGAGTTGGTGGTATTTATCATGTGGGACCCTCATACGTGTCACCTTCTTGTCAACTCAGACCCCCCTCACTCATTACCACTTACCGCCTAACCCCCCCTCTGAGAAAATCACCAAACCACTCATACATACCACCTTCACATTCCGACATCACATCCACTACCCACTACACGTCATGACACTCCACTACCGCGCTTTGTCTCCACCTCCACTACACTGCTTACATGTCTCACCAATGTTAGCATACGACCTCAACAAGGACATGTGGCATACCACATTAGCAAGGACATGTGGAAGACCACGTCAACAAGGACATGTGGAAAACCACGTCAACATGTACACATGGCATAATCAGATGATGACAAGTGTCAAGAGGAAATTGGCTCGTGCCATGTCAACAAGTGACGTAAGCAAGATAGGTCACTCAGGGAGATTTACTTCAAAAGTTTCATCACCAAAAAATGTCAAAATTCCAAAAGTCCTGAAGGATGAAGGTCCGAAGTTGCTCTCAATCGTCTGATCTGAAGATCACTTTGGGTGCATTCTTAGTCGTTGATCTAGTTCATTGGAAGGATAGTGCAAGTGGAAGTGTTAACTGACAGCAAGTAGTCTCCAACACCTATGACTTATTCAGCAGATGACCACTCCGAAGGAGAATGAAGAAGCGATTAGCCTAAAGTCCTGAAATCCCAAACACTAAAAAATCAAAGAAGACCCTAGTTATTGATATCTAGGAGGGGTATGAGTCAGAATATTATGCATTCAAGTGAAAGCTCTTCGGGAGAAACGAGTGCATAGGATTTGAAAATCCTGAAGCCCGAAGTGCCAAAGTCACTCATGATCATTGATTGTGTAGGAGGGTATGAGTCAATAGATCGTTTACTCTGGATGAAAGCGTTCATGGAAAAGAGAAATGTCGAAGAGTTGAAAAGGATGAATTCCCGGAGCAGAGGATAGTCATTGGATTAAAGAGGATAGATGTTAGAAGATATTCCATTTCGAAAGATATCCAATCAGAAGAAACGAGAAGTTGAGATTTGAAATATCCAGAGTCTAGAGACCCGAATGAGATCTCTACCGTTAATCTAAGAGGGACACGTGTCAATAGATCTTCCACTCTGGAATATTGGCGTACCGAGGAAAGCAGGGTTTGAGATTTGAAACTCCCACAGCCTGGATCATGAAGTAAATCATAACCGTCGATTTAAGAAGGTTAGATATGATCCGTTAGTTCAGGAGCACCATCAAGATCATGAGATCGACGATTCTATTGCATTGTGGGGATTGAAGGCGCACAAACTTTAAAAAGTTGAAGGCAGGCCACAATCGAAACCACGTTTTTGGAGAAAGGACACGTAGACACTCGAGGTAAATTGTGGGGTGAAACGTAGTTTGTTTCAAACCACCTTTGGACGTGCCTATAATTGTGTGGTCACATGAGTTCATCGCCCAAGGTCTTATCAAAATAAGGAGCTATCACTCGCTAGAACAAGATCGCAAAGCGCCTTTTGAATAGGCATATGGACATCGTCGGTGGTCACGTGAAGGAAGGGGCTTAGAAGCCAAAGAATCCAAAAATGATTGATTGTAACTGGTAGAGAAGATGAAGAATTGTGACTGCCAGAGAAGCCAAAGAATCTCAGGATAACAACTACTAGTGATGAACAGGTTTAGGATAACTGCCATAGAAGCCAAAGAATTTTAGGATAATGACCGCTAGTGATTAATAGGTTCAGGATAACTTCCAGAGAAGCCAAAGAATCTTTTCATAACGACCACTGATGATGAACAGATACCGAATAACTACCAACAAAGATGAAGACTTTTCATGATGATTAGACAGAGGACTCGAGATGAGGAAAACATGCAGAATAGAGAAGATAGTGTGCTTTTTCGATAGTTATGCATGTGGGTAGAATGTGACTGTGTACATGAACTAAATTGGAGATCATAGGTGCAATGTATAACATGCAGAGACAACACAGGGTATAAATAAAGAAGAGAAGAAAAATAGAGGGGGATTGCGCAGCAGGAGAAATAGCAGAGTATAGAAGCGGAATAGAGTAATAGAATTTGGAGGAGGTAGAGGAGACATGGAGATATAACAGACCATATTAGAGATAGAGAAAGTAAGTAAAGTTGTGTATGATTCAATCAAGGTGGTAGGGTGGTGCTAGGGAGGATTTCAGTCCTATAAATTCTAGTTGGTGCTAGAAGACATTCTGGGAGTTTGTGCTTCCATCTAGTGGGTGCTACAGAAACCTGGGAGTTGGTGCTTCCATCTAGTTGGTTCTAGAGAAATCTGAGAGTTGGTGCTCTCTACAAGTTTTAGCTTGCTATCATATGTTGTAGCCTCATATTTGAGTTGGATCTAAAAGACTGTGATGTACATGAAAGTTGGAGCTTGATTGACATCCTAAGAAGAAGAGGTGTTCACCCTTATGGGTTTCCTCATGAAAATTAGTGTCTTTGTGTATTCTGTGTGATTGATCAAATATTGTATATCTATGCATGTTCGGGCTTCAACCACTTGATCAAGAACACCCACACATGACATGAAAAATAAAAATGATTTGTACAATGAGGTGAATGGTTAAGAACCTTTATTCCTATGGAACATAATGTTTGAGCATCCTACCATTGATGGGTCCTCCTGGCAGGTCTGCTCCTTTTGTATCCTTGAGTATGAATGCATTGTTTCCTCTAAATGCACGGAGGATGTAAGGGCCTTTCCACAGACTATAGAATTTCCCATGCTTTCCCTTGTCTTCATTTATGGAATCCCTCTTGGATTACCTGGGTCTAGTTATACACTTTGTCTATGGACTATTGTAGTTGGATCATCTGATTTATTCTCCTTTGGGTATCATTTGGCTCTGCATGTACTTCTTGCAACAGTTTCATAACTGGAACTCCCAAAGAAGTAGGGAAAACTGCATTAGTGCCATATACCAGCTGATATGGGGACATACCAATGGATCTTTTTGTGGTCAGTCTGTCAACCCAGAGTGCATGAACCGACTTGTTATGCCAAGACTTCTTATTTTCCTGCAACATCTTCTTTATGATATTCACTAAACTTTTATTTGAGGATTCAACTAACCCATTTCCCTGAGGGTAATAGGCAGTGGAGTGTCCCAAAGTAATTTGTACCTACTACAAAATTCTATTAGCTTCTTCGATCTAAAGGTTGTTTCATTGTCGATTATGATTTTCCTAGGACATCCAAAACGAGACAGAATATTAGTTTGCAAGAATTTAATAATGACAAAGTCAATAGCTTGCCTGCAAGGTACATCTTCAAACCACTTTGTGAATTAGTTTTTAGTTGTTAATATCCACTTATGTTGGCTTGAAGAGGGTGGGTGAATTTTTCCAATAAAGTCCAAACCCCTTTACTGTAATGGAGCCTCGACTGAAATGGGTTTTAGAGGTAAAGGAAAAAGTTTCCTTTTTCCTTCAAAAACCATGCACTTGTGACAAGAGGTCACCTTTTTATTCACATATACAAACAAGGTGGGCCAGTAAAAACCAGCTCTGAGAATCTTGTTAGTAGTAGTTTTCCAACTTAGATGCCTGCCACAATCTCCTTCATGGAAATCTTGCAATGCCTTGTTAGCTTCATCCTTTAATAAATAATTAAGAAAAATACCCCCAACATATTTCCAGTATAGATTCCCATCCATAATAGAATATTTCAATGCCTTTAGTTTTAAGAATTTAGCTTTAGTCTTAGTTAGACTAGGGGGAGCTTGTAAATTATGCAAGATAAAAATGATGTCTGCGTACCAGGGATAATTTGAGAATACCTCTTTGACATTTGGAGTCGCCTGCTCTTCCTTTTCATCGACTGCAGCTAAGAAGTTTATGTCCAAGGCATGAAAATTTGATTCAACCATCAATTTGGCCAAACCCTGACCTTTGATCAGTTTAGTTGGTTTGATTACTATGTCATAGTCCAGAATCACAACTATCCACTTCCCTCTCCTACCATCATGGTTATCCAAAGTCAGGATATCCTTCACCTTTGCATTTGGAAGATAGGTAATAGTATGAGAATGGAGAATGTAAACTCTAAAATATTTTATTGCTTTTACTAGAGAAAAGGCATGTTTCTCCATTATATTGTAGTTCAGTGCAACATCTCTCAATGACTTGCTGAAAAAGGTTAGAGGTTGTTCATTGCCTTCACTATTTTTCTACAAAAGGATCACTGCAATGGTGTGTTCAGATGTGAAAGAGAATAAATAGAAGTCTTTAGTGTAATATGGACTGATCAATATCAGGGCTTGCGTAAGTGCATGTTTTACTTTATCAAAGGACTATTTAGATTCAGTGTTCCACTTTATTTTTGTGTCTTTTTTAAGCATATTTGTAATTTTCCTGAGGAGTTCTGCCAAATTGGGTATGAATCTTCTTAGAAAAATTATTTTACCAATGAATGATTGCAATTCCTTGATGTTTCTAGGGTTCTCTAACTTTTGGATGGACACAATTCTACTGGTTTCTATCTTAATTCCATCTTTAGAGATTATATGCCCCAAGAACTTGCCTTCTTCTAAACCAAAAAGAGTTTTCTTGACATTCAATGAAATCCCAAACTTTCTGCACTTCTCAAACACTTGTCTGAGATGTTGTAAATGTTCCTCATCCTATTTTGAGTAGACAAGAACATCATCCAAATATATGAATATTAACCTACCAAGCTCATCCACAAAGGCAATGTCCATTTCCCTCTTGAAAGTGACACTAGCATTCATCAAACCAAAGGGCATTTTCATGTACATGAAAGTTCCCTAGGGTGTGGTGAAAGTTGTTTTTTCCTGGYCATCTCGGTGGACAAGGACTTGGTTATAGCCCGAAAAAACATCGAGTAAAGAGATCCTACTGACCCCAACTACCTTTTGTAATATGTGATCCATTTTAGGAAAAGGATGGTTTTCTTTTAGGGAAACCTTGTTTARGTTTTTGAAATCAATGCAAAACCTGATTTCACCAGTCTTCTTTCTGGTAGGAACCAGATTATAAACCCATTTTGAAAATATTACAGGTACTATTATTTTTGCATCATACATCTTTTTAATCTCTTTTTCTATTAGGGGAAGTAACTTTGGATTGATTCTCCTATGTTTTTGTCTGAAAGGTTTATGTTCTTCTTTTATTAGGATTTTATGTTGTATGATATTGGTGTCATAATATTTTAAATCCCCATAACTCCAAGCAAAGACATCCACAAATTCTTTGCACAAATCGATATATTTCTTCTTTTTCTGTAGAGGTAAAGATTTAGATAGTTTGATCATTTTCAGTTTTTCTTCTGTTCCTATATTACATTCCTCGACCTCTCTACTAGTGAATTCTATCTTTGGATTTTTCGCTACATTGTTGAAATCAAACAAGTCTTCTAAAGGAAATAACCCTCTAGGTAAAATGTTATTCTTCAATTGTAAAATGTCTGATTCTTCATCTTTTTCATTTATTTCATCTGAATCTACTTTATTTACACTATCATTTTATAAATCTGGTTTATTTACACCATCACTTTCTGAGTATGACTTATTTAAACCATCATTTTCATTATCTAACTCAATATTTGTACACTCAAAATCATTCTTAGACTGCAATAAATCTTCAATTTGTACCTGCCAGTACCTGATGTTATCTGGAACATTTGGTATGCACTTCACCTCTATTTTGTATTGGCAATTGGGATGGAAAGGTATTTTGCAGGTGGCTGCTAAAGTAGCCAATCCATCTGCAAGTATGTTCTAGCCTCTAGGCATTACCTACAAGTCAATTTCAGTGAAACATTGTAGAAAATAAAAAAACAATATTTCTATAAGCTCTGAGTCTAGGATGTTTTGCAGAATACTCACCTTTAATTTGTTTGACAACCATTTCAGAGTCACCTCTTATCATAATCCTTTTGGCACCATGTTTCTTCAATAGCTTCAGGACGAGCATCAATGCTTCATACTCAGCTATGTTATTGGTGCAATGAAAATTTAATTTGTAGGAGTGACTTTCAGAATACCTGGATTTATGATTATGTATCCACACCCCATCTCTAGCTCCCTCTTTTCTCACAGCTCCATCAAAATCCATACTCCAGAGAGGTTCTGGTGTTTCATCACTTTCTTTTGTCACAACTTTACTTTCCTCAGTGATTGCTTTATCTTCTTGCAGGTCAGGTGCAACATCTTCCAACTGTGCAATTTGATTATCCAAGTCACCATCATTGTACAATATGAATGAATCTAGATGAGAGTGGACAGAGTATAATGGGTAGTTGTGTGTTTTTTCCTGACTGATGACCATATACTTCATCAGCGTCTCTCTGTACAGTCTTCTATGTTGTCCAAAAATAGGGATGGTATCATAAGAAATATCTAACTACAAATTTCCCTTCAACTTAGCTCCCCAAGATCTAGATAACAACATACCATATTTCAGAGGAATGTATGCAACCACAATATCCATAACCATGATTTTTGCTAGGATCTGAGAAAAGGTGATGCACAAATATTTAATTATCCCTATACATTTGACCTTGCTAGAGTCAATCCTTGTAGGGTTTGGTGACATCAATCCCAAACTTCTCCATCACAACTTTGGGCATCAGATTGTGAGAAGCGTCGGAATCAAGCATAACGTTATGTAATGTCTTGTCATGGATATTCAGACTAATGTAAAATGGTGGAACAAAAATAGTATCAGTTTGTCCATCCACCTTAGGCCCAAAGAGAATCCTAGGTTGGTCATAAACAACATTTACAGTATCTGTGCGTACAACTGGCTCAATGTTTAATGCCTTTGTGCCTATTTCTGGTTCAATGCTTAATGCTTTGATCACCTGTGATCTGTAAGAATTTTTTCTCATTAGTTCAGACAGGTAAATAGGAATCTTCAATTTGTCTAATTCACCTTCCAGACTGAAAGTAGTGGAAGTTATGTTTTGGCTGTGCAATTCTGGTTTATCAGTCACAGTCCTTTGTGCATAAGTACTTGGTTGACTAGTTGATGCAACCTCGGTTTGAGTTATTCTTTGTGAAGTTTCAGGATTTCTTTTTGTAGAAGATTCAGACTTATTCTTCTTAGGGACTTTCTTGGGAAGAGTATCAGAGGTTTTATTTGCCTCAGTTGATTATTGTGTTTTAGTAGCCTTCTTTGTTTCAACATCCTTCTTTGTAGGATCTTCATTAGTCTTTTTGCTTCTCAAGTTATATTGTTTGTGGACCGCCATTATAGAATTTTCAAAGGCCTGATGTTTTGTTTCCTCTTCTTCTTCATTTACCTCTGTTTGTGAGAGGAGAAAAATCTCTTGTTCTTCTTGATTAAGGAAAATGGAGTCATTGTCATGGACACCCATGAGGTTTATGTGAATATCATTCAACTCTTCGATCATCTCCTCCCCATCATCAACGTGATTCTCTTGAAGAGGTGGTCTAATCTTTTGATCAGACCCTCTTTTCTCTCTTTGGTCTCTGGGATCCCTTTGTCTGATTTGGGGAGGATTCCTTCTGAAGTTTGGATTTTTGATCTGAGGAGCAGGTTGATTTTCCCTGGGTAGGTTTTTGTCAGCGATGGTTATCCTTTCCGTAATTACCTCCATAGTTATGAGTATGGAATCTAATTTAGCATATGAAGAAAACATGGAAGTATATTATTTGAATGTAACCCTTCTCTCTGTTCTTTTATTGGCTCGTCTGGCTAATATATTTTCCTCCAAACTCACTGCACTTTTATGCATGTCTTCTAGGGTGATAAAATTCCTTTCGCTTAGTTGATATGACATATTAGCATCAAATCCATCAAGGAAATTGATCAAGGCCAAAAATTGGGGAGGCTTGATGATCTAGGTGGATATCGATGGCCACCCACCTTTTCCAACTGGCTCAAAACAGTTGTCTGGCAATTTTGGCAATTTACTATTTTTAGCAGTTTTAACTTTCGGGGCCATTTTGAGGGCCTAAATGATTTTTTTCAGCATGTAGCTTTTCAATGATATCCTAAGGCATGATTGAGCCCCAAAAATGAATCTCCTCGATGATACCTTTCCAATGGGCTATCATACGCCTAAAATGGAGATCGTATGAAAAAGTTACGACCCAGGGAAGTTAATGTACTAACTTACCCAAACAGGGCCCAGATGACTTTTGGCGCTTCATCTCCTAGGGTTAGGTTTTTGGATTTATAGGGTTTTTATAATTCTTGTTTATTGTAAAAATGCCTTCATAATCTGATTGTAATCATCTTCTGGTGAATGAGCACAGCCGTCACATCTCTTCTCAGAGATAAGCTGCCACCATTCCAGCAAGCTTGTTTCCACTGCATTTTACATTTTCAACTTATTTCCTTATTGAATAGAAAACCAATTTTATTGTATATCTGTTATTTTTTGTTAAGTACCTATTAATAATTTGTATTCATTTCATTCCTTTCATAAAATCTAGATCAGTGGTATCAGAGCGGTCTTCTCCTTGTCATCTTAATGCATGTCTCCAACGAGGTCGGAGTACAAAGAGTTGGGTCTCGAGCTTGTTTCTCTTGAGGACAAAAGATCTCACACGCCCAAGCAACCTCTCATGGAAGGAGAAGATAAAGATGATGGGATAGGAGATCCTTTCAAACTATTTATTGAGGAATCCCTCATGCAACAAAAGAACGAGATGATGGATAGTTTCAGGCAAATCCTTCGGCAGCTACCAACAGGCGACGCATCTTCTTCGAGCGGAGGCGCCGCCCCCTTCAAGATACAAATAAACTTTGATATTCCTATATTTGAAGATCAGATAGATGCATATGTTGTCAACAAGTGGTTGAATCTACTAGAAGGGTATTTTTCTGTCCGTAACTTTTAGAATAGAGAAAATATTACTTTTGCGATCCTCAAAGTAGTTCCCCATGTCAAAGATTGGTGAGAAGCCTTTTGTGAGAAAAAGGAAATAGAGGAACCCTCATTATTTACAGTCATGGCCACCTGGGAATCCTTTAGGGATTCTATTAAGGAACAATACTACCTTGTCAGAAGTTATGACGACTTGTATACCAAATGGACCACACTACGGCAAGAAAGAGACCAAGCAGTACTAGATTTCACAAATATCTTCCATACCTTGCACACCAATATGGGTATCAAATATTCAGAGTGACATCTAGTTCTCAAGTATCATGTTTCTCTACATAGATACATCCAGACCGTTAAATGGAATTTTTGGACATCTCATCCTTGGGCGCAACCTACCGATATGCCGTCAAAATCGAGCAGAAGCTCAAACAAAAGATGTGNTAGAGGAACCCTCATTATTTACAGTCATGGCCACCTAGGAATCCTTTAGGGATTCTATTAAGGAACAATACTACCTTGTCAGAAGTTATGACGACTTGTATACCAAATGGACCACACTACGGCAAGAAAGAGACCAAGCAGTACTAGATTTCACAAATATCTTCCATACCTTGCACACCAAGATGGGTATCAAATATTCAGAGTGACATCTAGTTCTCAAGTATCATGTTTCTCTACATAGATACATCCAGACCGTTAAATGGAATTTTTTGACATCTCATCCTTGGGCGCAACCTACCGATATGCCGTCAAAATCGAGCAGAAGCTCAAACAAAAGATGTGACAATTTGGGCCTGGGAACCCCTCAAAAAAAAATCTAGGAAAGGGCGACCCCAACCCATAGAACAAAGGATAGAGAAAATATGGACAGTATCAGGACAACCAGTCCAAGCCACAAGAAAAGAAGGACATCGGAAAGACAAAGAAAGATACCGGGAAGTGGTGCGACTTCCATAAGAGCCCTTGGCATAACATTGCTGACTACCACTCAAAGTAGGTGCTAGTGGCTGAAGTGAAAGCCTATGAATCAAATGTGCGTTCTGACTTTGAGCCAAAACCAGAATGGGGAAGATGGATTATTGACTCAGAGTGCCACTGTTGCTACCACCAAGTTCAAGCCTGCTGAACCAGACAAGCTAGAAGAAGGAGAGCGCCTCTTGTATTAACAGATGTGGGTAAAAGGCACCCCGCTACACTTCATCGTTGATAAAGTTATCCAAAAGAACCTTATATCAGTAGAGGTCGTCACACGGCTGACCCTGTCGAAAACACTGCACCCACAACCCTACACCATTGGATGGCTCCGCCAAGGAAGCGATCTCTGCGTCAGCCAATAGTGTCGACTGTCGTACAACATCAAGCTCTTCAAAGATGACGTATTGTGTGATGTTTCTCCTCTCAAAGTTTGTTATGTTATTTTGGTACAACCTTATTTATTAAAATGTCATGATGTATATAAGTCTAGGCCTCGTAGTGTTATTATTTCTTTGAACAAGAAATTGTGCAGGATACCTGAGGCAGTCCCACCTAGTGTTATTTCCTTGATCTCTACTAAGAAATGCAGGAAGGTCATCTCTCAGACGGGGAAGTTTTTCCTCTTCATTATTCGCTCTCATAATAAGAGAAATATCACAACCACATCTAGAGTCTCTGCGGCTGACCTCTCCACACAACAAAATAAAGTATATAAGGTCATGGAAAAAACTCGGATATATTCTCCTCACCTACCTAGGTACCTCTCCACTACCAGGTGAAGCACCCCATCGATCTGACCCCAGTGCACCACTTCCCAATGGTCCAGTCTATCACTGCTCTTTGTTAGAGAATGAGGAGATCAAGCGACAGATCCAAGAACTACTCCACAAGGGGCACATCTGTCCCAGCTCATCACCTTGTGGGAGCCCAATCGTGCTAGTACAGAAGAAAGATGGAACCTAGCAACTTTGCATTGATTACTAGGCTCTGAATAAAATCATAGTCAGAAACCAGTACCCGATTCCTCAAATCAAAGACCTCCTTGATCAATTCACGAGGGCCAAATACTTTAGTAAGATTGATCTAAAGTCTAGTTATTACCAGGTCTCGATAGAATAGACAGATGTATGGAATATCGCCTTTAAGTCAAAGGAAGGCCTTTTTGAATGGTTGGTCATGCCCTTTGGTTTGACAAATGCGCCAACCACTTTCATGAGATTGATGGACGATATCCTGCAATCATTCACCAATAATTTTGTAGTGGTGTATCTGGATGACATTCTCATTTACAACAAGACATGGGTCAAACACTTACAACATATTCAGTAGGTTCTGCACACCCTGCGACAGCACAAGCTATATGCCAACTTGGAAAAATTCTCATTCGGCATGGACAGGGTCCATTACCTAGGCTACATCGTCGATCAACATGGTGTACATGTGGATCCATCCAAGATCCAAGTCATCTGTGACTGTCTAGGCCCAACCACACTCACTAAGATCTAGATCTTCTTGGGCCTTGCCAATTTCTACTGCAGGTTCGTGTTGGGATTCTCCCATATTGCATGGGCCGTCAGCCAAATAACTAGGGGTGGTGGTAAGGAAACATTTGCATGGGTCCGTTCCTAACAATAAGTGTTCGATGATTTGAAGCAGTACTTGTGCTTAGCCCCAGTAATTTCACTCCCAAACCTGCAGCAACCCTTTGAGATTGAGATCGATGCTTTCGACTAAGTTGTGGGCATCATTCTCACTCAGCACGGCCACCCCGTGGCCTATCATAGTGAGACACTATCATATGTTGTTTGTAAGTACCCTACTTATGACAAAGATATGTACTCCATTGGGAAAGACTGCCTTTAGTGGAGACACTACATTCTTGGGAAGGAGATATTCATCCACACTGATCATAAGCCATTGCAGTTCATATAGACACAAGGAAAATTGCAAAATGACCTCCATCAAAATTTGTCCACATAATTGTAGAAATTCCACCTCAAACATCAAGTATAAAACAAGAAGCACCAATCACGTCGTTGATTGCCTCAATAGACCGCCAGTCGCAGCACTCACCATGGTTATAGACTCTTGCGACCATGAGACTTTTGGATGGACCCAACTCTATGAGATAGACCCAGACTTCGCCACTACCTACCAAATGTTGGGAGAAAATTTAGTTGTCGATAATTCCCATATTCAGGATGGGTTGTTGTGTTGTCTGGGCCATATTTGTGTTCCATCCAGCGAGTGAGAGAAGATGATCTGGGAAGCCCACTACAGTCAGGTGGAAGGACACTTCGACGTTGAAAAGATAGTGGCGATGTTAAAGAAACATTTCTACTGGCCGAATATTTGACAGGAGGTCAGCAAGTATATCAGGTCTTGTACTACCTACGCGATTGCCAAACTGACCACTAAGAAACAAGGCCTATACACCCCTCTTCCTACTCTCGATAGGTCTCAATGGAATACATGTCGGGCCTCCCGTCCACCAAGAGGGGAAATGAATATGTTTTTTTGGTTGTTGATTTCTTTTCTAAGATGGCGATTTTGGTTGCCTGTAAGAAGAACATCACAGTAGAGGCCACTACCAAGCTCTTCTTTGAATGAGTCTGAGTACATTTTGGAATTCCACAAACCATTGTCTCAAATCGGGACATTCGATTTCTCAGCACATTCTGGTCGAGCCTCTGGTCACTACTGGACACTAAGGTCACCAAATCCACAGCCTTCCACCCTCAGACAGATGGCCAAACTGAGGTCATAAATCAAATTATTTTCCATATCCTTTTCATGTATAATTCACAACACCCTCACACATGGGATGAGATCCTTCCCTATGTCTAGCATAGCTACAACTGAGCCCTACATAGCTCAATCGACCACAACCCTTTTCAGGTGGGGTTAGGATTCCAGCCATTGGGTCCCATAGATGTTGCACTTCCCCTTGCGGTCACCTCGACCAACTCATATCTTGCTCCAACTGAAGCTGAAAATCCACCCAGTTCATTGAGAAAATCCATCACATCCACCAACAGGTTCAGGATATCCTACAGAATTCCAATGCAAGTACAATTAACACCATGATCAACATCGGGTGCCACATAAGTTTCAGGTGGGAGACAAAGTTTTGTTGCACTTGCAGAAAGAACACCTTACAGTACCCCATCGAAAGCATCACCCACTCCATTATGGTTTGTACACCATCACCAAGCTCGTGGGGGATAATGCTTTTCAGCTCAACATTCCTCCTTTCCTTGGCCTGCACCCAGTGTTCAACGTGGATCTCCTTTGCCCTTATTTCCCACCATTATTGGACACCTCAAAAGTAGAAGAACAACTGAAACCAATAGAGCCCAACCCTGACTACATACAACAGGAATCCAATGATCATATTGTGGACACAGATCAAGGGCACTCGACAGGAAAGGATCCAACTTTATCGATTCGTCAAAGTAGGGCAGCTCCTGCACCAAGGCAAGTGGCTCACCCAAGGCCAAATTCAGTAGAAATTTCCTCATCTGATGAGGGACCTCAATGCAATGGAGGCGATTTCTTCCTAAGGAGGTAGGATTGATCTAGGTGAATATCGAGGGCCACCCACCTTTTCCAATTGGCTCAAAACAGTTGTCTAGCAATTTTGACAATTTACTATTTTTAGCAATTTTAACATCTGGGGCCATTTTGAGGGTCTAAATGAAGGATTTTCGGCACCAAGATTCTCAATGATAGTCGATTGCATGATTAAGACCCCAAAATGAATCTCCTTCATGATACCTTTCCAACGGGCTATCATACACCTAAAACGGAGATTGTATGCAAAATTTGTGACCCCGGGAAGTTAATGTACTAACTTACCCAAACGAGGCCCACATGAATTTTGGCGCTTCATCTCCTAGGGTTAGGTTTTTGGATGTCTAGATTTTTTGGCATTCTTGTTTATTGTAAAAATGCCTTCAGATCCTCATTGTAGTCATCTTCTAGTGAATGAGAACAACCGTCACATCTCTTCTCAGAGATAAGCTACCACCATTCCAGCAAGCTTGTTTCTGCTGCATTTTATAGTTTCATCTTATTTCCTTATTGAATAGAAAACCAACTTCATTGTATCTCTGTTATTTTGTTTTATGTACCTGTTAATAATCTGTATTCATTTTGTTCCTCTCATAAAATCCGGATCACTTGATATCAGCTGGAATTGCATTATAAATATTGTTGAAACGAATGCATTAATCCTCCATTGTTTCCCCTTGATTCCTTTTGATATTCTCATATTCTGATAAAATATGGAGAGGGTTTTATTTACCTCTCATCTATTGATAAAACTCCACTGAAAAGCATCAATGTCAACTATGGTAGCAGGGCATAAATATTTGAACCATTTTTTGACTTCTCTGTTTAAACTCTATGCAAAAAGTCTCATCTAGACATCTGCCTCATTGACTTCCTGCAAATCAAAATAATCATTCATATTATCAACATGTTGTTGTGCATTAAGGGGTCCAATACCATCAAACTGAGGAAGTTTGGTTTGATATTCCTAGGGTATGCAATGTAAGGGAGTGACCAACACCAAGGGAGCATATCTTTCTACCATGATTGGTGCAGTAGGATGAACAACAACTTGTGTGATTAGGGGAGAAGTGACAAAAGAGGTAGGACTAGGAGATGTAGAGTGTACTATTTGATGTTTGATGGAATATACAACAATAATCAAGGCAAAAAGTTCTACTTACTATTGAAAGTGAGCTTTGTACATCTCTTGATCGAGATTTTCTACTAGATCTTCTAACTTGTTGACTTCTTGAAGAAACCGTTGATCAAATTCTGCTCTGGGAGAAAGTATTTCAGGGGTCCTGGGTTGTAAGATGGTTTGATCTAGGATTGTTTCACTTACAAAGCTGTCAGATTTGGTTCTGAATAGGCTTTCCTCAAAGGATATGTCAAACTCAAGATTATGGATAGAGACAAGCTTCTCTAGGAGAGAAGTGGACCCGTGAAGGGGACTGTGACTCCCAGAACCTTCTACAGTGTTCTTATTTCTGAGTAACTTTTCTGTATTGTCTACTGCTATTGCAGGTTCTGGGTCAGGGTGAGATCTAGTATAAATTTCTTTAGGAGCAAGAAATTTAAATTTTAAGAAACCTAAACTAATATATACAAACTTCAACAACCTGTGAACATTTATCTCTTTGTAAGTTAGACTTTATGATGTGTTCAAGAATAAAGTTTTCTTTATCTAGGGAAAATAAATTGTAGGATGGAAATTTTGTTTAGTTGCCCAGTATGGTTGCCACTATGTTAGCACTCTACAAATTCCTAGAGGTTGTCATGGGGAGAAGAAATTTAGCAGAGGTAACTTACCCAACCACTTCAAAAATGGGATCTAGCCCTTCCAGTTTCAGAGAGGGATCTCTTTGTAAGATTTAGATATGTTCGGGTTTTAAATACTAGGCTAGTTAAATTAATAGAAGTGTGTTGTTATGTTTTATAGAGATGTCTGAAATATTGCTTACACATCCATCGGGATATGGGGTCTGTGTTTAAGGATTGAGATCAGAAACATATTTTATTAGGTTTCTTAACAGGACAAGATAAAGCAAATGTTGGATATTTTAGAATTAGAGCAATGAAAAGCTAAAACATATGAGATAGTTAATCAAAATAAAGAATCATTTAAGAATTTATTTATCACAATATCAGAAGAACAACATCCATATCTTTAAAAGCCAGAAACAAAGTATTCGAGATAAATTATGCACTTAAACTTATTTTAAATGATCAGAGACAGAAAACATAATGATAACAAAGTAAGATAACCATTTAACGAAGACAAGTAAACATCACCAACATCAACATGCAGGAATCCTGCGAATCTTCCTTTTATTACTGGTAGACCTCTTCAAAAGATTACAGATTACAGCTTGCTTGGTCGTAAATATCAACGCTCAATAATTCAAAGTCTGAAGTATTGATAGAAAAATTACATATGATCCTATCATTAATGATCAGGATATGGTGGAGAGAAAATCTAACTAACTAGATTACATATTACAGAAAAGTAGTAAAGTTGAATGATCTTCTCAAATCCTAGATGTTGATTTTGAGGGAAAGTTGTTGGTGAGTCATCAAATTGACTTTGATTGTCTTCTTGCTGACTTGGGAATCCACATCATCTCTACTCAATCAAAGAACATAGGTCTTCCCATATATTTTCACCAAGGATGGATACCTTGAGTAGCCTTTAGTATAATTCATCTGTCTCTGTGTACTTGGAAAAGGTGGGTTTGGTGATGAAGAGGTACTTTGTCTCATGTTGGATGCTCAGGTCCAACTGCAAAGTTTCCAATAATGCTTTGCCAGTGATGTTGCCCTGTATGGATGCAAACTTAGACCCATATTTTTCCACTGTGAGGATATTTTGTTTGTAGTTAGAGAGAGTAATCAACTTGTCATTTATAATAAATAAACCTGGAAGACCTTTCTTGTGTAGAGAGTCAACCTTTCTGAAAAACCTATGTACTCCAATATCCATTGTATGGACTCTCTCTTCAATTTGCAGCATCAATCCCCTCTTGGTCAAAACTTTCTTGACCACAAGGATAGTTTTTGTCCTGTCCTCAATTTCCAAAGCCTCCAGCTCTTCTTTTGACTTAGAATTTAAGAACCTGATGATCTCATTTTCCTCTGTAGGAATTTATCCCAATTCTCCCCTTATCTTGTCAATGGCTTGTCTAGCTCTCTACACCAGTTCATGCTACTCAAACATAATCTGTATCAGCATCCAAATCTCTGTCATCGATTTGCAGATGTCTATCTAGATATTTTCCTTGGCTTCTGATAGTGTCTTAACCATGACTGTCTCCTTCTGCAACTTCTAAATTTCCTTCTTGAGCCTCTGAGACTTGTAGATCTCATTGGTGTAACTTGACTGAAAGGTGGACTTCACCTGCTGAAGGTTATTGATTTCATCATGCAATATTTTTATTTCCTGTTCTCACAAAGACATGTCCTCCATGGACTTTGCCAATTTTTTTATGGATCTATGGTTGTTGCTGGAATTTAAACTATGGTGGTTGTTGTTGTTGTTGTTGTATTGACCCTTATGAGAGGGACTTCATTCAGTGGAATGATTTCCATTGGCACATTCTTCTATTTTTCTTTGAATAGCTTCTTCATCTTGGCTTCCATCTCCTTAAGCTGCGCATTCTTCTCCATGATTAATTTCAACATTTCCTCCTTGTGGTTTTCAGTCTCGACCATTTATTTGTCTGTGGGTCTTCTGTAGTAGATATTTTTAGTTGTTTCCTCGGGGAGGCTATGTCAAAGTTATTCTTCTTGAGGATCTCTTCTGCTTCTTTGACATTGGATGGATCATATCCAATTTTCAACACCATTTCTTCTAAGGACTTGATCTTGTTATCCTTAGCCAGGGAGGATATCTTTTCTAGCTTGAGTTGAGATTGGACATTATTTAGGGAAGTCTGAAACTTTGCAGTAGTCATGGAGGTATTGGCTAGGGTGGATAAAATAATTTCTCCAATCTGTCTTTGCATATCCATATGATTAGTTGGATGCACCTCTTTGATATCAAACTGAAATGTTGACCTTTTATAATCAGAAATTTCCTTTGGATGAGGCACTTGTGCCTGTAATAATTCCATGTGCATTATCCCTTTATATTTGTCAAAGGCAGAGAGCAACCTATGTTGTGATGTTGATGTTTGCTTCCAGAATTGTGCATAGGTGTTGTTGGTAAGCATCTCATTCTTATTCTTAATTAAGTTATATTTCTCAAAAATACTAAGTTCTGCAGACTCTTGTGAGGGCTTAGTAGTAAATGTGGTATCAGTATGCTTCTTGGATGAAGAAGTAGAGATCATTTGTTGGTTGCTTGAGAAAAGTGGTGACTATTCTCCCTCCATTACTGCGGTAGACTAGATTTCTTCTCCTCTAGACCTGTCAAGTGTATGATTCGTTTTGGGCCTCTTCCTGTAGTCCTATAAGTCTTCTGCAGAGACTTCAGTGACTGAAGGAGAGACTTCTTTTATGGGCCACTTCTCTACTGGTACCTACAGAGTAGTGGTCTGTGAAATACTGGCTGGAGGAGGCTATTGTTTTGTGTCTAGCAGAGTGTTTTCCTCCCACTCTCTCAGGTTCATGAACTTCTCAACTTCTGGTTTGGGCACATGAGAATATGGGGAAATTTTATTCTTTAATATGGTTTCTGCAATAATCCCACATGGATAATAGTGCCAAGGGAAATTGATACATAACTTCATCTCCTTCAAAATCTTAGTGGCCTCTTCCCCTGCAGCTCAGCTGTTACAGATAAAAGATCCCATCTATCCCTTGATCCTCAACTATTGTTTCTTTTTGAAGGCCACAAAGTGAATGTCATTTGAATTTATCATCTGTCAGATATATTCCAGAGAAAATATCCTGATAGGTAAAAACTTGGGCAGCTTATACGGTGGTAATCCACATTTGTAGACCCTGATCTCTATGTGATCCTGGTAGAGATACCAGTCACCCATTTTGGATAGGTTTGAGAGATGTAGAATTCTTTGGATTTCCTTGTTTATCCTCGGTTCTTTTCTCCCACTGAGCATGCTTACCACTGGGTGGTAAACCTGGTGTATGAACTGCTTGAAATTGAACTTTGATGAGTTCTTTCTTAGTAATGATGTCCAGGATGTGACAGGTTGTGGGCTACCATATTGGTCTTGCTTTTGCAGGGAGAAGGAGAACTTCTCTGCTTGGAAAAATATGAACATGTATGCCAATATTGAGGAATATCGGAACATGCCCTCTGTAGAAAACTTGAAGAGCTTCTCATGAATGTTGTTGGCCAAAAATTGGCTGAAATTGAACTGTGTAGTGGCCTTCTCTTCAGTGGAGAAAATGGACAGAAAACCCAGGATGGGTTCATCTATCCAGTCATCTGAATAATATCTGAGCATACAACACAGAAGAAATAACTTGGTTACCTTTCACTGAGAAAATGGAGGAATGGTAGGGAGGATTTTTCTTGGGTAACTGGGCATTTTCAGGGAGGAAAATCTCAAATATTTGTGCTCTCTGGGGGAAGGACAACTTATGGTAAATCTCGGTCATAATTTCGATGGAAAAATGGGAAAGTGAGTCAGATTTGGGAATCTGCATCATTTGGCCTATTGTTTCTGGGGTAATGGTGAAAATGGTCTCTCCAGATGATCAAAAAATGGCTCTATGTATAGTGAGATAGTGAGCTATGAATTTCAGAGAGAAATCAGGAAAATGGTAAATTTGAGGGAAAAGGTACAGTGGGATATTGGACTCCCAGAATCCAATCTTGTCGCTCTGGTCCAGAAAAATGTCTCTAAGCCAAAACTACAATTCGAAGAATTAGAATTCACACTTCGGCTCTGCAATTAAGTAGTCTTTTTCGGCTAAAGGGATTCGATCTAGGTCAACAGGAGGAGGGGGGAAGGGAATTTTTTCAATATCTGCGGATTTGGATTTGGGAGCCATTAAGCCGACTGATACCTGCAAATTGAGAAAGACGTTAACTTGGTTTACCAGGCGTTAAGGGTGGTCATTGACCGAAGATGGCAGAGAATAGTGGCTTCGGCTGCGTCTAGATTGTGAACAGTGCAATAGTGGTGAAAAATGAGATTAAGTGGATGAACGGGTGTCCGTTGAGGAGCGGATGACGAGTCAGTTGGTTACCGGTCATGGACAACTACATTGATTGGACAACAGGCATTTCGGGAGTGAGGTGGAGGTCATTGAATGGCCAATGGGTGTATTCAGGTTATGTGGGGGGGGATGAGTGAATAACAAGAGGGCAAGATGTGACAGGCGACAGGTGAGTGGAGTGTGACGTGGAGGTGGAATAATGGAGCGTGGCGACAGAGTGCGGAGGTGGTAAGGAGAAGCGGTTTGGTGGTTTACTCGGAGGGGGGGATTAGGTGGTA
>JASDQU010104245.1:406746-436985 GCA_032191745.1 Picea mariana
GGGGGGGGTCTGATATCCTTTGTCAGTCATAGATCTGAGCGCCCTTTTTTTGGCCATTGATCTATGTGCACCCTTTATTAGAAGGTGCCAAAGTTGTCATATGATTCCAAACTTAGGATAAATCATTTTTTGTGTTTTTTGTTGCTTACCCTTTCTTCATTCTGTCACCAAGGGGTCAGAAAAACTTCATTTTGACTCGAATTAAAGGCATAAGATCAACCTTTCACCAATTTTATTGAAAAAAGACAGTCTAACATATATCCTACTCTAATAACCTAGCAAAATTAACCTAGATTAGACTGTTGGGCTAAAGAATTACTCTAACCTATGAAATTTGATCAAGTTTAAACAGTTTGATCAAACTTATTCACTAACCTATCTGACTTGGTTAATATTACATTGTTTAGCCAAGTTTATTCACTAACCTATCTGCATAAATTCAAAGGACTTGACCATGGTTAGACAGTATGGATCAAGCCAGTTTATTGTATGGGCTTTTCATCTTTTCTTTTATATCCTCTTTTATTCCTTTTCATTTTCTTTACTTTCTTTTCTTTTTCTTTTTCTTTTTCTTTCTTTTCATTTTTCTTTCCTTTCTTTCTTTCTTTTCTTTTTCTTTCTTTTTCTTTCTTTTCTTTTTCTTTCTTTCTTTTCTTTTTCTTTCTTTTTCTTTCTTTCTTTTCTTTTGTAAATCATTTCCAAAATAAAATATTATTTACAACACAAATGCAACCAGAGGAAAAAATCTCTAGTCACCAGTTGATCCTATGAAACATAGGGTCATAACAGGTATAATGTTTGAATATACTAAATGGATTGTGTTACTAATATTATTGATGCAATGTTAAATATTTTTACAATCTTTAGTATGATGATGAGCAACCTGTCTACCATATATCATTGCACCCCACTATGATGTCTAAAAAAGAGAATGTGATAGAGTAACACTCAACTCTATAGCTAAAAATCCATTATAGAACCATGCTCACTAACTTTTAGAGAGCACAACTACCAATGTGCATCATGTACATAAATAAAAATAATGATAAGGATGAGGAAATTACAAAAAAAAAAGAGGATATAAGAAAAAACAGCTAATTAAATTTGGACTATAGATTTTATTAAGGTAATTTTGGTATTTTATAATATGAGTAAATTTCTCTACTAGTTTGCAGTCTGCATATAATGCTCAATTCTCAAGAGTCTTGTTGTGTTTTATTCCACACTAGGATTCTAGGCGACTTCCCTAAATTTACGCTGAAATAAAAATGTCTAGTGGAGTTCACTTACTCATATGCTTCATTATGAAGTCACTCCTTGTGATTATATTGTCCTGAGATGTTTCTATCAACATTTGTTCCTCAATATGGAGTCTCACTTTGGGAATAAACCTTCCCATCCACTGGTATCCAACCCTTTTTTCTTCATGCATCCCTTGTATAATACTTGATTCACCATTTGATTTTTGTTGGGAGTTGAAATAATTCATCCCCCCATTCTCTAATGTGTTTTCCTCCTCTTGATGATTAGTATTCTTGGATAGTCGTTGATTGTTTTATCACATGTGTTTATTTCATGAGGAATGGATGTTGTAGTAAAAATTTGCAGCATGTACTCTACATAAAATTTCCAGAGCTTCTTGTAGCAAGTTCACATAGCTCTCCTACATCATCTTCCCGTAGAAAGTTCCTCCATCTCTCCTACATTAGCTTCCCATAGAAATATAACATATCTCTTCTACATCATCCTCCTACATGTCTTCTACAACAACATCCTACAACTCTTCTTCTATCTATTGATTAATTGGATTGGTTTTCATTGATGCCAACCCTTGAAGCAAGTTCACTAGAAAATTTCGATATCAATTTTGTTTGAAGTATAAAGGCATGAAGATCAATTTATATGAAGGTAAGACTATTATATATATATATTACATGTCATGCCATTTCCGGTGATATGTGGAACATCACATAATTCCTCACGGTTAGGGAGTTATGGCTTTGTGAATTTGGAGAACCCTCATGAGTTATCTAGAAGCCCTTAGAAGGTCAAATAACTCAATTTATTCTAGAATCTCCTAGAAAAATTTTACTAGTCAAAGTGATTGTAACTAGGAGTTAATCATGAGTTAAGTTGTTGCAAAAAGAAAATAGTTAAAAATAAATTAGTTGCAACTAGAAGTGGTAAGTTTACTATTTTTTGATAAAGTGGTTGTAAGTGGACAAAGTGGTTAGAAGTGGGTTACCCATAGAGGAAGCTACTTGGAAAGTATAAATAAGAGAGAAAAGGTCTCTTATTAGAACCTATTGAGCACATTGAATATCTATTATCTTCTGAAAGGTTTATTGCAGATACTCATTGATACATTTGAAGTTATGAAAGTATGAAGCAACAAAGGAGGGTTGACCATGAAAGTATTAGAGTTGCAGAATTTTTGAAAAACCCTAACTATTCAGGTGTACATGGGATACAGTGGAGGAAGGTGAGTACATACGCGAGTTGCAGTGGAGGAAGGTGGATACGTACGTGATATGTAGAAGAGGAAGTTGCGTGCAGCTATAAAAATCCATGGAAACTTGACTTGATGCAGATCCCAGGTCTCTAGAGTCTGAAAGCAAGTTCCCAAGAAGGTCTACAATGATCAAGTACAATAGATCTATCTACAGGTTCAAAATTTATGTCATATTCTTCTGTGTAGTTGGATATTGTTGTCTACATGAGATATGGTTATGGGAGATTGAGGTTTTTCCCTAGAGATGTTGTTGGTAGTATGACACTTATTGTATGAGCTAGATATATAGAAATACAGTACTGGTAAGTTTGGTATTTATCATTGGTACATCTTGTTGGTTTGAGTGTTGAGGCATATCTTGTATTTCTTGGTACATGGTTGAGGGATTTTGGTTATGATTTGTTTCTAAATTTGTTGGTTTAGTTTGAAGTTGTGTATTAGTGAGGGTTTTATGTCTAGTTCATGTGAGGGCTTATCACACATGATTATGATTGTATGCACATGTATGGAACATGACTAGAGAGACATAGATGCACATAGTTTGAATGATATTATTGTGATATTGGGTATGTGATCTATGTTATCAGATATGATTTATTGAGGATATTGTTGGTATATTTGATATATTTTGGTACAAGTTATTGGTGCAGATTGATTATAAGTTATTGGTACAAGTTGACTATGGGTTATTGGTACAGGTTGGTTACAGGTTGTCGACACAGATTGGTATAGGTTTGCGATGGTATATTTCATAGTGGCAATGTGGCAGTGGTTTCATCAGCTATTTGACACTTACATTTTAGGGCGATTGGATGGGGAAAGGATGGGTGTTTGTATCCAGAGAACATAGGGGGTTGTAGCCAGAGAACAAAGGGGGTTGTAGCCTCCTTCTAGTTGTAGCCAGATAATTGGGGAGTTGGAGCTTCCCTCAGGTTGTAGCCTGAAAATATAGGGGATTGGAGCCTCTTTCTAGTTGCAACTAGAAAACAAAGGAATTTGGTGCTTCAAATGAATGTAAGTAATTCTTAAATACATATAAGAAAAAAAATTCAGTGGTTTTCTCCTGCATTGGGTTTCCATGTAAAAGTATTGGTGTAATGTGTATGTGTATGATTGCTCATTGTTCATGGTTTATTTATTCTTCACTTGTTGAATTATATTAGTAAATTGATCATAAAGATAATCAACACTTATATATTGTGGTTAAAAAGGATTAAAATATCTATTATTGATTCACCCCCCCTCTCAATAATCCAACAATTGGTATCCGAGTAATTTCCTTCAGGAAACATTTTAACAACTAGAAAGTAGATCATGGAGAGAAACAATATGTATAAAAATGGAATACCACTGTTTGATGGGAAGAACTATGCATACTGGAGCAAAAGAATGAAAACAAATATCCAAGCACATGGATTTGATGTTTGAAAATCAGTGGTAGATGGATACAAATCACCAATTGTTCCTCCAATAGATAAAGATGAAAATAAACTTGAAGAAAATAATTCGAAAGTCAAAAATAAAATCTTGAATGGTCAGGTTGATTCAATATATGTCAAAGTTATGCATTAAAACTCTACAAAGGATATTTTTGACAAACTTCAGAATGTTTCTGAAGGAGACACCAAAGTTAAGATAGCAAAGCTTCAAAGTTATGTAAGACAATTTGAACAGTTGAAGATTAAGGAAGATGAAAATATTATAGCTTACCTTTTACGAGTTGATGAAACAATGAATGCAATTAAAGGTTTGGGAGAAGAAGTTGATGAATCTATAATTTTTCAAAAAGTAGTAAGATCTCTTCCAATGAGATTTGATCTTAAGATCTCAGCACTAGAAGAAAGAGAAGATATGAGTTCGATAAGCATGGATGAGCTACATGGAATATTCACCACTTATGAAATGAGAACATAACAAGATAACCCAGTTACAAAGGAGGAAACATTCAAAGAATCCAAGAAGACAAAAAAAAAAGAGCAAGAAAAATTCAAAGTCAGAATGTAGCAGCAATGAAATTTCAGAAGACGATGAAGAAGTAGCCAACTTCGTCAAAGGACTGAAAAATGCAACTGACAAATATAGAGGTAAGCTTCCATTGATTTGTTTTAATTGTGATGGAGTTGGTAATTTTTCTAACAAAATTCCATATAAGAAAACAAAAAGGGATGAAGAAGGTGATTCAAATAGAAAACAAACTTATCAAGGAAAAAGACCCAAAAACAAGTTTTTTAAGAAAACCTTTTGCACCAAAGAAGACAACACCTCATCAGACGAAGATGAATTCAGTGAAAGTGATATAGAAAGAGTTTTATTCATGGAAATAGAAGATATTGATGAAGAAGGTTCCAAAGAAGAATACAAAGAGGAAAAAGTTGAATACAAAGAAGAATTGTTAAGTTCCGTAGAAGTTGTAAAATGAGAGAAGAAGAAAAACAAGTCACTTCAGGAAGAACTAAAGAAAAGATGAGTTCATAATTCAAATTCTGAAGAACTAGAGAATATGATTACTAAAATAAAAATCCAAGTATAGGAAGACAACAAAATTGAAGAAACACTCAGAGAAAAAGTAAAATAAAGAGACAAGATCATTGAAAATTTTGAATCAAAGATTCCCAGACTGAGAAAATGTTTTCAAAAGAAAAACATGCAGAACAAATTCAAAGTTTTGAATGATATTATTAGCAGTCAAAGGAAAAATCATGACAAGTTCGTACTATGATAAAACTAGACAACAAAAGGATCAAGATCCAAAAAAAAAATCAAGAAACACAGCTAAGAAGCTACGCAGAGACAATCATAGGAGATAAGAAGCTTCACAAGGAAGATCACAGAGACACTCCTCCACCTAGAAGATTCAAATTTCAGAATCAGTGACAGTCAGAAACAAGAAGGCCTCAAGAATAAGAAGAGTTCAGAAGAGTAATTCATTTTAGAATATCTACAACTCCCATGTATCAAATTATATTTATTGGTTTATTTTATTTATGTAACAATTTTGGACATAAGGTTGTGAATTGTAGATCAAATAACAAGAACAGAGACAACCGTAAAAGTTATACATGAAATAATTATTCAAGAATGCCTAATGAAACACAAAACATAAGATACAATAGGTTTTAATCCTTGAGTACTGAGATGGAATGATACAAGTGAAACAACTTTGGACACATGGATAAATATTGTAGAACAACAGTTCCTCCAAGATAATCAAAACATAACAACAATAGTCACAGGCATGAACCTCAAAGAATATGGATAACGAAGTAGAATCAGTTCAACAATGAATAATGCACACTTTCTATATAAGCCAAACACAAGAAATGTGGTTGGTATGTTGACAGTGGCTACTCAAATCATGTGACAGGTGATAAGTACATGTTTCTAACCTTGAGAAAGGAAAGAGATGGACCCGTCTCCTTTGGAAATGATGATTCATCCAGAATCATTGGAAGAGGCACAGTCAGAATTGGAAATAAGGATACCAAGGTAGAGAATGTTGTACTAGTGGAAGATATGAAGCACATTCTTATGAGTGTAGTTCAAATGTGTGATCAAGGTCATAAACTTGTGTTTGATTCACAAAAGTGAGAGATAAGAAAGTTAGATTCAAGAAGAGTGGTAGCGACAGTTGTAAGAACTTCAAGAAACATATATGTATTAACTAAAATTGGAAATGAAAAGTGTTGTTTGGGAAAGGAAGATGAAGTTTGTCTATGGAATAGAAGAATGGATCACATAAACTTTGATAATCTTGTCAAATTCAGCAAAAAGGAAGCAGTCAAAGAAATTCCACAAATTATGAATCCAACTAACACTTTATGAAAGCATTGTCAACAAGGAAAGAAAACCAAGACCGGATTCAAGTCAAAGGAATACTCCACAACAAAGTTGTTAGAAATTGTGCATATTGATCTAGTTGGACCAACTAGAAAAAATGGGCTGAAAGGTGAGCAATATTTTATGCTATTAGTTGATGATTATACAAGAATGACTGCAGTTTGTTTTCTCGGGAAGAAGTCAGAAGGATTCAAGAACTTCAAGATATACAAGGAGATGGTTGAAAATTAAATAGATTCGAAAATCAAATGTTTGAGATTGTATAATGGAGGAGAGTTTTCTTCTAAGGAATTTATGGGATTATGAAGTACGCATGGAATACAAAGGTAATTTTATGTTGCTAGGACACCACAACATAATGGAGTCATTGAGAGGAAAAACAAGACAATATAGGAAATGGATAAAATGGTGTTAATGGATTCCAAGTTGACAGACATCTTTTGGGCACATGCAGTGCATACAACAATTCACATTAAAAACAGATGAATGCTCAAAAACAACAGTGATAAAAATCCCTATGATCTATGGAAAGGAACACCAACGAATGTGAAGCACTTCAAAATTTTTGGAAGCAAATGCTACATCAAACGAGAAGATGGCAGAATGGGAAAGTTTGATTCTCTTGTGGAAAAAGGTGTACCTGTTGGCTACTTGAGAATAAGGAAATAATACAAATGTTTCAATATAAGGCTCAACAAATTTTTGGAAAGCATATTTGTGACGTTTGAAGAGAAAAGTGGAGGAAGAATAAAGGAAGAAGAAAACCATTCAATAAAACAGGTTCACAAAGAAGAAGCAAAGGAAGAAGGAGTAGTGGAAGATGAAGAAGAGACGTTAGAAGTACAAGATATTCAAGTACCTCCAAAGACATCTAGAAAATGAATACATAATAATCATCCATCAGATCAGATCATCAGAAACAAAGATGTAGGAGTTGAGACTAGAAGAAGAATTTGTTCACTAGAACAACTACACCTAGCACTCTTATCTATGATTGAGCCGAGAAGTTTTGAAGAATCCATCAAGGATGAATTCTGGAAAAAATCCATGGATCGGATAGAAAAGAATGGAAGTTGGGAATTGGTTCCAAGAACAAGGTACAAGAATGTGATTAGCACAAAGTGGGTCTTTAGAAACAAATTGAATGAAGATGGACAAGTTACTAGGAACAAAGATAGATTGGTATGTAAAGGATACACTTAGGTTGAGGTTATCAACTTTTAAGAGACATTTTCCCCAATTTCTAGAATGGAAGAAATTAGATTGATCCTCACTTATGCATGCTCCAATAATATTAAAGTGTATCTGATGGATGTGAAATCAGGTTTCCTAAATGGGGATCCAGAAGAAGAAGTCTACATTAAGCAAACAGAAGGATTTCAGTTGTCAGAGAATGAAAATTATGTTTGTAGGTTGAAGAAGGCCTTTTTTGGTATCAAGCAGGGCCCCAAATCATGGTATTCTAGACTAGACGCCCCAAATCATGGTATTCTAGACTAGACAGATACTTACAACTGCAAGGGTTCAAGAAAGGAAATGCAGACAACAACATCTACATCAAGTTAAATCACGTTAGTATTTTGTTAATTGAATTTTATGTTGATGATATTATCTTTGGAAGTGATGATGACATGATGATCCAGAAATTTTCAAAGGATATGAATAATGAATTCAAAATATCATTACTTGGAGCATTATCCTTCATTTTGGGTCTTCAAGTATGTCAAAGCAAACAAGGAATTTTATTTCTCAAACCAAGTATATCAAACAAATGCTAAATAGGTTCAGAATGGAATATTGCAAACCAATCAATACTCCTATGCCAACCAGTTGTAAGTTATTTAAATATGATTATTCAAACTCTACAGATCAGAGGATGTACAGGTCAAGGAGTGGAATATTACTTTATGTGACAACATCCAAACCAAATGTAATGCGGGAATTTGGATAGGTGGCACGATTTCAAGTAGAACCAAAGGAATCACATTTTCTAGTAGTAAATAGGATATTCAAATATCTCAAGGGTACATAATAATTTGGATTATGTTATCCAAAAGGAAAGGATCTATCACTTATTTCCTACACAGATGCATATTGGTAAAATTGCATTGATGACCGAAGAATTACAAGTGGAGCAACATTCTACTTGGGTGAGTGTTTGGTATCTTGGCTAAGAAGGGAATGGTCATTAGTATCATTGTCTATAGCTAAAGAAGAGTATATTGTAGTAGCAACATGTTGTACACCGGTTTTATGGATGAAACAAACATTGACATATATACAGGTTGAGTATGATGAGCCCATTCCGATATATTGTGATAATACAAGTGCCATCAGTATCTCAAAGAATCCAATGATGCATTCCAAGACGAAGCACATTCTAATAAACTATCATTTTCTACGAGAATAGGTTGCAGAGAAGAAAATTCGAGCTGAGTATGTTGGGACAAAAAGATTGCAGACATCTTTACAAAATCGCTTCTAAGGGAATCTTTTGAGTATCTTCACCAGAAACTTTGCATAGTTTCTTCCCCACAATAAATTTTGAATGTTATTCTTATATGTTTTAGATTTACATGAGGAAGCACCATAAAGAGGACAATTCACTTTAGGGATAAGCCCGAGGGTAGTTCAGTGTCTACACGAAACTCTGCAATGTTTGCAGGTGTTTGAGAATAGCCTAAATCTCGAAGGAGGAATTTGCACTAAGTGTGCAAAGGGGTCGAGGACTTGGTGAAGTCCCAAAGGCAACAAAACCGTCCATCATCAGAGGAGACATGTGGAGGTAGATCCAACAGTTCGAGGATTTAGACTTCAGAAGAATTGCAAGGAGAGAAATTCAAACATCGCAAAGGGGAAAGTGCGGAGAAATTTTGGACCTTGAGATCTAGGAGGACGTGTGGCAGATATCTACACATTTCAGAGGAAGAACCCTTAAAGAGAAAATTCAAAGAGAGAATACACAAAGAGCTGGGAGCCGAAGCAATCCTAGTTGTCCATTGATAAAGGACTTGTTGTGAGAGGTCAACACTTCGTTGATTAAAAAATTAGGAGAATTAGAGTTGAGAGAAGAGAGGACTCGCAAAGTCTGAAATCGTGAGTCGATCTCAACCATCGATCACAAGGGGAACATGGGCCATAGATTTGTCCCTGGAGAATTTGTCGATTCGGGAATCAGGAAAAAGGGAGTAAGCAATTCAAGAAAGTCCCAAAGCACGAAGTCGTGAAGGGAGCTATCCCACGGTCGCCATCCATGGTCATATCAAGGAGGGATCCTAACATAGAGAGCTAGAGTTCATTGGCATTAATATTGAAAAGCACTAAGGAGAGGGTCTGCGGGTGCCACACAACCTGCACCGAGAAGGTGAAGGGCCTGTGTCAATTTAACCCAACTCCATTAGGAGCCCGATGAGCCAATCAGTTCGGTGACTTGAACAATCCTAGATCGGGAAGTCAAGAAACCCTTTGGAGGGAAGGGGGGTCTACTCCAGAGTGGTATCAGAGCATATTTTTATTTTCAGGTGGAAAGAAGGAGACAAAGAAGATACTTTGATACCAGGAGTATCAGAGCTAATGCATAATTGTTTTTTGTAAGCAAGGGAGATAGAGTGTGATACTCTGTTGAAGTTGTTGCAAGGTGTGCAACAAATGATAAACAACCAGGTGGGATATATGTGAATCAAGATGTTTGTTGCATGTCATGAACATGATCGAGGGGAGTTCTTCCCACAGACAATAAAAGAGGAAATAAACAAAGAGCTTAGGGAGATCAGGGCAAAGATGGAGTCGCTAGCATTGCAAATGCAGTGGGAAGCAAAGGTGTGTTGGAGGTATGAATGGACTTTGAAGAGGACAGCTAAGTGGCATGTTCAGAAGGTGTGTACATACATAGGATGCAATGGAGTAAGGTGCATACATACCCAGGATGTAGAAGAGGAAGCTACGTACAATTGAAAAAGGCCATGAAAAATTGAGTAGATCTGGATTCCAGGTCTCTAGAGTCCGAAAGAAAGTTTTGAGGAAGGTCTACTGTGATCAGGTACATAAGATCTATCTACAGGTTCAAAACTTATGTCATATTCTTATGTGTAGTTGGATATTGTTATGTGCATGAGATATGGTTATGGGAGATTCAGGGTTTTACCTAGATAGGATATTGGTAGTATGGCACTTACTGTATGAGCTAGATCTACATAAATACAGTACTGGTATGTCTGGTATTTATCATTGGTACATCTGGTTGGTTTGAGTGTTGAGGCATATCTTGTATTTCTTGGTACATGGTTGAGGGATTTTGGTTATGGTATGTTGTTGAAGTTGTCGATTTAGTTTGAAGTTGCATATTAGTGAGGGTTTGATGTCTATTTCATGTGAGGGTTATTACACATTATTATGATTGTATGCACATGTATGGCACATGACTAGAGAGACATAGGTGCACATGGTTTGAGGAATATTCTTGCGATATTGGGTATGAGATATATGTTATCAGATCTGATCTATTGAGGATATGTTTGGTACAAACTATTGGTATATTTGGTATATGTTGGTATAGGTTATTGGTACAGGTTAATTATAGGTTATTGGTACAAGTTGACTACAGGTTATTGGTAAAAGTTGGTTATAGGTTGTTGGCATAGATTCGTATAGGTTTATAGTGGTATATTTCATAGTGACATTTTGGTAGTGGTTTCATTAGTTATTTGACACTTACATTTCAGGGCAGTTGGACGGGGCAAGGATAGGTAGTTGTAGCCACCTTCCGGTTGTAGTCGGAGAATGTAGGGGGCTGTATCCTGATGCAGGAGAATCGCTCCACCTCAGCACATGCCGGTCGATTTACACGTGTGGTGTGCATTCAAGGAAGGGAGAGGCATCACCCTCTCATTTTTCCTCAAGAATCAAAAGCGTGATCCAGGAATTTAATGATGAAAAGTTGGAAGAGCCAAGTTGTGCCTTTGCAAAAGCTGGAGATAAGGTCACCATTAAGTGGTTGATGGTAGGAGGGATCTTCATATGATTTGGAGAATATTTTCATCATTGTAATTTTCCCATTAGACATGTGTTTTGAATGGTGATTTGACACCACTAGTTTATCTTGGAGGCAATCCCATTGAGCCCCTCTTATATAAATCTTTGTATTATTTCCAAGTAAAGGTTGGTTGTAAGGGATCATAGGAGGTTAGCTAAGAAAGAGTTAGCTAGGAGAAAAATTCATAGAAGTTAGGGAGATCGATGAGAGTCAAGACTCGGTCGTAGTCCAGACTCAAATATTTGTAATTTGATTCTCTACCCTTAACATAAAATGATAGTTTTTCCTGTTATCAATTTATGGGTAATGGATTTTTTATTATGAATGTCATTTGTATGCATTTTATTTTTAGATGAATGTTAGAAATTGTCTGGAGGGATAGAGATATATTTTTGTATCAATGAGTGTGTCATATTAAGTATGATTCTTTAGGCTAAGTGCAAGGAGTGCACGACAAAGTGAGGAAGATCTGTAATCCGAAGAAAGGATTTCATGTATGAACTCAGTGGAGTTAGAAGAGAAACTGCCAAGAGGTCATACCAGGTTAATTCACAAACTCGGGAGGAAATTTCAAGGTGGTTAAGTACCTTGGAAAAAAAGATTGTGAAGGAGGAAACAAAGTCCAGAGTTACTGAACACTCTGAAATGCTTTTCCAGGAGGGCATAGAGCAAGTACGAGGGCATATGAGAGCAACACAATTGGAAATGTTGGAATCCTTAAGATAATCCCAAGGTTGATGAACACTCTAAGGAAGGAAGGCTTTGCAAGAGTGCATCGACAAAGGAAAGGATATTCCTTAAGATGCTCAGATAGGCTAAGGGAGAAGTCGTTGAAAATGTTATTCGAGTGCAAGGAGTGCACCAAGGAGAATGTAAATCCATCTTAAAATCTCAGGGGGAAGGGCGTAAGTTGTCAGGAGGGAAAAGGAGCATTCACTGAAGGATTTAGGGGAACGGTGAATATTGAAGCTTTTCAAGCCGAGCAATGTTGTTGAAGTGTCTGCACAAAACTCTGCAATGTTTGCAGAAGGTGTTTGAGAATAGCTTAAGTTTCGAAGGAGGAATTTGTGCTAAGTTTGAAAAGGGGTCGAGGACTTGTCAAAGTCCCAAAGACCACAAGACCGTCCATCATCAAAGGAGACATGTGGAGGCAGATCCAAGAGTTTGAGGATTCAGACTTTAGAAGAATTGCAAGGAGAGAAATTCAAACTTCGCGAAGGGAAAAGTGCGAAGAAATTCTGGACCTTGAGATCCAAGAGGACGTGTGGTAGATATCTATGCATTTTGGAGGAAGAACCCTTCAAAATAAAATTCAAATAGAGAATACCCAAAAAGCTGGGAGCAGAAGCAATCCTAGTCATCCATTGAGAAAGGACATGTGGCGAGAGGTCAACGCTTAGCGTATTCACAAATTGGGAGAAGAAGAGTTGAGAGAAGAGAGGACTCACGAAGTTTGAAATCATGGGTTGATATTAACCATCGATCACAAGGGGAACATGGAACATAGATTTGTCCCTAGAGAATTTGTCGATTCGGTAATTGGGAAAAGGGAGTAAGCAATTCGCAAAAGTACCGAAGCACGGAGTCATGAAGGGAGCTATCCCATGGTCGCCATATATGGTCATATCAAGGAGGGAGCCTAACATAGAGAGCTAGAGTCCGTTGGAGTTAATATTGAAAATCACTAAGGAGAGGGTCTATGGGTGCCACACAACCTGCACCGAGAAGGTGAAGGACCTGTGTCAATTTAACCTAGTTCCATTAGGAGCCCTAGAAGCCATTCGGTTTGGTGACTTGAACGATCCTAGACCGGGAGGTCGAGCAACCCTTTGGAAGGAAAGGGGGTCTACGCCATAGTGGTATCAGAGCATATTTTTATTTTTAGGTGGAAAGAAGGAAACAAAGAAGATACTCTGATACTAGGAGTATCAGAGCTAATGCAGAATTGGTTTTTGTAAGCAAGGGATACAGAGTGTGATACTCTGTTGAAGTTGTTGCAAGGTGTGCAATAGATGATAAACAAACAGGTGGGCTATATGTGAATAAATATGTTCGTTGGATGTCATGAACACGATCAAGGGGAGTTCTACCCACAGAAAATAAAAGAGGAAATAAACAAAGAGCTCAGGGAGATCAGGGCAGAGATGGAGTCGCTAGCATTGAAAATGTAGTGGGAAGCAAAGGTGCATTGGAGGTATGAATGGCCTTTGAAGAGGACAACTAAGTGGCATGTTCGGAATGTGTGTACATACACAGGATGCAATGGAGGAATGCACATACATACCCAGGATGTAGAAGAGGAAGTTGAGTACAATTGGAAAAGGCCATGAAAAATTGAGTAGATGTGGATTCCACATCTCTAGAGTCCGAAAGCAAGTTCTAAGGAAGGTCTATTGTGATCAGGTACATAAGATCTATCTACAGGTTCAAAATTTATGTCATATTCTTATGTGTAGTTGGATATTGTTATGTACATGACATATGGTTATGGGAGATTCAGGGTTTTACCTAGAGAGGCTATTGGTAGTATGGCACTTACAGTATGATCTAGATCTACATAAATATAGTACTGGTATGTCTAGTATTTATCATTGGTACTTCTGGTTGGTTTGAGTGTTGAAGCATATCTTGTATTTCTCGGTACATGGTTGAGGGATTTTGGTTATGGTATGTTGTTTAAGTTGTCGATTTAGTTTGAAGTTGCATATTAGTGAGGGTTTGATGTCTATTTCATGTGAGGGATTATTACACATTATTATGATTGTATTCACATCTATGGCACGTGACTAGAGAGACATAGGTGCACATGGTTTGAGGGATATTCTTGTGATATTGGGTATGATATCTATGTTATCAAATCTTATCTATTGAGGAGATGTTTGGTACTGGCTATTGATATATTTGGTATATGTTGGTATAGGTTATTGGTACAGGTTGATTACAGGTTATTGGTACATGTTTACTACAGGTTATTGGTACAAGTTGGTTACAGGTTGTTGGCATAGATTCGTATAGGTTTACAGTGGTATATTTCATAGTGACATTGTGGTAGTGGTTTCATCAGTTTTTTGACACTTACATTTTAGGGCGGTTGGGCGGGGAAAGGATAGGTAGTTGTAGCCAACTTCTAGTTGTAGTCGGAGAATGTAGGGGGTTGTATCCTGATGCAGGAGAATCTCTCCACCTCAGCACGTGCCATTCGATTTACACGTGCGGTGCACATTCAACGAAGGGAGAGCCATCGCCCTCTCATTTTGCCTCAAGAATCAAAAGCGTGATCCAAGAATTTAATGATGAAAAGTTGGAAGAACCAAGTTGTGCCTTCGTAAAAGCTAGAGACAAGGTCGCTATTAAGTGGTTGATGGTAGGAGGGATCTTCATCCGATTTGGAGCAGATTTCCATCATTGTAATTTTCCCATTAGAGAGGTGTTTTGAATGGTGATTTGACACCACTACTTTATCTTGGAGGGACTCCCATTGAGCCCCTCTTGTATAAATAATTGTATTATTTCCAAGTAAAGGCTGGTTGTAAGGGATCATAGGAGGTTAGCTAAGAAAGAGTTAGCCAGGAGAATAATTCATAGATGTTAGGGAGATCAATGAGAGTCGAGACTCAGTCGTAGTCCAGACTCAAATATTTGTAATTTGATTCTCTACCATTAACAGAAAATGATAGTTTTTCCTGTTATCAATTTCTGTGTAATGGATGTTATGTTATGAATGTCATTTGTATGAATTTGATTTGTAGATGAATGTTAGAAATCGTCTGGAGGGATACAAATATATTTTTATATATGTGAGTGTGTCAGATTAAGTCTGATTCTCTAGGCTAAGTGCAAGGAGTGCATGACAGAGTGAGGAAGATCTATAAGCCAAAGCAAGGAGTGAATGTATGAACTTAGTGGATTTAGAAGAGAAACTACTAGGAGGGCATACCAGGTTAATTCACAGACTCGAGAGGAAATTTCAAGGTGGTTAAGTACCTTGGAAAAAAAGACTGTGAAGTAGGAAACAAAGTCTAGATTTACTGAACACTCTAAAATTGTTTTCCAGGAGGGAATAGAGCAAGTACAAGGGTGTATGAGAGAAACATGATTAGAAGTGTTGGAATCCTTAAGAGAATCCTAGGGTTTTTGAACACTCTGAGGAAGGAAGGCTTTGCAAGAGTGCATCGACAAAGGAAAGGATATTCCTTAAGATGCTCAGATAGGCTAAGGGAGAAGTCGTTGAAAATATTATTCGAGCGCAAGGAGTGTGCCAAGGAGAATGTAAATCCATCTTACAAGCTCAGGGGGAAGGGCGTAAGTTGTCAGCAGGGAAAAGGAGCATTCGCTGAAGGATTTAGGGGAACACTGAATATTGAAGATTTTCAAGCCGATTAAAGTTGTTGAAGTGTCTGCACAAAACTCTACAATGTTTGCAGAAGGTGTTTGAGAATAGCATAAGTCTCGAATGAGGAATTTTCTCTAAGTGTGCAAAGGGGATGAGGACTTGCCGAAGTCCCAAATACCACAAAACTATCCATCATCAGAGGAGACATGTTGACGCAGCACCCCCTACCTCAGCAGGGTTCTGTGACCTCCTAGTCTCTGGATCGTTCAAAAGTTATGAGCTGAAATGGTTCTTCGAGCTCCTGTTGGAACCCCTTGAACAAATCCACAGGTCCCTTTCTCCCCTGGCACAGGCCTTGAGAAAACCTATGCACGCGCTCACCTTACAACGCTCATCTTTGTTCTGAACCAACGCACCTTTCGTGTTTCAGGGTTTCAAGACTTTGCGATATTGCGAGTCACGACTCCACGTCTCCTGACTCCTAGCCTATTTAACACTTGGTTCCCAGGGTGCCAAAAAGGGCAGTCCACGACAAAGTGCTATCGTCTTTAGTAATTTGAGAAACTGCGATGCAAGTGTTCCCCCTGTTCTCTGTCTTTCCAATCCCCGGTGTCTGAATTCCTGAATTCCTGAAATGTCGAAATCTACCCGTGACCATGGTCCACTTTTTGGGATTTTAGAATTCGCGATTTCATGATTCCGGCTGCAGATGGTTCTTGGTCCTTCGATCTCCCAGACCCCAAAATGTTGAAATGTTCAAATGCCGAAATGGTTGCTTCCTCCGTGACCACAACCCTACTCCAAGAGCGCGTTGCGTTTCACGACTTTGGGGGTTTCAATGCAAAGTGCCTCATCTCCTATCATCGGAATTGCTGAAATGTCGAATTTCAAGATGTCAAAATGCCAAACCCCGCTCCAAAGGGGAATCAATGGCTCCTGATATTTTTGGGATTTTGTGAACCAGAAGTTCACGATGCAGTGACTCCAAAATCTCTTGTCACACCAATCCCCAAATTCCTGAGATATGAGTTCGTTCAGGATCCAACGGCTATCGGTCCTTTTCACTAGATCTAATGATCCAGATCTAATATTTTGCACTCTCTCCTTCTATTGTATGGACATGAAACTCAACGGTCTAGATCTCGTCTCTTCAGCTGATCTAATGGTAGATTTGGTCCACCTTGAACATGGCCTTCTTCCTTTCCCTTGGAAGATTTTCTGAAGTTTCAAAGGCCTCAACCTTTGCTTCCTCTGTGAGCTCAATTCTCTTGGATATCGCCTGCGTTTTAGGAACGCTATCCCTCCTAAGCTTTGTTCACTCTGAAACCTCAAAAGGTTTCATGACCTTTGCACTCCTTGCAGGGTCCTTGCATGCAATTGTGCTATCTCTTCTGAGCTTAAGAACTTTGAGACAAGTTGTCACCTCTACACACTCCTTGTGCCTGACGAGACTTCCAACGGCTTTCTATCACCACCCGAATATTAACCTAGTGCACCCCTTGCACAGGTATTCTTCCTGCTTGAGCTTCAACTGCTCGAACCTCAATGGTCTCTATCCCTTCCTCTCCTTGAAAGGGTGTAAGTGCCCTCTGGAAACTTCCTGCACAAACACACTTTGTTGAGCTTGAAGGGTGTTTAGTAACCCTGTGAGTGTCTCCTCCTGTGACACTCCTCTTCTCTCTGAACTCAAACAAGAGTTCCTTTTGTGCACACTTGCACCAAATCAATGCCCACCTGGAAGAATTCTCAAGAATCCTCAGTGATTCTGTCTTCTCACCGAACTCGAAATAGAGTTCTCCTTAATGCATCCTGTGCATTTTCTCAATGCCCTCCTAGCAGAACCTTTACAGAATTCTCAGCAATTCTTCTTCTCTTCTCTGTGCTCTCCTCTACACAGTTCTTCCTTCAAGGTGTTCAACAACCTTGAGGCTTCTTCCTTGAGTCAATGACTTCCTCTGGTGCACCCTCCTGGTACATCTTTGTCTGAAATTCAACAGAATTCAGAAGTGCACTCCTGCACTGGTTTTCAGAGATCGAAGTACTCTGTCATGCACTCTTGCATGAAACCACAAAGAACCCAAACCTAAAATCAAATAACTCTGAATAGATAGTGAAAGCTACCTATCCCTGCAAATGAATATCTAACATACATCTACAACATATCATAAACAAATAAAGACATTCATCAACATACACAGAATAACATGCAAGAAAAACTTCTCTGATTATATTAATATGGAATGCCTCTTTACAATGTGAGCTTGGACTGCAACAGAGTCACGGTTTCTTCTCTTCTCCCTATTCTTCTCTACCTCTCTACTGACTAATGCCTACAGATACAAAAGGGGGCTCCTCGAGCTCTTCCCTCCATCCTCACCAACTCTCATTAATTTACATTCAATTACATTGAATGACTGTCTAGTCGGAATCGGATCTAGATCTCAGCCTTACATCCATTTAAGGCAACCTTTATCTAAAGCCTATGCACATGCATGGCTTTTGGCTCTACCAACCTTACAACATTTAATACAATTTTCAAATTTTGAAAAACAAGAGGGTTGTGCCTCTCTCCTTCCATTGAATGTGCTCTTGATGTGCTAACTGGCTGGCGCTCGATGACGTTGGAGTGATGCTCCTGCATCATACTCTTCAGCTACAAAAATCATGAGCTCCTGCTCATGAGATTCCCAGCACCACTGTTGAAATCCACCTAGATCCAAAACAATTCTTTCGAGCTGTCCATCCGCTCCATCACTTCAATGCTACTGCTGCATCTTCTGCCCTATTGTTCGTGTAGGCTTCCTTCTGCTCATCTTTCCTTTCCTGATTGTTTCTTTTGTTGACCTCAACATCAGCCTCCTGATCTCCTCAATTATGTCGTCCAACTACTCCCAGGGCTAGCTCTCCTTTTGCAGCCTGCTCCACTGCACTTCTTCCATGCAAATGGGTAGATCATCTTGATCTCCCATGCCATCTTCTTTTTTTGTGGCCTCAACTTGCCATCCTGCTACAAAATTCATCTCTGCAGTCTTATCCTCCTAAATGACCTGTTGTTCAGTCACCTTCTCTGATATACTTGCTTTTGTCATTTCATCTTGTGTTGGTTGAATTCCAGCTTCCTCCAACTGCTCCTTAGACTGGAATTCTCCTTCATCTTCTACTACATGCCTTGGCATTACAATCATCATCTGTTCAGCTCCCTGGCTGAAATTTTTGAGCGATTCCTCGGAATGCTCCTTTGCTAACATCTACATGATAGTATGCTCATGGCAATCATCTACCAGTTCTGGGTTTTTCAACCAATCCTCCAACATTTCTAGCTCCATCTCCCATGGAGTGAGCATCTTATCTACATGCTCTTCTTCTAATGTCAGATTCAGTGTTGCAAGTGTCTTTGTTTCAACTACCTGGCTGAAATCTTTGAGCCATTCTTCTGAATGCTCATCTTCTTCTCCTTCTACTGGGGTATCTCCTGACATCTTCTCCATGTCTTTGAAAGTCACAGTTGGCTGTCCTTCCGCTGTTGTTGCCTCAGCAACACAAGCTCTCGCCTCAACTAGGCTAAGTGGCAGGAATATCTCAATTCCTCCAATGATCAGAAAATGTGTCTGATCCTTCTCTATCAACTCCTCTCACTGACCCAAACTCATCCCTGAGTTCATGAGACTTTCACGCAGCCTCATCTAGTCTCCCTTGCCCTCCTAGAAATATGGAGTTTCTCCTCTTCCTCTGCCCACCTGGCAGTCTATGAGATCAATTGATCCCATCTCAGTGCCTTCCTAGCAATTTGAACTTTCAGCACCGCCCTCCTAACAGTATAAGAGACCTTCACTTGATCTCTTTCTATTGCCTACCTGGCAATTTGAAAATCCATATCTACCCTCCTGGTAGTCTTTGAGATCATCTTGTGACCTCTTCTTATTGCCTACTTGGAAAATTGAAAATTCCTCACTGCCTGCTTGGCAGCTTCTGAGATCTCTGCTCGATCTCTCCTCTTCATCATCACTGAGATTTCTCCTAGCTTCTTGTTCACAGGCATGAACCATCTCCTCTGTGGTCCTGAGGCTTTCACATACCTTAGCCACCTCCTCAACAGCCTTTGCTATCTTTTGGCCAACAATTTCTTGACTGGCCATTTTGCTTTTCTCTTCATGGGCCATTTATATACCCAATGCGTCTTTGTGTTCTGCTGCACCCGCAGTGCAAGATCTTCCATCCTTGCCCTTATCTTAGCGAGCTCTTTATCCATCTCTGATTTACTCATCTACTGGTGGTCTTCTCTTACACCATGCACATGGCCTTTAGTAGCCATTTTCCTGTTCTTGTCTGCCCTCTTGGTAAACTTGTTGCTTTCACTCTGCAACTGTGAGTGCTTCCAGCCTTTTCTACAATCCTTCTGACTATCTATTGACTGCTATGCACCTTGCAACAATCATCACAGAGCTTCAACACTCTGTATTCCTTTTCCTCTGGCTCCCTCTGCCTGCAATATACAGACAAAATCAAGCTCTGATACCACATGATGCAGCACCCACTACCTCAGCAGGGTTCTGCGACCTCTCGGCCTCTAGATCGTTCAAAAGTTTTGAGCCAAAATGGTTCTTTGGGCTCCTGTTGGAACCCCTTGAACAAATCCACAGGTCCCTTTCTCCCCTGGTGCAGGCCTTGAGAAAACCTATGCACGCGCTCAACTTTCGGCGCTCATCTTTGTTCTGAACCAACGCACCTTTCACGTTTTGGGGTTTCAGGACTTCGCGATATTGTGAGTCGGGACTCCACGTCTCCCGACTCCTGGCCTCTCTAACACCTATTTCCTGGGGTGCTGAAAAGGGTGGTCCACGACAAAGCACTACCATATTTCGCGATTCAGGAAACCACGATGCAAGATTTCCCCTTGTTCTCTGTCTTTCCAATCCCCGGTGTCTGAATTCCCGAATTCCTGAAATGCCGAAATCTACCCCTGACCACGGTCCACTTTTCGGGATTTTAGAATTCGCAATTTTGCAATTCTGGCTACAGATGGTTCTTGGTGCTTCGATATCCCGGACCCCAAAATGTCGAAATGACGAAATGGTTGCTTCCTCCATGACCAAAACCCTACTCCAAGAGTGCGTCGCATTTTGCGACTTCGGGGGTTTCAATGCAAAGTGCCCCAACTCCTGTCATCGAAATTACCGAAATGTTGAATTCTAAGATGTCAAAATGTCAAACCCCACTCCAAAGGGGAATCAATGGCTCCTGATATTTTCAGGATTTCGCGAACCAAAAGTTCACGATGTAGTGACTCCAAAATCTCTTGTCACGCCAATCCCCGAATTCCCGAGATACGAGTTCGTTCAGGATCCGACGACTATCGTTCCATTGCACTAGATCTGACGACCCATATCTAATATTCTGCACTCTCTCCTTCTATTGTCTGGACGTGAAACTCAACGGTCCAGATCTCGTCTCTTCAGTTGATCTGACGGTAGCTGTGCTCTACCTTGAGCATGGCCTTCTTCCTTTCCCTTGGAAGATTTTCTAAATTTTCAAAGGCCTCAACCTTTGCTTCCTCTGCAAGCTCAATTCTCTTGGATATTGTCTGTGTTCTAGGAACGCTATCCCTCCTAAGCTTTGTTCACTCTGAAACCTCAAAAGGTTTCACAACCTATGCACTCCTTGCAGGGTCCTTGCACGCAATTGTGCTATCTCTTTTGAGCTTAAGAACTTTGAGACAAGTTCTCACCTCTGCACACTCCTTGTGCCTGACAAGCCTTCCGACGGCTGTCTATCACCACTTCACCCGAATTATAGCCTGGTGCACTCCTTGCACAGGTCTTCTTCCTACTTGAGCTTCAACTGCTCGAACCTCAATGGTCTTTGTCCCTTCCTCTCCTTGAAAGGGTGTAAGTGCCCTATGGAAACTTCCTTCTCAAGCACACTTTGCTGAGCTTGAAGGGTGTTCAGTAACCCTGTGAGTGTCTCCTCCTGTGACACTCCTCTTCTCTCTGAACTCAAACAAGAGTTCCTTTTGTGCAAAGTTGCACCAACTCAATGCCCAACTTGCAGAATTTTCCAGAATCCTCAGTGATTTTGTCTTCTCACCGAACTCGAAATAGAGTTCTCCTCAATGCATCCTGTGCATTTTCTCAATGCCCTCCTGGCAGAGCCTTTATAGAATTCTCAGCAATTATGCTTCTCTTCTCTGTGCTCTCCTCTGCACAGTTCTTCCTTCAAGGTGTTCAACAGCCTTGAGGCTTCTTCCTTGAGTCAATGAACTCCTTTGGTGCACCCTCCTGATACGTCTTTGTATGAAATTCCATAGAATTCAAAAGTGCACTTCTGCACTAGTTTTTAGAGACCGCAGTACTCTGTCAAGCACTCTTGCATGAAACCACAAAGAACCCAGGCCTAAAATCAAAGAAATCTGAACAGATAGTGAAAGCTACCTATCCCTGCAAATGCACATCTAACATACATCTACAGCATATCATAAACACATAAAAAAATTCATCAACATACACAGAATAACATGCAGGAAAAACTGCTCTGGTTGTATTAATATGGAATGCCTCTTTACAATGTGAGCTCAGACTGCAACAGAGTCACGACTTCTTCTCTTCTCCCTATTTTCTCTATTCTTCTCTACCTCTCTACTGAATAATGCCTACAGATACAAAAGATATTTTTACAAAAGCGGGCTCCTCGAGTTCTTCCCTCCATCCTCACCAACTCTCATTAATTTACATTCAATTACATTGAATGGTTGTCTAGTCTGAATTGGATCTAGATATCAGCCTTACAACCATTTAAGGCAACCTTTATCTAAAGCTTGCACACATGCATGGATTTTGGCTCTACCAAACTTACAACATTTAATACAATTTTCAAATTTTGAAAAACAAGAGGGTTGTGCCTCTCTCCTTCCATTGAATGCGCTCTTGGTGTGTTGGCTGGCTGGTGCTTGATGACGTTGGAGTGATTCTCTTGCATCATATGTGGAGGTAGATCTGAGAGTTCGAGGATTTAGACTTCAGAAGAATTGCAAGGAGAGAAATTTAAACTTCGTGAAGGGAAAAGTGCGAAGAAGTTCTGGACCTTGAGATCCAAGAGGACATGTGGAAGATATCTACACATTTTGGAGGAAGAACCCTTCAAAATAAAAGTCAAAGAGAGAATACTCGAAGAGTTTGGAGCCAAAGAAATCCTAGTTTTTCACTGAGAAAGGACATGTGGAAAGAGGTCAACGCTTCATTGATTCACAAATCGGGAGAAGTAGAGTTGAGAGAAGAGAGGAATCACAAAGTCTGAAATTGCGAGTCGATATCAACCATTGATCACAAGGGGAACATGGACCATATATTTTCCCTGGAGAATTTGTCGATTTGGGAATCCGGAAAAAGGGAGTAAGAAATTTGTGAAAGTCCCGAAGCATGGAGTCGCGAAGGGATCTATCCCACGGTCGCCATCCATGGTCATATCAAGGAGGGAGCCTAACATAGAGAGCTAGAGTTCATTGGTGTTAATATTGAAAAGCACTAAGGAGAGGGCATGCGAGTGCCACACAACCTACACCAAGAAGTTGAAGGAACTGTGTCAATTTAACCTGGTTCTATTAGGATCCTAACGAGCCATTTGGTTTGATGACTTGAATGATCCTAGACCGGGAGGTCGAGCAACCCTTTGAAGGGAAGGGGGGTCTGCACCAGATTGGTATCAGAGCATATTTTTATTTTCAAGTGGAAAGAAGGAGACAAAGAAGATACTCTGATACCAGGAGTATCATATCTAATGCAGAATTGGTTTTTGTAAGCAAAGGAGATGGAGTGTGATACTTTGTTGAAGTTGTTGCAAGGTGTGTAGGAGATGATAAACAACTAGGTGGGATATATGTGAATCAAGATGTTCGTTGGATGTCATGAACATGATCAAGGGGATTTATGCCCACAGAAAATAAAAGAGGAAATAAACAAAGAGCTCAGGGAGATCAGGGCAGAGATGGAGTCGCTAGCATTGAAAATGCAGCTGGAAGCAAAGGTGTGCTGGAGGTATGAATGGAGTTTGAAGAGGAAAAATAAGTGGCATGTTCAGAATTTGTTGGACAGAGGGCATCAACATGTGTTAAACAGGTGGTTGAGGTATGCTGAAAATCTCAGTGATGAGGGAAAGAGATCTAGCAAAGGTCTTGTAGGTTGCCAGGTGAGCAATGTGAAGGGATCAATGGATCTCGTAAACTGCCAGGTGGGCATAAGAGACATTCCAAATTTCCAAGTGGGAAAATAAGAAGAAGTGAACTCAACTGAAATTTCGCATCAGTGGGTGTTGACAGATGAAGAGGAGGTGGAATAAAGACCTCGCTCAGGTGAAGATTCATGTGAAACTACAAGTCGCGTGAATGAAGATGATGACAAGTTGGAAACTTTCATCACAACGAAGGAGAAGGATTAGAGGACCATTCTGATCATTGGAGGAGTCTATATATTCCTGCCAATCGGTTGAGGGAAGGCTAGCACAGATTTTTCGGATGCGACAGAAAGACAACAAGATGAAGCTATCATGGAAGAGGAGGAACACATACTAAAGTCTGTCCCAACAAAAGGATAACACCCAGTTGGATTACTCATCTAGTGGTAGATGGAGTTGAAGGTGCTAGAGGATTGGTTACATCGCTCAGAACTGAAAATTGGATGCCATAAGATAGCCATGCCAAAGAAGACACACAAGCATGAGTTGCATATGGTGGAAGCTGGAGCTGAGCCAGTACAAGAGAAACTGACAGGAGAAAATCTGTCAGAAGGAAAGGCTAAGCAGAAGCCCAGTGATGAGAAGTCTACAGGAGTGGAAGCTACAGAAGTATGGAAAACTAATGCCATAAGTGATGAAGGAGATAACTTGGGAGATCAAAGTGATTTACCCATTGACAAGGAAGAAGTGCAACAAGCTAGTCTACAAAAGAAGATTCAGCCAATGGAGAAGCTAGAAGAGATGATTGAGGAGATAAGGAGGTTGATGTTGGGATCAGTAGAGGAAGAAAATAGCAAGGAGAAGTTGGAAAAAAGTAAACCTACACGAGATGTGGGGATGATGTAGTAACAACGAAGCAGAGGAGCAGAGAGACAACTCCAAGAGAAATTTTGGGATCTAGGAGGATTTCAACCGAGATGGAAATATCATGAGTAGGAGCTCATGATTTTCAGAGTCATGGATTATGATGTAGGATCATCACTCCAACTCATCACGTGCTAGTCGATTTACACACGTGGTGTGCATTCAAGGAAGGGAGAGGCGTTGCCCTCTCATTTTTCCTCGAGAATCAAAAGCGTGATCCAGGCATTTAATGATGACAAGCTGGAAGAACCAAGTTGTGCCTTCTCACAAGATGTAGATAAGGTCGCCATTAAGTGGTTGATGGTAGGAGGGATCTGCATCCGATTTGGAGTAGATTTCCATCATTGTGATTTTCCCATTAGACGAGCGTTTTGAATGGTGATTTGACACCACTAGTTTAGCTTCGAGGGAATCCCATTGAGCCCCTCTTGTATAAATCTTTGTATTATTTCCAAGTAAAGGTTGGTTGTAAGGGATCGTAGGAGGTTATCTAAGAAAGAGTTATACAGAAGAAAAATGAATAGAATTTAGGGAGATCGATGAGAGCCAAGACTCGGTCGTAGTCCGAACTCAAATATTTGTAATTTGATGCTCTACCATTAATAGAAAATGACATTTTTTCCTGTTATCAATTTTTGTGTAATGGATGTTGTGTTATGAGTGTCATTTGTATGCATTTGAGCTGTAGATGAATGTTATAAATCATCTGGAGGGATAGAGATATATTTTTCTATCTGTGAGTGTGTCAGATTAAGTCTGGGTTTCTAAGATAAGTGTAAGGAGTGTGAGATAGAATGAGGAAGCTCTATAAGCCGATGCAAGGAGTGTGTGTCTGAACTCAGTGGAGTCATAAGAGAAACTTCCAGGAGGGCATACCAGGTTAATTCATAGACTCGGGAGGAAATTTCAAGGTGGTTAATTACCTTGGAAAAAAAGACTATGAAGTAGGAAACATAGTCCAGAGTTACTGAACACTCTGAAATGATTTTTTAGGAGGGCGTAGAGAAAGTACGAGGGCGCACAAGAGAAAAACGATTAGAAGTGTTGGAATCCTTAAGAGAATCACAGGGTTGTTGAACACTCTGAGGAAGGAAGGCTTTGTAAGAGTGCATCGACAAAGGAAAGGAGATGCTTTAAGATGCTCAGATAGGCTAAGGGAGAAGTCGTCGAAAAGATGAGTTGATCACAAAAAATGCGCCAAGGAGACTTTAAATCCATCTTACAAGCTCGGGGGGAAGAGCGTACGTTTCCAGGAGGGAAAAGGAGCATTCATTGAAGGATGCAGGGAAATGGTGAATCTTGAAGGTTTTCAAGCCGAGCAAAGTCATAGAAGTGTCTGCATAGAACTCTGCAACATCTGTAGAAGGTGTTCGAGAATAGCCTAATTATCTAAGGAATTTACACTAAGTGTGCAAAGGGTTAGAGGAATTTTTGAAGTCTCGAATACCACAAACCCATCCATCATCGGAGGAGAGAGGTGGAGGCATATCTAAGAGTTTGAGGATTCAGACTTCGGAAGAATTGCAAGGAGAGAAATTCAAACTTCATGACGGGAGAAGTGCAGATAAATTATGGATTGTGATATATAGGAGGAAGTGTGGAAAAGATCTATGCATTTCAGAGGAAGAACCCTTCGAAAGAAAATTCAAGGAGAGTATACCCAAAGAGCTAGGAGCTGAAGCAATCCTAGCCATCCATTGAGAAAGGATGCATGACAAGAGGTCAATGCTTCGCTGATTCACAAATCAGGAGAAGTAGAGTTGAGAGAAGAGATGACTCGTGAAGTCCAAACTTATGATTCATTCTCAACCGTCAATCGCAAGGGGAACGTGGACCATAGATTTGGCCCTAGAGAATTCGACAATTCGAGAATCGGGAAAAAGGGAGTAAGCAATTCGCAAAGGTCTCGAAGAATGGAGTCACAAAGGGACCTAGCCCATGGTCGTCATTCGTGGTCATATCAAGGAGGGAGCCTAGCACAAAGAGCTAGATTCCATTGGCATTAAGATCGAAAAGGGCTAAGGAGAGGGTCTGCAGGTGCCACACAACCCGTGCCAAGAAGGTGAAGGGTCTGTTTCAAGTTAACTTGGTTCCATTAGGAGCCTGACGAGAAATTCGGTTCGGTGACTTGAACGATCCTAGACTAGGAGGTCAAGCAACCCTTTGGAGGGAAGGGGTGTCTAAATCATAGCCTCCTTCTAGTTGTAGCCATAGAATTGGGGAGTTGGAGCTTCCCTCAAGTTGTAGCCTGAAAATATAGGGGGTTGGATCCTCCTTCCAGTTGCAGCTGGAAAACAAAGGAATTTGTTTCTTCCATTGAATGTAATTCTTAAAGACATATAAGAAAAATCATTCCATGGTTTTCTCCCACATTGGGTTTACACGTAAAAAAATTGGTGTATTGTGTATATGTATGATTTCTCATTGTTCATGGTTTATTTATTCTGCACTTGTTGAATTATATTGGTAAATTGGTCAAAAAGATAAACAACACTTATATATTGTGGTTAAAAAGGATTAAAAATCTCTATTATTGATTCACCCCCCCCTCCCCCCCACCTCATTAATCCAACACTATCAACAAAAATTCTAACTTATACTAGGTGATGATGATTGCCCAAGAACAAGGAAGCTACTTCATCATACACCCATGTTAAGAAAACAATGAGCTCCCAACTCATGTGGTTGTAATCACAAGGTCTATGGATGAGGAACACCCTTCAAGGTATTCCAAATCTTTGTAAAAAATCCATGATGCATATCTAGAACTTTGTCTCTTCCATTTGATTAGATACTTGAATTAGTCTTTGTTTTGAGTCCTTCTACAAACTCTCTTTGCCAATATTTGTTCCACTGACTCCACTGATTTGATTGGAAGTTTCTTTTTCCAGGTGTTCATGGTATCCACTTCACCATCCTCTCCTCCTTCATGGAACTCATATAAGTCAACAACATTAATATTACCCCGAAATCCACCTTCATTAATCACCAATTGCACAATAGATGGAATTACAAAGACTTCAAACAGCTAAGTCGTGCCCTAGTCCAAGGAGAAATTAGGAGAACGCATGCACCATTGGATATTCTATCAAAAATGGCCTTCGAACTTCACCTACAGCTCATGCGTGAGATAAGAACGGACCTCTTTATAGTGTTAGATTCCAGTGTTGCGCTAAAAGAAGATGGAGAGGGACTTAATTCAAATGAACGCCATGCAAGAAAACAGGATAAACTTACAAAAAAAAGGGACGTGGAAAACAAAGATGACACTATAAAAAACGATGATAAAAAAGTAATAAGCATGTCCATCCATGATCTAAACAATGAAGAAGTGAACATCTTTAAGAAAGGATTAGGTTTTTCCATTGCTCCGAAAACTGTCCCCGTAGAAAACATAGTCTATAGCGTAGAAGACAGCATAAAAACCTCAGTGAATAAGACAAGGATGATACCAAGCAGGATTGCGCCCTGGTCCTCAAGAATGAAAAACCACCAAAAAATAACATCAGAAAAAAGGAGCATGAATCCATCAATAACCTCAGAAGCAATGAAAACATTGTGATTTTGAAAGCTGAAAAGGGTGGAGCTACAGTAGTCATGAACATAATGGATTACAACACCAAAATGATAGAGCATCTCACCAAGACTAGCAGTTATAAAAATTTATACAACAACCCACTATCCAAGGTCATCAAGGAAGTCAAGAAAGCCATAAAAGATTCCAACCTAGATGAAATAATGAATAAATGACTAACTCCAAGCTGCCTAATTAGCCCTAGAATATATGGACTCCCTAAGATCCACAAGGAAGGAGTTCCTCTGAGACCAATTGTCAACACAATATGTTCCCCAACCTATGAACTAGCCAAGTACGTGGCAAGGATCCTATAACCTTTAGTTGGCAGGACAGACTCATACATCAAGGATTGAAGAGACTTCGTGGAACTCATAAAAGAGGAGAAAATTGAATCAAAGGATATGCTCATCATCTTTGATGTGGTTTCACTTTTTACAAAGATCCCATTAAATGAGGCCATTCAAGTTATAAATGAGGTCGCAGACCCTCAAACAAGGTCTTCAGGAAGAAAAATCACACAGACAACTACCTTCATGTTGAATCCCACCACCATCCCTCATAAAATATGGGGGTTCTCAACACCATGTCCATAAGGGAAGCAAGAATTTTCGACAAAGAACATATAAAGGAGGAAGTATACCACTTAACTAGGGTCTTTAAGAACATTGGATATAGAGATAGAGACATCAAAAAGGAAATAGATAAGAAGGATAAAAGGACTCGTGTGCAGAATGATATAACATCCAACATAAAGGCCTTTCTTCCCTACATTTGGGGTGTCACAGAAAAGATTGCAAAGGTTTTAAAAAGGAAAGAAATTATAACCTCCTTCAAACCCCTAATTACTATCAGACAAAGAATGAAGTCTATAAAGGACCCTATAGACCAACAAAAAGGAAAAGGCATCTACAATGTCTCTTGTTCATGTGGGAAATGTTACATTGGGGAAATCAGACAATCATTTCAGGTAAGGATCAAGGAACATGAAGCAAACATTAGAAATGAACGCACTCACACTTTGGCCTTAGCAGAACACTCACTTAAGACCAAACATCATCCCTACCTTGAGGATACCAAGATACTAGAAAAAGAGGATCATTACTACAAGAGACACTTAAGAGAAGCTCTAGAAATAATCAAGCACCCCAACACTATGAACAGAGACGGTGGCCTGGAGGTGAGTATCTTTTGGCACCCATTAATCAACCAACTTAGGGACCCTCATAGATAAAATCAGGTATGACACCTTCCTTCTTCTTTTCCTTGAATGTTTATGTTTTACTTTTGAGTCAGTTCATAGGTTTAGAGGTCTAGCTAACCTTGTATTACCTACTATAAAACTTTAATTATAGAAACTTATTACTATATATATCACTAATTAAGTTATATATATCCTAATCATATGACACTATATATATTAATACTCAATTTTTATCATTCTAACCCTAGATTCTCATATATATGTATACATATTATTTATACATTCTAATCACTTAAAACCTAAATCATAAATTAACCACTACTACATAGTATCCTAAGCATATTAAAAAAAAAATTAACCCTATATATATATATATATTGTTGATACTGAGAGGGGGGTGAATCAGTATCAAGTACAATTTAAAACCTTTTTCAACTTATACTTAAACCATTCAACTATATTCAATGAGCAATGAACAATAGTATAAGAGTTACACCAATACACCACAATACACCATGCACAATATATGAGAAATAATCAATAGTTATTATTCAAGGGAAGTAATGACTTCCAAAGGTAGCTACAACTTCCAAATGTAAAGGGAGGGATAAACCTCCAAGAGGAAGATACAATCTTCCAATATCAAGAGAGAGTTGAACT
>JASDQU010104245.1:441486-452871 GCA_032191745.1 Picea mariana
AACTTCTTCTTCTTCTTCTGCGTCTTCCCTTACATAAAGGTCTTGTAGCTTGTCCCAAAGCTCTTTTGATGATGCACATGATCCCACCTTGGATTTCACTGAATCTGTCAATCCATCCAGGATGGTATCTATCACCAATTTGTTTTTCCTTTTTTCTTCCTTCTGAGTTGCAATCTTTGGTTTCTTCAAAGCATTGTATCCTGAAGCAACTGACAACCAAACATCTGCCCCAAGAGCTTTCAAGTAAATTTTCATTCCACTACTCCAGTATTCAAAATTGCTTCCGTCAAATGGTGGAATCCCATTTGGAATTTTGTCTTCCATTTCTTCTTAGGATCTTCCTTCCAGTGGTTAAACTGTACTGAAGGTAACCCGCTCTGATACCAATTGTTGATACTGAGAGGGGGTTGAATCAGTATCAAGTACAATTTAAAACCTTTTTCAACTTATACTTAAACCATTCAACTATATCCAATGAGCAATGAACAATAGTATAAGAGCTACACCAATACACCACAATACACCATGCACAATATATGAGAAATAATCAATAGTTAATGTTCAAGGGAAGTAATGACTTCCAAAGGTAGCTACAACTTCCAAATGTAAAGGGAGGGATAAAACTCCAAGAGGAAGACACATTCCTCCAATATCAAGAGAGAGTTTAACTCTCCATCCTTTCCCCTACCTTCCACCCAATAATATATGAGAGATAATAAAACTTTACATTAAATCATCACCATCAACAAATCATCACATAGAACCTAATAATGCTTCCTGAGACTTCTTCAATTTCTACAATTATTCAATTCTTGGAGTACTCTGATCCTATATATAATATTACTCAATGTATTCTCTGAAACTCCTCCAAGTTTCACTCCTTGAATCCTCCCCAAAAAGAAGTTATAGAAAGAATGGTAGACTTTATTCAATTCCGGTCTATTCAGGAGACCGAAAGTGTAGAGAATGCCCCACACTCAATATTTAACATCTGATTCTGAAACTCGCATACAAGAAACTAAATTCTGTAATATTTCCAATGAAATTTGTCCCACATAATTTGGATTCTCAATGAATAAGTTATGATTGTTTTACCCGGAACACTTGTTTATTGACTAGCTTCAGGACTGGTCACAAACCCTATCTTCCATAGAGTGTATTTCCATAATTATAGCGAATCAATAGCTGAATTTTTTACCAGAGGTACCTTGATATGTCTTCTCAATACCATATCTATTTCACCATATGAATCGTTCTAGAAAAAACGTTATAGCAAAAATGGTAAGATGACCTGAAAATAACATACCTTAGAACACATCACCAAAAGACTTCATCCTCCCTTGAAATCCGGCCTTCTTTACTTCTTATTTCCTCTGAAATTCAGCTTTTATCAAATGAATGTATAATTATGTTTATTTATACCATTTCTGTCACTTCCTTTTAACATTAGGGCCGACCAGACACTTTCTTATTTTGTAATTCTTTTCTTTAATTATCTTTAGGGCCTACATGTACTTCCTTCTTCAATTCACTTTGTCATCTTCAAAAATTCATTTCTCATGAACCATGAGGATCCATGTGATGTGCCACATACCACCAGAAACAACATGATGTATACTATCCATCCATGGGTGTTGTATCTACATGTGCATTTTCCTTCATGTCCAAATTTCACTTAACACATATATGTTGTTTGAAGTTCTTGCAGTTGTACCGACCAATTTTCGTGAACCTTCTCTTCTTATATCACACTTCTGTGAATCGAAAGTAAGTTTATGACCTTGGTCACACATTTGACTCACACTTAGAAGATTATGTTTCATATCTTCTAACAATAGAATATTTTGTGCTTTTTAATTCTTGTTCCCAATTCATACTTGCCTTCTCCAATGATTTTGGCTAAATTATCATTTCCGAAGGAGACTGATCCATTTCTTTCCTTTCGTAATGTAAGAAATTTGTCTCTATCACCTATCATGTGTTTTTAACACCCACTGTCAACATACCAACCGTGTTTCTTCTGCTTAGCTTGTAGAGCGACTGTGCATTCTTCATTGCTATACTCTTGCTTTCTTATCCATGTCATTTTCTGAGGTTCCTGTCTGTGACTATTGTTATTCTGTTGAGGCTNCAATATACCAACCGTGTTTCTTCTGCTTAGCTTGTAGAGCGACTGTGCATTCTTCATTGCTATACTCTTGCTTTCTTATCCATGTCATTTTCTGAGGTTCCTGTCTGTGACTATTGTTATTCTGTTGAGGCTTTGTCATTCTGCAATCTTTGGCCACGTGTCCAAAATTGTTACATTTGTTACATTCCACTTCAGTGCTCAAAGATTCAAACCTATTGTAACTTCTTCTTTGTGTTTCACTAGGTCTTCTTAAATAACCCCTTTGTGTATGACTCTCAAACTTGTTATTGTTCCTATTGCTATCTCTCCAATTCATAGCTTTATGTCCAAAATTATTACATGCATAACATAAACAAAAAAATATAGTTTGATACCTGGGAGTTGAAGATCTTATGAAAGGAGGTGCTCTTATGAATCCTTCTTCTTCTTGAGGCCTATTTGTCTGTTGTTGATTCTGAAATCTAAATCTTCTCGGTGGAGGAGTGTCCCTGTAATTTTCCTTGTATATCTTCCTATCCCATTTGATTGTTTCTGCATAGCTTTTTGGATTTTTTTCTTGCCCTGTTGTTTTGGAACTTGATCCCTTTTCTGTCTTATTGTATCCAATTCTGGACTTGTCAAGATGAGATTTTTGACTGTTGATAATGTTATCCAGAATTTTTGAGCTATTCTGCATATTTTTCTTTTGAATATCCTTTCTTAGTGTGACAATCTTTGCTTCCAAGTTTCCAATGATCTTGTCCTTTTCTTATAGATGTTTTTTGAGTGTTTTTTCAATTATTTTATCTTCTTCTATTTGAACCTTCATTTTTTTGATCATTTGTTCTAGTTCTCGATTGTCCTTTTTCTTGTCTAGTTCTACTTGTAGTTTCTTGTTTTTCTTATTTTCTCTTCTAATAACTTCTATGACACACATTAATTCTTCTCGATAGTCAACTTTTGCCTCTTCAATTTCTTCTTCAACTTCTTCATATCCTTCTTCAGCATCTTCATATTCTTCTTCAGAGTCTTCTTTGTCAGAGTCTTTTACTACCATGAATAGAACTCTTCATGTCTCACCGTCACTGACTTCATCTTCATCTGATGATGAGTTGTCTTCTTTGGTGCACAAGATTTTCTTGAAAACTTTCTTTGTAGTTATTTTGCCTTTATATGTGTGTTTTCCTTTTGAGTAACCTTCATCATTTATATTTTTCTTATGAGGACATTTGTTAGCAAAATGACCAATACCATCACAATTAAAACAAATTAAAGGAAGGTTACGTCTATACCTACCGTTGGTTCCCTTGTTCAGTCTTTTAACGAAGTTGGCCACTTCTTCATCATCTTCCGAGACGTCATTGCTGTAGCTATATTCTTCTTGTTTTTGTTTCTTTTTCTTTGATCTTTTGGATGCTTTGAAGGCTGCTTGTTTAACATCTGGATTTTCTTGTTCAATTCTCATTTCATATGCTGTGAATATTCCATGTAGTTCGTCCATGCTTATTGAGTTTAGATATGATATTTCTTCTATTGTTGATATATTAGGGTTGAATCTCATAGGAAGAGATCTTAGTACCTTTTGAACAATTATAGATTATTCGATTTATTCTCCCAATCCTCTGATTGCATTCACTGTTTCATCGACTCGTACGAAGTAGGCTGCAATATTTTCATCTTACTTCATTTTTAGTTGTTCGAACTTACCTCTGTAAGTTTGCATATTTTCTTCTTTGACCTTTGTATCTCCTTCATAAATATTTTGAAGCTTGTCCCAAATCTCTTTAGCGGATTTACAATGTGCAACTTTGGTGAATAACGTATCACTGAGACCATTCAAAAGTTCATTTTTGGCTTTGGAATTATTCTCACCAAGTTGCACTGCTTTGTCATTTGTTGGTGGAACTGCTGGTGCTGTGTATCCATATACAATTGATTGTCAAACTTGAAATCCCCATGCCTGTATATATGTCTTCATCCTTATGCTCCAAAAAGAATACTTTTTTCCATCAAACTGTGGTATTCGATTTTTATACAAGTTGTTGCTCTCCATGATCTACCTTTCAGTGGTTAAACTGATTTCTGAATGAACCTACTCTGATACCAATTGATGGATTACTGAGAGTGGGAGTGAATCAGTAAGAGAGCAATTTAATCCTTTTTAACCATATAATCCAAGTGTTATATCAATGTAGCATTATCATCCAATAACTACAGAGTAAATAAGTAATGAACAAATGAACAATCATACACATCCACAGTACACCAGTTTGTTTACGTGGAAACCCAAAGCGGGAGAAAACCACAGAATGCTTTTTCTTATATGTCTTGAAGAATTATATTCATTGGAAGCACCAACTTCCTTTTTTTTCCAACTGCAACTGGAAGGAGGCTCCAACCCCCTAGTTTCTCAGGCTACAACCTAAGGGAATCTCCAACTCCCCAATTCTATGGCTACAACTAGAAGGAGGCTACAACCCCATATGTTTTCTTCTTATAACCGGAAGGTGGCTACAACCACCTGTCCTTGCCCTGTCCAACCACCCTGAAGTAGAAGTAGAATGATGGAACCACTGTCACAATATCACTGTGAGATATAATGTTGTAAACCTATACCAATCAACCTATACCAAACAACCTGTACCAATAAATTGAACCATGCATCAACCATGCATAAACATGTACCTCAACCTGTAATCAACCTGTACCATAAACAAGTGCATCAACCATGCACCAACTTGTACCATAACAATCTGTAATCAACCTGTACCATAAACAGGTGCAACCAACCATGTACCAAGTATGTACCAATCATGTGTCAACTAATCATCAACTATGACCCATCAATATGTACCAAAATCATCAACTATACACCTCATGTATGTGCCAACTCATCAACTACTTGTCTCAACCATGTACCCAACTTGTACCTCAACCAAAATACCTCATCAATTTCATCATCCAAATATGATTTATAACTTTGTAATAGACCTGGTGTATATGATCACATACTTGCAAACCTACCTTAACTTTCAACAACAAGAGACTAGCATTTTCATCAAAATTTTCTTTAGTCTCACATGACTAGTTTTGGATTAGTCAACAACCCTAACTTGAAATAATAATAACTTTGTACCTGTAATGAATAAAGATATGGAATTGATATGCAATGTTATTTAGTGTGTTTTATGCTATTCCTCCATGTTTCACTACTTGGAACCTCTCATAAAATGAGTTATATCAAAAATGACATACCTTGTTGAATTCTGGCTTATTCTAGAGAGAGGCCTTGTAGAGCGTGCCCCGCACAAAATATTTGTTGAATCGATATGAAACTGTTAAAAAACATACTAAAGACTGTAACCTAACCAAAACATTTGGTCTTACTGAATTTTTATTTTTTATGAAGAAGTTATGATGTTTTTACCCGAAACACCTGTTTTTGACTAGTTTCAGGACTAGCCACAAACCTTATTTTCCACGGAGTGTAACTCCAAAAATACAGCGACCCACAAGATGATTTTTTTTACACAGATACTTGGATATGTTTTCTCAATGGAATAGCAATTTCATGTTCTGAATCATTCTAGAAAAAAATTTATTGCGCAAATGGTGAGATGACCTGTAAATAACATACCTTAGAAAGCATCATCAAAAGAATTTATCCTTCCTTGAATTCCGGCCTTCTTTTCTTCACCTTCCCTTAGAAATTTGTCTTATATATCCTTTGGTTACCTCAGACACCTATAGGTATTTAATATGTTCAAGTGTGATTAAAATGATAGATCCTTGCCTCTTATTTACACTCTCCAAGTAGCTTCCTTAAAAACATCTTCTAGGTCACTTTGCACACTTTCCTTATTTTAGGGTTAACCCACTTATAATTTCTCCATTAAATTTATTATTTAAATAATTTATTTTGCATTCACTTTGAATTATAGTACATGCATCACTTCACTTTATTATTTACCTTCTAAAATATCTTAAACCACTTTGACTACTTTGACCTTTTGGGGCTTCAAGCCAGCATATGAGGGTCCTCCAACTTCGTAAGGCCATAACTCTCAAACCGTGAGGAGTTATGTGACGTTACACATGCCACCAGAAGTGGCATGACATGTACTATCCATATAGAATAGTATTACCTACAAATATATCAAAACTCATATCGTTATCCATAAAAAAAACTTGGGTCCATTACCCAAACTTGGGCTCTCCAACTTCACATGGCCATAAATCTCTAACCGTGAGGATTTATGTGACGTTCCACATACCACAAAAAATGGTGTGACAAGCACTATGAATCTAGGATAGTTTCACTGAAAAATTCACTGTCCTTCATCTCATTATTCCACAATTAAGCATGGGTTCTCTCACTCTGCAAAGCATCTTCCCATGAGGGCTTTCACCATAAGGGGACCACTTTGGAGTTCATCCATATTTACTTCTTATCAACCATGACAAGACAATAATGAGTCATGTTTACATCAAAAAAACTTGGGTTCATTACCCAAACCTCTGTGTTATGGGGCTTTCTTCAAGGGTTGACATCAATGACAACTAACCTTAATCAACAACAGGACACAGGTGTCTACAACCAGAGGAAATGCAAAGTGGATCCAATACAACAACAACACAACCTCTAGATATCATTTACCATCTTAAACCTACTTCATGCAGTATATCTCAGATCTAGCACAATAATGCAATAACAGAGCAATCAGAAGACAAAGAACACAACATCAATTACATTGAACAACAAGATATACGTGGTTCACCCTCTCCCTAGGGCTACGTCCATAGAACTGTATTTCTTGATATTATATAAAACATATAGTTCTATCTACGCTCTTAGCTTGCATATCTCTCTTTCTTCTTCTCTCTCTTTCTCTCCCATCCCTGTGCACCCAACTGTAGGGTTGATCTTCGCACCCAGCTGAATATCTTATAATACCCAAGCACTCTCACACATAGCACTTCTCTTACTCACAACAATAGTATTTCTCTCTCTATCCACAAAACAACAAAAACAACAACCCTTAATGGGCAATCAACGATGAACCCCCTTTCTCCCCTCTAGGTTCTTATTTATACATTACAATAGCTCACCGACAACATTAGGTTGAGACCTAGGTGTCAAAACCCTAGATATCAAAACCCTAGGTCAACTTGACCCATGTTTTCTGGGCTTCGCCAGCCTGTCTTTCCTTCCATCCCGCGAAGTGATCCAAAGCATCTACTAGTGGATTTTTCCACTTATTGAGCTGTCCACGATCCATCTTCCCTACTTATATGTTCTCCTCGATATTCTAATCCAACGACTTGCTCTCCCATACTTCGCTCCATCTTTTTTTCTTCTTTAACCACTTCAACCTGATCTCAGTCAACCTTCCTTCCGCGCAGTTTGTGTTTCACCTTTTCTCTTCCTTTTTCCTTGCTTTTCTTCCTCGATCCATACCCAAGGGCCAATAGACCCCCAACACTCACCTGTGACTCATCTCGAGGCACTTTGATCTGAACCATCTGCTTTACTTCAAATTCAGACTGCGTAGCGCAGCCTATAATTTTTGCTTCGTTCCTTCCCAGTGTGTGCAGACTGTATTTTCTTTGTCTGGTACCCAGTTTCAACTGCACCTGGTACCTAAACTCTTCTCCTTCTGCTTCTACCGAGAGCTACGAGGCAGATGGTTGTCATAGTACAATTTCAACTGGCTCCCATTCACCAGAACTTCCTTCCATTCAAAGTCTTCAACTGCACAACTCCTCCTTATGTGACATAGGCGACCTCATATGGTCCTAGCCAATGTATTTTGAACTTCCATGGATGCTTCATGAACTTGCTGTCATATACCAATACCAGATCTCCTTGCTTAAAAGATTTCTTCCTGATGTGTCTGTCATGGTAAGACTTCTCTCATTCCTTTTGTACCTCTTGATGGAATCCTGCAATAAATTGGTCTTCCTCGAGCTCTACCAACTGCACAAGTTTATCTTGCACAGTGCCAATGTCGTCCATATCTATAAATGCTTCAATTCTCAAGCTAGGAACTAAGTATTCCATGGGCATCCCCACTTCTAGACCATAAACCAACTTAAATGGAGTCTGTATTTTCAACTTCTTACAAGAGGTTCTATAGGCCCATAACACAGCTGGTACTCTCAAATCCCAGTCATCTATGTTCACACTACAAATCTTCATCAACGCAATCTCCAAGATCTTATTGAAAGATTCAACTGTATTGTTCTCCTGTGGATGGTATGGAGTGCTCTTTTGATGATGAACTTCAAATTCATGAGTCAAGGCTTCAATAGTCTTATTAATAAAATGAGTAGCTTGATCACTCATGAGGATATTTGGGCATCCAAACCTGGTTATGATATCATCAAATTTGAAACACGCAGTTGTAGTTGCACTACAGTCCTTGACTACTCTGGCTTCTTCCCATCTGGTCAAATACTCTATCTCAGTGATGATGTATCTTTCTCCTGTGCGCTTTCGTGGTGGGTTTATAGGTCCCACGAAGTCAATGGACCATTTCTCAAAGGCTTGTAAGGTTAGCTAGGGTGATAACGACATCTCATCTCTTCTAGAAGGTTTCCCATCTTTTTGTCACACATCGTAGGCTCTGTAGTATTCTTTAGCACCTCTGTGTAAAGTGGGCCACCAGAGGCCAGCTCACATAACCTTCTACATTGTTTGTTTCCTTGCACAGTGTCCTCATACGATGCCTATGGTAAAGTGGGCCACCAGAGGCCAGCTCACATAACCTCCTACAATGCCTTTCTGCCTCCATAACACATCTTCTCAAGATCTCATCAGGTCCCATCTTATATAGTTGTCCAGCTATAAGTGAAAAATCTGCAATGCACACTACCAATTGTTTCTTCTTCTGAATGAGTATTCGCAAGGTGATATTCCTGTTGATAGGAACTGCACTATCTCTATGAAGTGATTATCAATCTTCCTGATGGCCAACAACTGTGCATTTGGCAGTGTATCCTCCAAACTAGTAGGTTTCTCTCCATGTTCCAACCTAGACAAGTGGTCAGTTCCCTTGTTCATCCTTCTTGGCTTTACCACAATTTCAAAATCATATTCATGAAATAACAGAAGCCATTTGCATATTCTTCCCCCCAACACTGACTTGTTGACTAGGTATTTCAATGCAAAGTTATTAGTGAACATCTTAAAGTGTCCTCCCAACAAGTAGTGGCGAAACTTTTGTAGGGCATACACCATGTCTAATCCTTCTCTTTTAGTGGTAGTGTAATTTAGGTTAGTTGTTGAGAGATTCCTACTTGAAATGGATAACAGGTGGTCAATATCTCCTGCTCCTGGTTGTGCTAACACTACTCCTAATGCAATAGAAGATGCATCGACATGCACATGAAATTCCTTACTCCAATCTGGAAAAACCAGAATGGGCGCAGTAACCATTTTCTGTTTYAGTGTGTCAAAGCTCTGCTGGCATTCTTTTGTCCATTGAAACCAAAAATATTTCTTTAKAAGMTTCTCCATAGGTATTGTAATCTATGCATGTCCCTTAATCAACTTTCTGTAGTATCCAGTATGTCCCAGTGCAGTGCGCAACTGTCGGACTAAAGTAGGGGGGGGTAGGTCAATAATAATGGAAATCTTAGATGGATCTACCAWSAACCCCTGCTTACACACAATATGGCCTAACAACACTCCAAAGGGTGAAAATAAAATACATTTCTTTAGGTTTAGGGAAATCTAACATTGCTTGCACTTATCCAACATTAGTCTTAAGCATTCAATATGGTTTTTCAATAAGCTAAAAATAGTCCAATCATCAAAATAGGCTTCCAGAAATTTATGTAAAAACTCCTTGAATGCTTCGACCACTACCCTAGAAAATATGGATGGTGCATTCTTCAATCCAAAAGGCATCACTTTGTATTGGTAGGATATCCATTCTGTTTCAAATGTAGTATTATGGCGATCTTCCTTGGCAATCCTAATTTGGTGATAACCTGAAGATCCATCGGTGAAGGAGTAGACTTCATGTCCTCCCACATTATCTAACACTTCATCGGTAAATGATGTAGTGAATGGATCATGTAGACATGCATCATTCAGCTTCCTCAGGTCTACACAGATTCTGATCTCTCCTGTTTTCTTGTCTTGAACTACCATAGGGCTAATCCATTCTAACTCTTCAACAGGTTATGTGATTCCTGCTTCCATCATTCTATCTAATTCAATCTTCACTTTCTCCTTATATTTGGGATTTAATCTGTAGGGTCTCTGCTTGACTGGCCTTGCATCTAGTTTCAGGGGAACCTTCATTTCTCCCATGGGTCCTTTAATTCCCTTCATATCAGTGAACTTGGTTGGAAACAAGTCCTGATATTCATGCAGTAACTCTTTGATCTTATCAATAGTGGCATCATCCCAATAATCTTCAACGTTGGCCAGTTTCGTTGCTTGCTCTATCCCAATATTGACTTTCTTGATTTTAATTGGTTGTCCAATTGATCTAAAACTGAAGAAGACTTGTATTCTTGAAAATATTTGCAAGTTAAAATTTTATGTGTTAAAATGCAAATGGATCAACTTTGCAACACAACTTTAATAGGATTTACTCATTCAAGATGCATATTAACAGCAGCATAATCAGTGAACAAAAAACACATAACACAACAAATGATAAATGAGTTCACCCCTCTCTTGGGCTACATCTCTTGGTCCAGCTTCCAATGGATCATTTGTATTATTTTCTCAAAGTGCTCAAAAATGTGCTTTACAATGCTCAAAATTCCAAATAGACTGCTCCAATGGCTTCAGAACGTCCAAAAACCCCTAGCTGGGCTTTTTCGGCACCAGGTTTGGCCAAAAAATGAAGAAGATAGGCTTCCTGGAAGTCCCCTCTTCAAGCTTGTTGTCTCTGCATCTACAAAATGCACCCTTGTTGGCTCAACCTAGCCCACACGCATATTTAAGTGTAAAAACTTAGCACCATATGCAACCGCGTGAACCGTGCAAACTGTACGACAGTTATGGGCGCACCTAGCCCCTAACCGTCAAGGGCAAGGTCGTATGACCCATGCGACCGTGCACTAGCATTAACATAGGCTCCCGTTCCATAAGCCAATAGTCAAAGGCCAAATGGCGGATAGTTTGTATAACCATTGGAACAAACACAACCGTGCACGTGCCCGTATGGTATAGCATTGGGTCATATGTAATACAATGTGCGACCAAGGGCTGAGGCTAAGCCCCGGCCCGGTCGCGCCCCAAACAACACGCATAT